>NW_004624865.1:4737355-4995804 GCF_000247695.1 Heterocephalus glaber
GGGGGGGGGGGGGGGGGAGCCTGCAAGTAAGTCTAGGTGCCTTGGTCCCTGATTTGAAAATAACCCCCCGGTTATAAAAAACGAAGAACCCAGGGCATGTGGCTGCTGGCACTTGCTGGGCGTTGAGGCTGGAGACCGAGTGCCACGTGCCCTGGGTCCTCTGTCGAGGATGGCGAAGCTGGTGAGTGCTGGACGTCCGTGGGTCGTGCACTGAGCCGCGAGGGCTGCGCAAGACCAGACAGTCCCCAGGGCCGGAAACCGGAAGGGCCAGGCGTCCCAGCAGGTCTGTCTTCGCCTGGCCACTCCCAGGTGGAGTATTCGGGGCTTTTATTTCCTCAAACAGCCCATCGAGGATGCTCCCTTCAGCCGGGGAGGCTGGGCGCCGGTGGGTGCCTGTGGATCCTTCTCGGTCTGGGAGCCGGCCCCAGGGGTGTGTCCTGCAGGACAGCTGGGGCGGGGGCATCGGCGAAATGTCGGGGAGGCGGGCAGGACAGTCTCCTAAGCTGCTTAACCTCCTGCGGTTCAGGTTTCCCTCCCAGCCTGGAGCAAGTTCTGCCCGCTCTTTAGGCCTGTTGTGAGAAGAGGGAGAGTATTTCTGGCAAGCGCCAAGTTCCCCTTGCTTCTCACTCTCCTACATATTTTATTCATTTTTAAATTTTTTTTAAGGCAGGGCCTCAGGCTGGTGTTGAACTCACTGCGTAGCCGGAGGTGGCCTTGAGTTCACAGCAGTCCTCCTCCCTCAGCCTCCTGAGTGCTGGGATTATAGGTGTGTGGCGCCATTCCTGGCTTCTCCTCTGTGTTTTTTTGTTTTGTTTCTTACCGGGGATTGAACTCAGGACCTTGCACTTTCGAGGCAGGTGGCAGAACCACTGAGCTAAATCCCTGGCCCTCCTCTGTGTTTCAAACCAGCAGCCCTCAACCCTTTTGGTACCTGGGACTGGTTTTGTGGAAGACAATTTTTCCATGGACCGGGTGAGGGAGGTGGTTGGGGTGATGGGTGCACCTTACATTTGTGCACTCTATTTCCACGCCTGTTGTGATGCCTCGTGCCATTATGATGCCAGTCGTCGGAGTGCAGAAGCGGCAGGAGCCCCAGCCTGTTTCCTGCAGCCACAGCCCCATGGGGTGTCGGGGGGAGGCAGGGAGACAGGGACACAGAAGTGTAATTTCTCTTGGATCCTGACAGCCTCTGGCAGAGGCAGCTTCCTGGTCACGTGCCCCTCAAGGGTGGGGTGGGAGGAGCTCCCAGCGGGGGCTGGGGCCAGGGAGCTTTAGGGTGTTAGCGAGAAGGGTGAAAAAGCAACTTGTGTTCAAAGGCCCAGAGTACTGGGCCAGTTTGCTATTTCAGACAAACACTGCACTGCAGATGACCCATCACCGTGCACTGTCACTCACTTCTTGAGAAAACAGGCCAGGGAATTGACAGGATTTGTATGCCCAGGTCTGTGGTGTCGCACACCTGTGATCCCAGCATTCAGGAGGCTGAGGAGGGAGAATCACTGTGGGTTGAAGGCCAGCCTGGTCTGCATATTGAGACCCTGTCTCAAAAACCAAACAAACAAAACACGTGTGGTCATCTTAGTGGATGTGAAGCTGTATTTGACTGTGGTTTTTATATGTACTTAAAAAAATAACTAAGGATGTTGAGGATGCTTTTATGAATTTTTTTTTTCATTTTGTAAGACTGGGGATTAAACCCAGGGCTTCACTGGCTCTGTCCTTGAGCTCCTCCCTGCGCTTCTTGCATTTTATTTTGAAACACGGCAACTGGCTAAACTGCCCAGGCTGACCTTGGATTTGCAATGCTCCTGTCTCAGCCTCCCAAGTATCTGAATTTCAGGTGTGCACCACCCTCCCCAGCTTTTTGTGAACTTTCTGGCCGTCTGTGCATCTTCTTTGGAGGTACAGATGTCTATCCACATCCTTTACTGATTGGTTCTTTTCCTCTTTGTTCATTTTTGTGACTTAGTGAGATCCTGTCGCAAAATTTTAAAAATCAATAAAAAGAAAGGGCTGGGGACCAAGCTCAGTGCAAAGACCCTGGATTCAATTTCCACTACCCGAAAAAAGGAAAAGAAAGAAAGGACCGAATAGCATATGATTCCCACTGTGTGGAAACCCTGGCACAGGCAGGTCCCAAGAGGAAGCCAGCCAGGAGCGCCTGCGGGTGGGGGGGTCACAAAGCCAGCTTGAACATGACCTGCCACAGAAACTGTCCTGGATCACTTTTACTTTTTCCAGCACTGGGGATTGAACCTTCCCACAGAGCTCCAGCTCCAGCTCCTTTTCTACTTTTTATTTTGACAGAGTCTCACTAGGTTGCTAAGTAGCCCACCCGAGGCTCAAAGTAGGGATCTTCCTGCCTCATCCTCCTGAGTGCTGGGATCACAGATGCCCCCCACTGCCCCTGGCTTTGACATCTGTCTGGATCCCGGCACCACAGCCCGAGTTTCTGGAGAGTGAGCCACCAGGTGGGCGGCTGGGCCTTGCTCCTGGGTCTCCAGAAGCTTCCAGTTTCCTCCCCACACCCGCAGCCAGCTTGGACAACCCATCCTGCTTCTGAATCAGCCCTGTGTCCCTGGCCCTGGCACAGGTGCCACCCGAGAAGGCCCTCAGGAAAGGGCTGCACTGTGGGTTGGCCCAGCTGGCTGTGGGAGGAGAGTTGGGCAGAGGCCAAGAACACAGGGCGGGAGGATGCGGCTGGGCCTGTCATCCCTGTCCTCTTTACTCCCCCGAGCCTCTGCCAGCTGTGGGAGAGCCGAAGCCTCCACCCGGCACCGTGGGAACCTCCTCACTTCCTCGGAGACTTCCACACCCGCCGGGTGGGAACCGTGGCACAGTCCTGCAAGGCCAGCTACTCAGGAGGCTGAGGAAGGAGGGTTGAAGTTCAAGTTCACGACTCAGACCCTGTGGCTAAATAAAAAGTAAAGCCAGGTGTCGAGTTCCATACTTGTCATCCCACCACTTTGAGAGGCTGAGGCAGAAGGGTCAAAAGCTCAATCCTAATCTGGGAAATTTAGCCAGACCCTATGTCAAGACGAAACATAAAAATGGAGGGATGGATCTCAGTGCGAAGGCCCTAGGTTCAATCCCTAGTACCACAAAAACACACAAAGAGACAAATATATAAGTATAAACAGAGAAGGACTGGAGATGTAGCTCGGTGCCTGAGCACTAGCTTAGCACGCGGAGTACCTCTAAACTACTTTTTCCCAAGACCCCCATTCTTTTTTTCTTTTTTGGTACTGGGGATAGAACTTAGGACCTGGCACTTGTGAGGCAGATGTGGCACCACTGAGCCAAGTCCCCAGCCTTTATTTGAGACAGGGTCTCACTATGTAGCCCAGGCTGGCCTCAAACTCACAGCAATCCTCCTGAGTACTGGGATTACAGCCATGCACTGCCACACCCAGCCCAAGGTCCTTTTCTGAACTGCAGTTATCCCGAGCCTCTGCGCTAATGTGAGCAACCTCCTTTCCCTTTCCCTCCTTGGACATGGGTCTGGCAAAGGACACATTGATAAGAAGGGCTGGTACATGAGGAGCTGCTGTCATTTCTCTTTTTTAGCATCATTTTCCAAGTGCATCCATTTGGAAAGTGAGCACGATGATACAGGGAATGTTTTGTTTTGTTAATTTCTTTTTTTTTTTTTTTGGTACCAGGGATCAAACTCGGGGCCTTGCGCTTACAAGGCAGGCGGCGGAACCACTGAGCTAAATCCCTGGCCCTTTAATTTTTTTTTTGGTAACAGGGATTGAATTCAGGACCTTGTGCTTGCAGGGCAGGCTCGGTGCCACTGAGCTAAATCCCCGGGCCCTGTTTTTATTTTTATTTTTTTATTTTGGGGGGTTCTTTTGAGGCAGGTTCTCCCTTTGTAGTTCAGGCTGGCCCTGAACTCACTATGTAGTCCAGGCTGGCCTTGAACTTGCAGCGATCCTGCTGCCTCAGCCTCCTGAGTGCTGGGATCACAGGTGTGCGCCACCATGCCCAGCCCCTGTTTTTATTTGGGTTTTTTCCCCTGTTTTTATTTTTTGAGACAGGGTCTTGCTATGTAGTCCAGACTGGCCTCAAACTCACTGTGTTCAAGATCAGCCCAGGCTGATCTTGAACTCACAGCAATCCTCCTGCCTCAGCCTCCGGACTGCTGGGATGACAGGGGTCTGCCACAATGTTTGGCAGCCCCATCTTTTCTCTACAGCAGAGCTGCCAGCTTTATGCCCAGTAGAAGCCCCTACACTGTAGGACCCTGACCCGCCCTGCAGACACCTCTGCTGGTGTTAGGAAGGGATGAGAGGAAGTCACCAGTGTGTTCCTGATGACAGGGGCTCGGCAATGACATGGCAGTGATCAGGAGGGTCTGTGACCTCAGGTGGCCTCTCACCACCTGAATGGATGGATAAATGAACAGATGGATGAATGAACAGATGGATGAATGGATGGATGAATGGATGGATGGATGGATGGATGGATGAATGGATGGATGATGAATGGATGGATGGATGGATGGATGGATGAATGGATGGATGAATGTATGTATGGATGGATGGGTGAATGGATGGATGAATGGATGGATAGACGGCTGGATAGATGGATGGATGGATGAATGGATGGATGGACGGTTGGATGGATGGATGAATGGATGAAGCGCCACCGCATCACTCCTGTGCTCAGGGCAGCTGGGGCTCTGCCTTCTGCACAGGATTTCCCTCATCTCATGGCCAGCACTGGCCCCACCTCTGAGCTCTGTGCTTCGGGACCTTCCTGCTCCTCCTGTCAGTGCCCACCCTGCAGCCACACCCTGGGCCTCTCACCACCTGAAACTGCTCTGCTCCTACATCTGGATTCCAGCGTCACTCTCCCTCCACAGCCTGCTGTGCCTCCCATGGTCCCGCCTGCCTCCTTCACACTGTTCCTGTCCTCCCACACATGCTGCTCCTTCCTCCTTCGTCACTTGCTCCCCATTGACCTCTTTTATGGCCAGGCCTGAGCCCCAGCTGGCTTTGGAAGCTCCTGCTTACCAGCTCCACCGAGTCCCTGCTGTCCTGCTCCTTCTGCCAATCACCCTGCTTTCTGAGAAAAAATCCCTTCTCTACCCTCTGGAAGAGGCCTCGCTGCAGCACCTGCCACACCACTACAGTGCAGATCTCCATCCCTCGGTCCCTTCCTTTGGCCACTGGGTCCCCAGGCTGGCCCAGGAGGGTGTGAGGCTGCAGGACAGAGCCAACAGCAAGACAGCCAGGTGCCAAAGCAGGGAGCCACCTGTTGTGGGGGGGGGTCGGGGCAGAGCAAAGCTTAAGAATCACTATCGAAGTGCAAAATTGGGAGTGTGGCTTCATGGCAGAGCAAGCCAAAACAAATAAATAAGGCTAGGGTGTAGCTCAGTGGCAGCGTCCTTGCCCCCCAAACAAACAAAAAACCCCAACAAGAAAGCTTTTCTGTAGGATATCCCAGGCATCTCTAGGGCTCCCTTTGGGCTTCAGGTCCTCCGGGCAGGCATCCCTTCCTGCTGTCAGCTGCCTGGAATCTGAACCAAGCAGTGGAATTGATTTGGACCAATCAGGAAGCCTGAGTCGAAAGGTTTGAATTAGATCCATTTGGACCAATCAGGAGACTCAATTAGGGCCAATCAGCAGGTTCAAATTTGGACCAATCACGGGGTTGAATTCAGCAGCATCAAATCAACAGCATCGAATTTGCACCAGAGGCACGCTGTTACGAGCAGCACCAGGGCACCTCAGCTTAGCTTGGTCGGGGAAGGCTTCCTGTTACTTGCTTCCATGTATTGGGACTCAGCAAAACAGGTTACTATAAAGCATGAAAGAGCCAGGTGTAGCTTTAATTATCAAGGTCATCAGAGGAGCTACCATCAGTGTGGTCACAAATACAGGGAAAAGTGGGATGGCAATGCATGGGCTCAAACTTGTGATCCTCCTGCCTCAGCTTCCCACAGTGCTGGGATTACAAGTGTGCACCACCGCATCCAATTCGTGGTATTTTGAAAATATGGAAAACTTGGAAGTTTCTGCACAAACTTAAGTGACACTCAGGGAAGGAGGAGCACATGGGCTTGGTATCTGTGTAGAAAACAGACGCAGCAGACAGATGGGCAGGGCCTGAGGAGGAGGACAGCACCAAATCCTTGATGAGTACTTGGAAAGCACCTTGCTCTGCCCTGAGCATTGCACCAGCAGTCCAGTGGACAATGTACCTGCACTCCAGGGGCCTGGAGTATAGAGAGGTCAGGATGAGAATGTGGAAGTGTTAAACTGGGTGTGGTGGTGCATGTCTGTCATCCCTGCACTCTGGGAGGCTGAAGCAGGAGGATCACAAGTTTGAGTCCAGCCTGGACAGCTTAGTGACTCAGTGAGACCCTGTCTTAAAATAAAAATAAAAGAGCTGGGGATGTACCTCAGTATGAAGGCTCTGGGTTCAATCCCTAGTGCTGCAAAAGGAAAAGAATGTCAAAGTGTCAAAGAGAAGATCATTTGAAAGGAAGACAGTAAAGTAAATGGGTACTGTGGGAGGCACTGGTCTGGGTCTGACATTTCTCAGGGTGACATTTGGCTGGGATGGAGATAGCTCAAAGTGGCCAGGCATGGAGAAGCTGGGCCAGGGCGTGCTGGGCAGCAAGAATGGTGTGTGCAGAGGCCCTGGGGCAGGAAGAGCAAGTCCACAGCAGGGTGTGGATCAGGAGGTCAGTGAGGTGGTGCAGGGTCTGCGGGACCAGTTAGAAAAGTGGATTCCATGCAGGGGAGCAGTACCATTGGATGGGGTCTTCCTTTTCTTTCTTCTTTCTTTTTCAGTGCTGGGGATAGGCTACATCCTTAGTTTTTTTTTTTTGAGACCAGATCTCACTATGTAGCTCAGGCTGGCCTTGAATTCATGAGGGTCCTCCTGATTCGGCCTCTCAGGCACAGGGATTACAGGCACACACCCAGTGTTTGTTTTTTGAATTGGTAACATAGCAGACACACCCACGGTCAAGCAGCACAGCTCAGTCCTGAGGAGAAGGCAACCCAGGAGTGAAACAGGTCAAAAGCTCAGGCTTGCAGATTTACAGGCTCTTCTATTTATTTATTTAGGTACCAGGGATCGAACTCAGGACCTTGTGCTTGTGAGGCAGGTGCAGGGACCACTGAGCTAAATCCCCAGCCCTCTTTCTTTTTATTTTGCTTATGAACATATTTACTTATTTGGCAGTACTGAGGATGGAACCCAGGGCCTCACACTGAGCCACATCCCTGGCCTTTTTCATTTTTTGAGACAAGGTCTTGCTAAGTTGACCAGGTTGGTCTTGAACATGCCATCCTCTTGCCTCAACCTCCTGAGTACACAAGCTCTTTTAAAAAGTGACATTCTTATTGGCCTTCAGGTGACTCAGTACCTGTTGGAAACTGCCAAGCATAGAGGACAACACTCCAGTTAACATCACACTGGCAGGATGTTCTAGTATTTATTTATTTTTACTAGCACATGTTTGCGGTACATAGTAATTCCGCTGGTCCTGGGGGGCATTGGTGCTTATACATATCACATCAGTCATCACAAGGTGCATTAAATAGCCATCAGGGTTGGTAATAAAAATGTATCAGGAGCTAGGATTGGTGGCACATGCCTGTAACCCCAGCACTTGGGAGGCTGAGGCAGGAGAATCACCATGACTTTGAGGCCAGCCTGGGCTACGCAGTGAGTTCAAGGCCAGCCTAGACTATACAGCGAGACCCTGTCTCCAAAAAAAAAAAAAGTATCAGGAAAAAGAATATAAGCACTGTAATGGTGTTTATACAGTGAAGCTTAAATAAATGAGCAACAGATTCAGCAGATGAGTTTCAGGGAGCTGGGGGCCATTGCAGGTCCGGAGCCAGATGGGATGCTAAGGAAGCTGCAGGGAGATGTGGGGTTGGTGGGAAATAGAACTGTGAAGCCAAGTGGTCTTGGGCCCTTAATTCTCAAAGTTAGGAAGAGGAATCTCTTCCCAGAATCTCCTACGTAGCCCAAGGGCTTAACAGCACTATTCTAGTGGTGATCGGTCCAATGGACTTTTACAATACAGTCTTGTATAACAGAAAGCAGTATTTGTTTATGTGGAAGCTTATTCAAGATTTCTTTAAAAGCATCCTGCATATTCTAGAATGTAAATGTTTTCTATTTGGGTGCCTCATTTAAAAAGCTGGTAATGGGGCTGGGGATTTAGCTCAGTGGTTTCGCCACCTGCTGTGCAAGCACAAGAACCCGAGTTCGATCCCCGGTACCAAAATTAAATAAATAAATAAATAAATAATAATAAAAAGCTGGTATTAGGTGGACAGGGTGGTGCACACCTGCAACACCAGCACTCTGGGAGGCTGAGGTAGGAGGATCATTAGTACAAGCCCAGCCCAGCCTGGGCAATTTATGGACCTAGGAAACCCTGTCTCAAAAAAAAAAAAAAACGGGCTGGGGAAGTAGCTCAGTGTGAATGCCCTGGGTTCCTCCTCAGTACACACACACACACACACACACACATGCAGTCATAACAACAAAATCTCAGGACAGAAGTCCTTTACCCCACCATGTGCTAATGGAGCACAGCCTGTTTCTCAAATGACCAATTATAGTTTTGCATTTAGACCCGGGAGATGCTGATTAGTTTAACTGAACAAGGGTAATCTCCGCCCTTGTACAAGGAAACTATGTTTGACTTAATGATGTTTAATATTAAATAGAAAGCAAGACACTATGAAAATAAGGCTGAAAATCAAATTATAAAAAATGAGCTGAAAGCAGATCAGTGTTGCCTCTGGCTCCAGCAAGGGTGTGGAGTGATAGCTAACAGTTTCTTTTTGGGATAATGAAAATGCCCTAAAAGTGTTTGTGGTGATGCTTACATAACTCAGGAGACTGTAAGTTATTATATTGTACAGCTTATTTTTGGTGTACTGGAATTGATCTCAGGGCCTTCACACCGAAATATGAAATTCTTTTTAAATTTTTGACAGTCTTGCTAATTCGCCCAGGTTGGGCATGAAGTTGCAATCCTCCTGCCTCGGCCTCAGTGCTGGGATTACAGGTGTGTACCACCATGCTCAGCTGTTTTTATTCCTTTTAACAGATGAATGTCAAGGGCAGACGAAAATCACACATCAGTTTTTAAGAGCATTTATTTCTAACGCAAGGCTACAGACACCTGGGAGAATGGGAACAATACACTTCTCAGACTGGAGGGGCAGTGTACGCCTGTAATCCCAGCACTGTGGGAGGCCAAGGCAGGAGGATCCCAAGTTCTAGTGCAGGTAGGGCAACTCAGAGACTTAGTGAGACTGTCTCAAAATGAAAAAGGGATGGGGATGTAGCTGAGTACGAAGCTACTGCTATCAATCCCCAGTACAAAATAAATAAATAAATAAAAATTTTAAAACCCAAAAAATCTCAAAGAACTTGTGCCTATTTGATATGGTGCCTGAAAACAAATAAGTAGTTTGAGAATGTTTTAAAATTGGAGCGTATAGATAGGAACAGAAGATCACTTTAACTGTGGAATTTGCTGAATCTTTGCTTGCCATATTCCTCCAGTTGTGCAGTCATTCTTGAAATCCTCTATAAGAAAAAGTAGGTAACGATCCCTGGTACCGCAAAAAAAAAAAAAAAAAGAAAGAAAAAATAAGTAGAAGGAAATAAAAAAACTTTGTAAACGAGGGTTGGCTTTCATGAATTGTTTACAGGTTATGTTGAAATGATTTAAGCTGGCTACAACGTAATAATGGGAATGCAGAGAATACAGTGGGTAAAGGAAACAACCTCATTCTGTGAAGGTTTTGTTAGAAGCACAATTAAACATTCTAAAATGGCTTTGTTGCCCAAGAGCCATCTGGTGTGCAGAACTCTGTATTTGTTTGTCTAAAGGACCCGGTGTAATTGTATTTTGCTGGCAACAGACACATTCTTTATTGTTTGCAGGCTCCTCATCAAATCTGTAATTATGCAGTTTCTGTCATCAATAAAATAACTTAAAGAAAAAAAAATCGCTTCTCGGAATTCTCATTGGGTCCCCTGGGCTCCCAGAGTTTGCTCGTGGACCCACCCAGCCTCTGTCCAGGACCGCGACATCTCGGCTTGGGCAGCTGCCGAGAGCCACTCTCTGCTGCTCGGGATGCTGAGAGGAAGGAGAGCGGGATCTGGCCTTACAAACATCAGTATCGCCGCCAGCCCCCGCCGACAGGCCTGACTTCACCAGTCTCCTCGCCGCCTCCCTGCCAACAACGCTCCGTCCCTATCTTCGGCCAACGCGAGCGACTTCCGGCGCAGGGAAGTGCGTCATCAACACACCGGAAGTAAACGTCATCACCCGGCGCCAGCCACACACGCCGTGAAGGCCTGAGCTTTAGACGCTGGTTCGCGCAGGTTGGGAAAGAGCCGCTGTTGGCACCAAGGTCGCCTCTCCTCCGCGCCACCATGCAGGTCTCCAACCTCAACGAGGTGAAGATTTACAGTCTCAGCTGCGGCAAGTCCCTTCCTGAGGTGAGCCTGTCTTCCAGGACCCAGTGCTTGGAAACCCTGGGGTGCTCCTCCGGGATTCGCCTCCCCGAGCCCAGGCCCCGGTTCTGTTTTTCTGGGACCTCAGCAGCTTCTAGCCCCAGGAGGCCGAGGGACGAGCAGTGCCGCGGCGGAGGTGATAGCCAGTGGTAGCCGAGGGCTGTCACCTCCCCAGAAGCTGCACCGAGCTGTGAGCAGGCCCTGTGAGGCCTGCTGGACCCGACCGAGGATCTCCAGAGCCTAGGACGCGGCCGCAGGCCTCAGGGGCTCACAGTCGCTGCCGATGGGAAGAGAACAAGCTGGCGGATTGATTGACAGACAGCTCGTCCTGACGCCCTCCGCATTCTAATGCTCGCTCATCAGCTCTTAGCCGAGCTCCTCCTATGGTCCAGTCCCAGGGATACAGCAGTGAACAACAGCCATGCGGACTTGCACCTGTAGAGTACTTTCGAACCTTGTGTACAGCACTTGATATCTAGTCTTAAAGTATCGGGGTTAGAAGGGGCTGAGACAGATCTGCGGTTCTCTTAAGAGTCTTAGAGGATAAAAAGGTAAAAGGTAAATACCTTTTTATCTCCCTGTGCTGGGGATGGAACCCGAGGCCTTGCACATGCTAGGCAAACACTGCAGCATGGAGCTACAGCCCCAAGCCTAATCTCATGTGTAAAACCTGCAGCTAAGATCTAGCAAGGGGAAGAGTGACTGGGCTCTGAAGTTTGGTTTATTTCTTGTAAGTGATGATCCAGCCTCTGTCTGTCCAAACATTTCGAGCAAGAGGCAGCCTTTGGCTGAAACTTGTTGCCATTTTGAGATCCTGCACTTGTAAGGAAGAGTTTTCAAAACAGCCACTTGGCATGTCACTTGACATGTCACTATTGGCCTCAGTCTGGCCCTTAGAAAGCAGAGTAAACATAACTGTTTTTCCTGTGCCTCTCTCCCCTGAAACATTTGAAGCCCGTGATTAGATTCTTCCTTCTCAAAATTCAAGTTTAAATAATTCCTTGCATTCCAGTTGTTCTTCACGCACAGGATCCTACTCATTTTGTTCATCCTGTTCATTTATTGAAGGGTTACTATGTGCTGTTTGTTTTTGTGGTTTGTTTTTCAGCAGTGCTAGGAAATGAAACCAAGGCCTTTGCACTGAGCTGTATCCCCAGTCCTTTAAAATTTTGAGAAGGTCTTACTAAGTTGCTAAGCAGCCCAGACCGGGTTTGATCTTGAGATCCTCCTGCCTCAGCCTCCCAAAGTACTGGGATTACAAGTGTGCACCACCAAGTCGGGCAAGGCAGCTGTTTTAAGTGTTAGGGTTCATGGTGAACATGTCAGATGATGTTGCTTGTTGGAGAAAAGGGTAAAAAACAAGTGAGCCAATGAAAAGACAATTCCAGATGGTAAGAAGTACTCTGGTGACTAGTGGGGAGTGGTTATGAATGAAGTGTCAGAAGAACTGTTGCAGGGGGCAGTGGGGGGGCCTGCCAGCAAAGTTCTCTTCATCAGAGGCAGCATTGGAGCAAAAACAGGGATGATGGACAGGAGCCGGTCAGGTGAAGACACGGGGGAACAGGAGAGTAAGTGTCCCCAAGTGGGAGCATCTTTGGCATATAGAGGGACCAAAAGAAACACAGGTGTGGCTGTGGTGGCTGAGACTGGAGAAGTCTGCCTTGGGGGCCCATCGAGAAGTTAGGGTTGCATTCTTCATGCTCATGGGCTTCAGACTATGTTGTAGGATGACAGGGGCTGTGGCTGGGGAGGGCCGAGCGCAGGCAGGGTGGGGCTTCCCAGGAGGGGCCTTGGCGGCTGGGCTTGGTCAGTGGTGCGCTTGGGAGAGACCTTGGAGCTGGGGCTGCTGCTGTAGTGGAGCAAGGGAAGGAATAAAGGACCCTAGAGTTTTGAGTCCAAAGACTGGGTGTATGGAGGTACTGAAACCAGAACTGGGAAGGATGGAGCAGGGGCAGCACACGGTGAGCGGGGTCAGAAGTCTCTTTAGACTCTGAAGGGTCGGCGTTCTGCTGACCACCAAGTGGACAGTTGGAGGGTCATGGTTTTGGGTCTCCAGGCCCAGAGGTAGCAGGCAGGGACATTATCCTGCCCGGACACGGGAGACTGGGAGCAGGGTTGCCCCGGGGGACAGTATTGCTTCCGGGCCATCACAGCAGACAGGGCTTCATCGCTGTCACCTGTCCCACTGCGGAGTTACACAGCCTGCCAGGCTGGGGTACAAAATAAACTCAGGTATCAGTGAATATGGCTGTACAGAGCACCGTGTGTTTATTGCCCACTGTTACCTGTTTATCTAGTTTTACTCTTTATAAAAAATGCATCTTGCTGGTTGAGGTGGCCCATGCCTTTAGTCCCAGTACTTGGGAGGCTGAGGCAGGAGGATTGCCATGAGTTTGAGGTCAGCCTGGGCTACATAGCAAGTTCAAGGCTAGCCTGAACTACATAGTGAGACTCTGTCTCAAAAAAACAAAGTAAAACAAAATGTATCTTAAATGTTCCTTTTTTTTTTTTTTTAAATGTTCTCCTTTTAATGTTTTACCTTTAAAATTTGGTAAACAATGAATTGTGTGTTTGTTCCGTCTGTGAGTTATAACCCATATTTGAGGCTTACTGCTCTGCTTAGCTTGGTGACTTCATTTTGTCTCAAATAAAACACAGGAATTCAAGAAATTTATTGTCAAAGTCTGTAAGTATATAAAAGAAAAGTCCAGAAAATCCATCAGCAGTAGGGTTAAGAGAATGGAAGATTTTCACTTTCCATGTTGTGTATTCCCATCAGGTTTGAATTTTCTAATACGAGCCCATGTTATTTCTAAGCCGAAAACAATTTAGGTAAATTTGTTTTAAAATGAAGTCTCTGTTTTCCTTCAGTGGCTTTCAGACAGGAAGAAGAGAGCGTTGCAGAAGAAAGATGTCGGTGAGTGAAATTCTTCCTCCACTTCTGCTGCATCAGTGCCCCACATCTGCATGGTCTCTTGGTGCTTGTTATGTGGAAGGGAGAAGTTACAGAAGCGCAGTGGGATTAACCGAGTGGAAAGTGAATATTTTGCCTGTTCTTCTTTTTTCTGTGCTGGTGGAGACTGAACTCAAGGCCTCACATGTGCTAGGCAGGCGCTCTTCCCTGAGCTGCATCCACAGCTGTTGGTTTTTATTTTGAGACAGGCTCTCCCTGAGTTGCCCAGGCTGGGCTCCAGTTTGTGATCCTATGGCCTCATCACCCAGTTAGCGGGGATTACAGACGTGCACCACCACACCTGGCTCCCATTTCTCTTATCGATGGAGGCTTAAGCCTGTTGTTATTCAGGAAAAAGGGAAATAAAGATTTTTGTTTTTATCGCTTCTTGGCCTTTTGGCTAAGATCAAGTGAAGATTTTTGTTTTAGCTGTGATTGAGTACCTTTGGTGGTTTAAGGTGGTTTAATGATTCTTCTGTTCTTCCAGGAGGTCTTAAATACTCACAGAGTATATGTGTGATACATTGTTTTGGATTTTTTTTCAGTTCTTGATGATACTTTTGCTTTTTGAAAAGTAGAAATAAAATACAATGTATCACTTTTCCACTACAGTAACAAAATACCTGAGATAATGACTTACAAAGAGGGAAGGTTCACTTGGTCTCAGGATGTTGAGTATCATCTTTGGTCAAGTGGCCCTGTCACTTTTGGGCCCATGTGAGCAGACATCGTGGCCTCTCAGGTCCCCCCATGGGCCTCTGGGGACACTGCAGACCCAAGTGCAGCAGTAGCAGCAGAACTAAGTGGGGCTGAGGGAAGAGCTGCTGTCTGACCAGCGGGCTGGCCCATGGATGTCAGATCCCTGTTTGTAGCCGCAGTGGCCGCTGGCCGGGCAGGCTCCAGCCTCCCGGGGCAGAGATGAGCTGCGCTGTTCAGCCGTCCTCTTCTGCTCTCTCTGTAGACGTCCGCAGGAGGATCGAGCTCATCCAGGACTTTGAGATGCCAACCGTCTGCACCACGATGCAGGTGTCCAAAGACGGGCAGTACATCCTCGCCACTGGTAGGTGTTTTCCAGCTACTGTGTACATGCACTTCCTAGCAGGGACTGTGGCGGTGGCTGGGGTCACTTTCTGTCACCTTGACTTTTCTTTTTGGTTGATTTTTGTTTGTTTGTTTGTTTGTTTTGGGGGGGGTTTTGGGTTGATTTTTGAGACAGAATCTATCTAGCTCAGGCTGGCCTTAAACTCCCTGTGTAGCCCAGGCTGGCCTCAAACTCATGGTGATCCTCCTGCCTCAGCCTCTTTGTGCTGGTAACACAGGCGTTTGCCACCACACCTGGCTCACCTTTGCTGTTCTGATGGACAAAAACTATTTCACTGTTTTAATCTACTCTTGTTAGGTTGTTTGTGGAGCTTCTCAGTCCTTTGTTTCCCGATGCCTCTCTCATCCTTTGCTCATTTCCCATGGGATGTTTGGGAGGAGCTGCTTTTCAGTCCTTTCTGTAGATTAGGACATAGCCAAACCTGCCTGCTTCTGAATGGAAACCACACTCAGCACTCTGCAGGGTGTTGACCATGAAAAGTGTGTCCTTGGGTTTTACATGACATTCTTTTTTTTATAGGAACATACAAACCTCGGGTTCGATGTTATGACACCTACCAGTTATCCTTGAAGTTTGAAAGGTGTTTAGATTCAGAAGGTGAGAGGCTAATTGTGAAGTCACACAAAGAGCTTTTTGGGTTTGTCTACTTTTCTGCTTTTGAAAATGAGACTGGATTATTTATTGCTTTTCCATTGTCATCTAACAAATGAGCGCCAACATGACGGCTTAAAAGCCTCCCCACAGCAGCTTATTGTTCCATAGACCAGAAGTCCCTGGCAGCCCAGCTGTGTCTGCTCAGGGCAACCTCAGGGTGTCAGCCACAAGCCCTCAGCGAGAGTCTGCTTCCAGACCCTCAGGTTGTTAGCCATCCTCAGCAGGTTGCAGCTGCAGGACTGGGGTCAGTCGAATCTTGTGCTGGCCACCCGCTGACCCCCTTGGCCCTTAGAGGCTGCCCACACTCCATGTCACATGGCCACCTCCCCCACCATGCCAGCAGCCGCCCAGTGGACCCTCCTAGTGCTTCAGATCTCCCCAACTTCTTGCTCTGCTGCCAGTGGGAGAAGACTCTGTGAAGGGGCTCATGTGATAGAAAATGTGATGTCACCGCAGCAGAGGTCTCAGCAAGTCCCAGATTCCACCTGTGCTCCCAGGAGGAGGGGGTCAGTCCCTGGGGTGAAGGTCACTGGGGGGGTCATTCTCAGAATTCTCCCCAGCTCAGTGGGCAGGTGTCCTGGTTAGATTCCTTATGAGGGAGGACACCCCAACTTAAGCAGAGGAGAGGGTGCATCTGGCTTACAGTTTCAGGGGATTCAGTCCATGGTTGACTACTCCAAGGAAGGAACATCATGGTGGAAGGGCATGAGGGAGCAAAGCTGCTCAGTTCATGGTGGCCGGGAAACAGAGAGGGGAACAGGACCAGAGAGGAAGGGGACGGGGGCCAGATATGGACCCCAAGGTCCCCCTCCATGAACCACTAGACACACCCAGGAGTGAGCTGCACCCATCCAGTGTGTGGCTCCTAAGTCAATCAAGTTGACAGTTAACAGTCACAGCGAGTTAAAGTGCGGAAGTTTAACCTTTTCAGGGGCCTAGTGTTGGAGACTGAGGGAAGAGAAGCCAGTGGGATGTGCATTCTGTGGACGTTTAAGAACATTCTTCTGACTTCCACATCCTTTGGGTTTGAAAACAGTGGGGTGGGAACTCTGTGTGCAGCCGTCACCAGCTGTTTCCACTCTTGAGTTGCGTCCAGGTAAAAAGTCACTGTGAGAGGGTGAGTGTGATCAAAATGTATGTGTGTGTGAAGATACCGCAGTGAAACCCAGTATTTTAAAAATTAATAGGCACACACACACACACAAAAATATATGTATATAAAATAAAGTTCCTGTTATCCTTTGTTTAAGCAACATTTTTTTTTTGGTACCAGGGATCGAACTCCGATCCTTGCGCTTGCGAGGCAGGTGGTGGAACCATTGAGCTAAATCCCTAGCCCTAAGAAATTTAGCTCAGTGGTTCCACACCTGTCTCCCTCTTAAGTGCAATGTCCTGAGTTCAATCCCCCGTACCAAAAAAAGTGTTTAATGTATTTTTCAGTCCGGAACACATATTTTGTGAATTTGCCTTAGTTCCGTTCCAGATGATGCACATTGAGAGACTGGAAAGCCTTTCATTTTCTTTTTAGCATTTTTTTGGGGGCAATGTGGCGATTTCATTCTTGTTTTATGTAGGGGTAGACTGTTTGTGTATGACATCTTTGCTGAATTAGAAACTTTGCATCATTTATATTTTCATTATGAACACTGATGATTTTATTTTTTCCTATTTCAGTTGTCACCTTTGAAATTTTATCTGATGATTATTCAAAGGTATGTTTGATAGCATGGTTTCTCCTGGCTATATTCAAGAAATGAGTGAGTGGAATTTATTTTTCGATGAGAATTTTTATGTTTCTGTTGTTAAAAATCTCTGTAGTAGGGCCAGGGATTTAGTTCAGTGGTTTCGCTGCCTGCTGCGCAAATGCAAGGACCCGAGTTCGATCCCTGGTACCAAAAAAAAAAAAATCTCTGTGGTAATAGATAATCTATTATTATTATTATTTTTGGTACTAGGGATCGAACTTGGGTCCTTGCGCTTGCACAGCAGGCAGTGAAACCACTGAGCTAAATCCCTGGCCTAACCTATTATTTACTATTAATATACTTTTATTTTTTTTCTTTATTTTTTGTTGGGTTTTTTTTTTTTGGTACTGGGGATCGAACTTGGGTCCTTGTGCTTGCGCAGCAGGAGGTGAAACCACTGAGCTAAATGCCTGGCTTGTTGGGTTTTTTTCTTTCCTGGTACCAGGGATCAAACTCAGGACCTTGCACTTGCTAGGCAGGTGCGGCACCACTGAGCTACATCCCTGGCCCTATTAATATACTTTTAGTTTGGTACATATATGCTGTATAGTATTAGTGGCAAACCTTTGGCACGCATGTTATTTGCTTTTCTTTTAAGACAAAAGATGCTAATGTAGAGTTATTTCTAAACTAAAACCTCAGTATTCAGGTTTAATTTGCAGTGTTGGCACTTTGTGATAAATAACTGGGTTTTGGGTTGCAGTTTGGTCATTTGGTCTCTAAGATTCCCCATCACTGCTGTATAAGGTCTTAAAACAGCACTTGGGCTGGGCCTGGTGGAACAGGCCTGTAATCTGAGCCCTTGGGCAGCTGAGGCAGGAGGATCACCACAAGTTCAAGGCCAGCCTGGGCTACTTGGTGAGACTCTGTCTCAAAAAACAAAACAAAACAAAAATAGCAAAAGTTGTAGGGAGAGACTTTCATCAGCCTAGTATCAAAATTAGTTCTCTGCTTTGATGACTGTTCCTCCTATTGCTTTGAGGGCTGGCATTAGGATTTTAAGTCATCATAAATTGAAATTTGATTTTCTTCACTCAGAGAATATTAGGATAATGGGATTATCTGTCTATTCTCTGAAATTTGCGGAATCAAACAATTCTGTTTACACAAGTAACATTGCCATTATTTCTGATTTGTATTTTTTTTTTCTGATTTGTATTTTTAAACAAATGATGAAAGTCCCCATTTGATAACTCAAAAGATCTTAAATTCTTTTTTTTGTTTGTTTTGGTACCAGGGATGGAACTCCGGTCCTTGTGCTTGTGAGGCGGGTGGTGGAACCACTGAGCTAAATCCCCGGCCCTCTGGTGGTCATTTTTAACACTTATGAAATTGGCAGTATTCAATTTAAAATGAAAATTTTTTATGCAACATCATTTGAGATCACTTATAATAAGTACAATTGTTTTGTCTTTATGTACCAGTTAAAATAAATTTAATAAAACAAAATTTATTTCAGTGCTATCAATTGTCATCTTGAAGGAAGTTGAATTTTCTTAGCTCCTGTGGCTTTACATACTCTCTTCATTTCTGGAAACTGAGGCACACTTTAGCCTTTTAAATTGTGCCCAATTTAAATTCATACAGAGCTTATCAAGCGATGTGATAACTGCAGGATTAGTAAAATGCATCCCTAAGTGGAGTAGGAAATCCTCCCTGTGCTCACTGTGGAGTTGTAAAATGCTCATGCGGGAGACACAGCAGCGTTTGTTTCACTTCCTTCACTTAGAAGCGGAGGTGTACAGGAAGCTGTCAGGGCCCCGAAGGCCTATGGGACCCATGCAGCATGTGGGTTCCTCGTGCCGTGGGAGCGTGTGTGCACAGGCTTGAGGGGTGGAGGAGACAGAGACTGTGTTCCCTGCTCTCTAGTTTTGATGACGATGAAATAAACTCTTCGCCTAGAAACCCGAGCAAACCCACTTTTTTGTTTCATTTGCAGATTGTCTTCTTGCATAACGACCGGTATATTGAATTTCACTCACAATCAGGTTTTTATTACAAAACCAGAATACCCAAGTTTGGAAGGGATTTCTCCTACCACTACCCGTCCTGCGACCTGTACTTTGTCGGTGCGAGGTATTGGGGCCAAAACTCTTTGCTTCCTTTTTTCCTCCTCCCAAATAACCGCTTTCTCTTCCTAAATTTCTTGTGCATTTTATTTATCTGTTTAGTTAGCCTTGATAAAGTTTATGTGGTTACTGCAAAAAAAAGAACAACAAAAAAAAGTCTTAGAAAACAAGGGATAAACAGCAACAACAAAAAACCCCAGTGCTCTACATATTAATGCATTTGATTTACAAGTGGCTTCCTGATATTTTAACACCTGTTATACTGCCTACTAAAATATGTTCTAACATTAAAAATATTTATAATAATTACATGTCACAGTAGTTAATTAAACTCGGGAATACTGATAGGAAATACATAAGCCTGTTGAATATATCTCAAATGCTTCACTGTGTGAGATTGTATTGTTTTTCTTTTTCTTTTGTACATTTCTGTTTATGTCTCCAAAGTTGTAGTTTCTGCTTTAGGTTTGTTCAGTATCAGTGATAATTTTGTTTTGTTTTTGTTTTTTGAGACAGGGTCTTGGTGTGTAGCCCAAGCTGGCCTCGAATTTGCAGTGATCCTCCTGCCTCAGCCTCCTCAGTGCTGGGATTACAGATGTGTGCCACCACACCTAGCCTCAGTGAGGAGTTTCTGTCTGGGTCATCTTGTGATGAAGGGACTGTAGTTGGAGGACATTTGGGCCAGGTGCTGAGAATAGTCCTGAGATCATGAAGGCGGTGGTAATGGATCACGTGGCTCATGTGTCATGGCGTTTCATTATGGAGACCGGTGACCATTTAACTTAAAAGGTTAATGCAAACATAGCCTCATATTGGTCTCGCCACATAGTTGCTGATCACTACTTGGAGTATTTCAGTGGAACTATTTCAAGTAGAATAGGCCTGAGGCTCTAATTCCAGCTACTTAGGAGGCTGAGACAGGAGGATTGCAAATTGGAGGCCAGCCTGGGCAACTTAGGAAGACCTTGTCTCAAAACATAAAAGAGGGCTGGGGATGTAGCTCCATGACAAAACACCCCAGAGTTCTCTCAGTACCACAAAAAAATGAGCAGACCGATTAACAAAAACCAAAAGTGAAAAGAAATTTTTTGAGAGGACCCTAAAAAACATGAGACCTTTTTCCTGCCTTGGAGTTGCCTCGGGTTGTAGTGCGAATTGCTCAGGGCTCACCCTTCCTGTCTGCTGGGGCGGAGAGAGGAGCCCGCTGGGGAGCTGCCCAGGAAGGGTGTGGAGGGTGAACTGCTGGGGAAGCCACTTTCTTGGCTCTGTCTCGTGGGATTCCAGAACTTTATTCTTTTTTTTAAATACATTTTATTTTATCCTGTTCCCCCCTTCAAGCCCCCTCCCGTCCCTATGTACAGAAGCTTTGTTTCCATTTTTTCCTTCTATTTTCACTTTTTTCTTGTCTCTTTCCTCCCTCCCTCCCTTCTTCTTCTTTCCGTTTGAACACTTTCTTCCCATTTCCCAACATCCATTATACATCTCAGTCCTTATTTCCACATTCAGTTTCTCACACCAGAGAAACAATGTGGTATTTAAACATGTGTGTCCAACTTATTTCACTTAAGAGTATGGTCTCAAGGTGTATCCATTTAGATATAAATGTCTGAATCTCATCCTTTATGGCTGAGTAGTACTCCATTGTATAAAAAAAAACCACATCTTTATCCACTTGTCAGTTGATGGGCATTGGGGCTGTTTCCAAGATTTAGCTATTACAAATTGTGCTGCTACAAACATGGGTGTGCATATATCGCTGTGGCATGATGCTTTTAATTCTTTGGGGAAGATACCAAGAAGAGACATAGCTGGGTCTAATGGGACTTCCAGTCCTAGTTCTTTGGGGTGTCTCCATACTGATTTCCACAGTGGTTGCACCAGTCTACACTCCCACCAGCAGGAGAGAAGGATTCCTTTTCTCCACAACCCCTCCAGCATTTGTTATTGGTTGATTTCTTGATAGCAGCCATTCTTTGTGGGGTGAGGTGGAATCGTAGCATTGTTTTAATTTGCATCTCTCAAATGACCAGTGATGTTGAACATTTTTTCATATATTTATTTACCATTTCTAATTCTTTATCTGAGAAGTATCTTTATTTCAGATGCCCATTTTTGCTATGGGTCTTTAAATTTGAGGGATCTGATTTTTTTTAGGGTTTTTTTGGTACTGGGGATCAAACTCAGGACCTTGCACTTGCGAGACAGGTGGCAGAACCACTGAGCTAAATCCCCAGCCCTTGAGTTCTTTATATATTCTAGATAGTAGTCCTTTATCTGAATAGCTGGTAAAATTTTTTCCTGCATTGTGGGCTGTCTCTTCACACCGTTGGTGGTTTCTCTTTCTGTGCAAAAGCTTTTTAATAAGATGAGGTCCTAATTGTTCATAAAGTCTTTGCCTACTCCTATGTCCTCAACTGCAGAACTTTGTTCTTTTTTTTTTTTTTTTTTTGGTACCAGGGATCGAACTTGGGTCCTTGCATTTGTGAGGCAGGCCTCGGAACCGCTGAGCTAAATCTCCAGCCCCAGAACTTTATTCTTAAGTGCTGCCTTTTTATGAATATAAAAATTATGTGTTATTTATTTTAGAAAATTGGGAAAATACAGAAAAGTTTGAAAAAATCTTGCTGTATGGTTATGCCACCCCAAAGAAACTGTGTTAGTATTTTATTGTGTTGCTTTTTAGTCTTTTGTTCATTTTTTTTTTCTTGAACTGGGGATCGAACTCGGGACCTTGTGCTTGAGAGGCAAGTGGTGGCACTACTGAGCTAAATCTCTGGCCTTAGTCTTATGTTCGTATTAGATACTTTAGGTACTTTTGGATGTTCAGTCTCCTTAGTGACGTCCTAATCTTTCCTTGGTGGTTTAACTCTTTTACATGGCAATTCCTAAATGAGGTGAATATAGGTTTAGAACAGATTTTTTTTATCAGTTTTACCAAAGAAGGTAAATTGTGAGTGATATATATAATTATGAAATTTATATTTACGAAACTTCTGTGTGCTTACAAGTTGATCACCGTTCCCCAGGCATTTAGCTTGCTTTGTTATTTTGCAGTTCTGAAGTTTACAGATTAAACCTGGAACAAGGCCGTTACCTGAACCCCTTGCAGACAGATGCCGCGTGAGTGTCTGGGTGCCTTGCAGTGTTCCTCTTGGCCAGCAGGGGGCGTGGGGTGCCCGGGGATCGGGTAGGGGCAGCTTAGTTATAAAGAGCACTGTGCATCCCAATTTGAACAGGGCTACGGACGTAGCTCTGTGACGGCAGCCTTGGATTTGCAGAATGTGAATGAGTGAATCAAGAAATACAAGTTTTATTTTTTGGTACCGGGGATCGAACTCGGGACCTTATGCTTGCAAGGCAGGTGGTTATGAGTCCATGTTTTTTGTTGGGCACTGGGACTCGAACTCAGGACCTTGTGCTTGTGAGGCAGGCGCTGGAACCACTGAGCTAAATCCCCGGCCTATGAGTCCATGTTTGCAGCACACAATGATCACACTTCTCAAGGGGAGATGGCCCATGCATGTAGTGCACCTTCATTTTACATCCCCTCCTCTCTCTCCTTCCCTCCATTTGGAGGATAAAGACTAGAAGCACAGGGCACATTACAAAATCAAGTAAACCTTAAATATATTTTTGTTCCACACTGGCCTGCAATGTTTTTATTTAAGAAAAAAAAACTTGCGATGTCATAGTACATTATCGTGTGAAAGAAAGTCATCCACTTTTCTGCTGTTTGACTTCCTGTTTGTAGTAACAGCTGTTATTTATCAAGTGTCTTCTGTCCTCTGGACACTGCTGGCCACTTGCTGTTTTTTTCCATTTAATCTTCACACAGTCCAAGGAGGTGGGTGAAACCCCCGCCTTACAGAGAAGCCAAGGAGGTGTAGTGAGGACGCCCAGCCCTGGGGTTGTCATGGTGATAGCCAGGTGAGGTTGTCTAGGCCCAGGCTGACATGGTGATAGCCTGCTTTCTCCAAGATGTCTGTTTGCCTGGAAGAGAGTAGAATGAGGCTTTCTTCTCAATGTGGACTCATATTTCAGAAGCCGCAGCCTGCTGTGCTTATCCCCTGGCAGGTCGCCTGTCACCCTGGGATCAGAAACGCTGATGACCATGCAAGCACTGAACCCTTCCAGGGCTCCTGCTGCTCTTTCGAAGGTGCACGGGAGAGGATTCTCGTGTCTTCTCTCTCCCTGTGCTTGAATGTCTGTTGAGAAAGTTACTGAGTTCCTCTCCCTGCAGGAGCGGTGCTAACGCGGGCTTTGTCTTTTTTTCTTTTTGGTACTGGGGATTGAACTCGGGACCTTGAACTTGTAAGGCCCATAATGCGCTTTGTATGAGTCCACATGTGCAGTGGAGCGGTCACATTCCTCTGGGGCACTGGGGAGGGCAGTGCGGACCCCACACATCCTGATTCCCTGCAATCCCCTCCCGCTAACCACTGCTCTGTCCCGCTGCTTTACTGTCTCAGGGAGAACAACGTCTGTGACATAAATTCCATGCACGGCTTATTTGCCACAGGAACAATAGAGGTAAGCATAGGTTGATGGTTTTTATTTATTTTTTGGTACCAGGGATCGAACTCAGGACATTGTGCTTTCAAGCCAGGCGGTGGAGCCACTGAGCTAAATCCCAGGTTGATGTTGTTTTTTTGTTTTGTTTTTTTTTGGTACCAGGGATCGAACTGGGTCCTTGCGCTTGTGCAGCAGGTGGCGAAACCGCTGAGCTAAATCCCCAGCCCCTTGATGTTGTTTTTTTTTTTTTTCTTGATGTTGTTTTTTAAAATATCTGTTTCACATGTGCTCAGAAGTAGAGTTTTATTTAAAGGTGGAGTTAGAGCCGGCTGTGGTGGGACAGGCCTCTGGTCTCAGTAGTCCGTAGCATGGATCGGTCCAGCTTCATGTGGAGCAGCCCTGTCTGAAAAAGGCAAATTGCTAACCGGAGAGGCTGAGTGTCCCTCGTCCCACATGCTCGGGACCAGATGTGTGACTCTCTGCACACACTTAACGAGGCGTCTCAGGAATAGGACGCAGCCCAAACACAAAGTTTATATGCCTTTCGCAGATACCTTACATACAAACCTGAGGTTAATTTTTTTAATAGCAAAACATTTACTGGTACACTTTAAGCATATATAATAACACTCATGGTAGAGAATTTGTTCCAAGGTTAATTTAGACGGTTTTGTGGATGAAGTAACATTTCAATGTGGAATTTTCCACTTGTTCAGTGATCAGAAAGTTTCCGATTTTGAAACATTTTGGATTTCAGATAGGAATATTCACCCTGTACAAATATTAAACAGAATCTTTATTTTTTTTTTTATTCTTAATGAGATAGGCTCTCACTGTGTAGCCCAGGCTGGCCTCCAACTCATGGTGATCCTCCTGCCTCAGCCTCCCAAGTGACTATAGGTGTGCGGGCGCCACCATACCCGGATACTAAACAGAACCTAAGGCATCAAAAAGAATGATATATGCTGGGCATGGTGGCACACACCTGTAATAGCAGCACTCAGGAGGCTGAGGCAGGAGGATCACCACAAGATCCAGGCCAGCCTGGGCTACATAGAGAGTTCAAGGCCAGCCCGAACTACATAGAGAGACCCTCTCTCAAAACAAAACAGAAAAACCCTGAGATAAGAAAAAAATAAAATGATACAGCTACACATGTATTATGTTCAGTAATTAGTTCAGTAATCACTTATATACATTTTGCCCTTTTGTTTTTCTATGAAAATATGAATGTATATTGAAAGTACTCTTTTGAACCATTTGAAAATAAAGCATAGGGGCTGGGGATTTAGTTCAGGGGAGCCTCACCTGCCTCGCCAAGTTCTTCAAGGTCCTGAGTTTGATCCCTGATACTGAAAAAAAAAACCAGAAAAGAAAACAAAGCATGGGTTTTCAGACATTTCATCCCCCAAGTATTTCTTAAAAATGAAGACTTAAGCAGTGGTCCTAGCTACTGGGAAAGCTGAGGCAGGAGGGTTGCTTGAGCCCAGGAATTTGAGCCACCCTGGGCAACCTAGTGGGCCTCTATCTAAAAAAACAAAGAATGCAAGAACACAAAAGGACTTTCTCCTGTAAAATTCTAATAGTTTTGTCATTACTGAGGAATTTAATATTGATAAAATTATTTTAACTGTTTAACACTGATACAATAATATTTTGATATTTAAGTCCCCCCACTTATACCAGAGTGCCTTTCAGGCCTCCCCCCACTATCAAGCGAGGGTCCAGTCAGAGGTCCTACAGTGCGCTTGGAACTCTTTCGTCACCAGTGTTTTTCTTTCTTTAATTATAAAAGCAATCAGCTCATGGTAAAAACAGTTAAATGGTACTAAAAAGAGTATAAGGTAAAAAGTTAAAGTTTTTATTCCCCATGAGGTAATCCTTGTTAATAAAGCTTATTTTTCTATGTGTTTAAAGTTTTTCTCAGAGCAGCTTTGATTTAAAATTGTTGTCAGGTGTGGTCATGCACACCTGTCATTGTAGCACTCAGGAGGCTGAGGCAGGACAATCATCCATAGTGAGGCCCTGTCTCAGTGAATGAATGAATGGCTCTTCATTTGTGTAGGGTCGAGTGGAGTGCTGGGACCCTAGAGCCCGGAGCAGAGTCGGTCTGCTGGACTGTGCCCTAAACAGCGTCACAGTGGACTCAGAGTGAGTAGGAGCTAACGTGTGTAATTTCCTTCAGCTCTCTGATTTAGCAGTGGACCAACAGGAAGTTAAAGTGCATTGCCAAAGGATGAAACCCAAAAGAGTTAGGTCTGAAGCTGTCTGTTTATTCTACGTAACAGTCTCTCTCATGACTAAGTCTCTCATGACTCATGCCAACTAAGTAGGCAAGCCAGATAGTTTTTTTCTAAAGTACTATACAGAATGCTCCACTCTGCTCCTTCCCTCCCCTCTCCTCCTTGCCCCAGCCTGGCCTGGCCTGGCCTGGCCTGGCCTGGCCTTTCCCTTTCTTTTTCTCTCTCTTTCTTTCTTTCTCTCAGTGACCCTCCTGCCTCAGCCTCCCATGTGCTGGGATGACAGGCGCATGCCCCACACGTGGCTATGGATGTGGTCCATGATGGAACCAGGCATCCACACGTCCACAATAAACCTGTTCCCTCCTGAGTAAGAATGGTAGTGTTTCTGCGGATTCCTCTTCCTGGCTTAGTGGAAAGGGGAGATGGGTAGATCACACTTGTAGGCAGTGTGCATTTATTTGTGCAGGGTTGGAATCATCACCCTCTAGATAAAGAGAGGGCTGTGCTTTCCCTGGGACTATGTGAAGGTCAGTGCTGACCTTGTCACCTGCACTCTGTCACTTGCCTTTCAGGGTCAGCAGCCTGCCGACCATCTCTGCCCTGCGGTTCAGTGGTGCCCTCACCATGGCAGTGGGCACGTCCACCGGGCAGGTGTGTGGCTGGGTGGGCTCATGTGGGCGGCTCAGAGGGCGGGGAGCCTGGGGCCCTGGGGTGGGGAGCAGGCTGTGGGGCCCCTCTCGCTTGAGATCTCAGTGGGCAGAGTGCACCCTGCACCCCCGGAGCCCTGCAGCAGCACACTGTCCAGTGAGCTTCCTTTTCCCCGAAGAAGGCAGAGCCTACAGGCTCAGGAGTTTGCTGGACCCAGGGTCGCACCTCTAGTGGTTTCCCGACCCGGAGCTGAGATGGAGACTGAGCTCATGGCAGGGGCAGAAGAGTCTCCTTCTCCCAGCTGGGCCTGAGTCTGCCAGAACTGTTCCCCTGCCACCCTCCAAGCGTCCATTCACAGATGGAGGCTGGGTGTGGCTTGGGCAGAGCAGCCAGCGAGGCTCAGGCCTGGCTGTTGTCCCACGTACGCTTCCCGTTAGTGTCTTTCCTAGTGTGCAACCTAGCGTGCCAGAAATTGCTCTCAGGCTTGTATTTGTAAATCCAGGCATTGTGAGGCATTGTCAGTGTAGCCAGCTGACTGCAGGATGCTGGTGCTCTAAGGGCTGTCATTGTGTTCATTAAAAAGTAAATGAAGGAAAAAAAAAAAAAAAGTAAATGAAGGCCTGAGGACATAGCTCAGCAGCACCACACCTGCCTTGAAAAGCATAAGGACCTGAGCTCCATCCCTAATACCAAAAAACAAACAAAAAGTTTGTGATAGCCCACAACTGTAATCCCAGCACTGGGGAGGCTGAGGCAGGAGGATTGAAATGAATTTGAGGCCAGCCTGGGCTACATAGTGAGTTCAAGGCCAGCCTGAACTGCACAGTGAGACCCTGTCTCAACAAAACAAAAACAAAAAGATGGAGGTAATAAAACATTTGGCAGCCACACTGTTCTTACTTTTAAGGTAGAATGTTTTGTTTCAGCAAAAGTAACTTGTGTTTTTCTCTCAGGTTTTATTATATGACCTTCGATCCAGTAAGCCACTGCTAGTTAAGGATCACCAGTATGGGCTGCCCATCAAGTCCATCCACTTCCAGGACGCTTTAGATTTGATTCTGTCAGCAGACTCTCGCATCATCAAAATGTGGAATAAGAACTCAGTAGGTGCTTTTTGGTGAAATTACTTCCTTTTTTATTTGGATATATTCCTAATGTTCCTTTTATTCCTTCTGTGTGTGTGTGTGTGTGTGTGTGTAATGTTGGTTCTTGAATGAGATCCCTCATGTCTATTTGGGAATTAGGAGGAAGTCAGTTACTCAGGATAAAAAACTCATTTACAAAGTCAAGATGGAGTTCTTCCTGTTCAGAGGTTTTCCACTTTGCTAACATTGGCTTGCACTTTTGATGTTGAATCAGGTAGAGAAAAAAAATCATTGTTTAGGCCTGGGGATTTAGCTCAGTGGTTCCGGCGCCTGCCTCGCAAGCGCAAGGTCCCGAGTTCGATCCCCGGCACAAAAAAAAAAAAAAAAAAAAAAAAATCATTGTTTAAGAAAGCCTGTCACTAAGCTGGGCCTTGTGGCATATGTGGTGCACACCTGTAATCGCAGCACTCAGGAAGCTGAGGCAGGAGGATTGCAAGTTTAAGGCCAGCCTGGGCTACATAGCAAGACCTTATTATAAAAATAAGTCCATCCTTGAGGACCCCCTGTGTCCCTGGGAAAGTCTTCAGGAGCTACGCCTCCTTCCATGCTGTGTCATCTTACATCCATTTTTTACCTCTTCCCTACCTCAAAGAGGTGGACTTTAGAGATGACAGCTTTGGAGTTATTTCTTTAAAAATGGAGCCAGGCATGGTGGCACATGCCTATGATCCCAGCACTGGGCTGGGAAGCTGAAGCAGGAGGATTGCCATGAATTCAAGGCCATCCTGGGCTGCATAGTGAATTCAAGGCCAGCCTGAACTACACACTAAGACCCTGTCTCAAAGAAATAAATAAAAATAAAAACAGTATTTTCTTAAGAATATTGTGACATTGCCTCCTTTCAACTCTGAGTGTGATTTTAAAAAATAACAAAATCCTGTATTTCTGGTTTTAATTCACCTGCTTTTTGTTTTTTATTTTGAAACTTAAATATTTTGAGAAAATAGTTCATCCAGTAAACTGGAAAAATGGATCCAGTATAGCAGTGCTTTTAAGAATTGTTTACCTTTAATTAGAAAAAACATCTTTTTCCGTTGAGACAGAGTCTCGCTATGTAGCCCATGCTGGCCTTGAACTCTCGGCAATCCTCCTGCTTCAGCCTCCTGAGTTCTGGGACTACAGGCAAAAACTTGTGCCCACTTTTTTTCCTTTTGTCTCATGATCTTACAGCCTCATGCTCTTCCCAGGAACATGGGAAGGAGGATGGTGGCTGCGTGGCTCTGTGGAATCCGAGTTGGGCCGTGGTTTCTGAGCACACAGCCCCCTCTGTCCCCAGCTCTGCTCCCTGCACCCCTCTGCCCTGGAGCTCCCGAGGCTTTTGGCCATGACTCTCAGCTGCTTCAGGAGCTGGAGGACCTCTCAGCATGGACACAAAGCCCTCATGTTCTGCTTGCTCTGGTAGATTTCAGTTCGACCTTTTTTGTTTCTTATGACTAAATACTTCTCCAGACTGACGCCCAGATTACTCAGATTTGCAGGACTTGCTTTCTTGCCTGACTTGTTTATCTTTCTCTTTGCTTTTCTCTATCCACCCGCACTCCCTTTTCTTTTCCGACAAGTCCAGGCTCGCCTTGCACTTGCTAAATAACCCAGGCTGGCCTAGAACTCTCAATCCTCCTGCCTCAGCCTCCTGAGTGCTGCAGTTACAGGTGTGCACCCTATACCCCGCTTTGCACCCACCTTCTGCCTTTTGCTTCCCTTCATTTTTCCAGTCCCATCGTGCTCTTCACACCTGAAACAGCAGCACTTTCGCCTTCGCTGTGTGTTGGTGGCACCAGCCGTGCCTGGTAGGTTCCCCCCTGCACCTCCCACCGACTCCTGTGCCCTCTCTGAGCGGTGCAGTCCCGCGTGGCTGAGCCCTGGGGTCCCATGCTGGCCTCTCCTCCTCTGGGGCTCTGAGTGGTGCTGGCCCAGGTCCCAGGCACACAGACTCAGCAGAGCTGACCTACAACACATTCTAACCCTTCCTTTCTCTGCCATGCAGCCTTCATTTTTAAAACTTTGGGGGTTTTCCCCTTAGACAAGTCACCTCTCCTGTCCGGGCCTCAGTTTCTTCACCTCTAAACTGCAAGCATTTAATCAGTCATAATCACATTCTCTGAAGGTTTTCAGTTCTAAATTCTTTCTTTTTGGGGTTTTTTTGGTTTTTTGAGATGGAGTCTTACTTTGTAGCCCAGGCTAGTCTCAAACTTGCGGCAATCCTCCTGCCTCAGCCTCTGGAGTGCTGGGATTACAGGCATGCACCACCACGCCTGGCTTCAGTTCTAAATTTCACAGCTAGGCTGTTGCACTTTGTGTGGCAGCAGATGGCTGAGAACTGTCTCCGGTCTCTCTAGGTGACGTTGCCAAAGCTTGTTATTTTTAGCCATCCTAATCATGTATTTGTATGTCCCATTTTAGGGGAAAATATTTACCTCCTTGGAGCCAGAACATGACCTCAATGACGTCTGCCTGTACCCCGGCTCAGGTGTGTACTGCGCAGCCAGGGTGTGCGGTGAAGTCTGCACTCACCATGGGTTTGGGGTCTGAGCTACTTTGTCCTCTCAGGACAGTTTGGCTTGGTCACAACAGTCCCTGGTGTCTGTCCTGCTGGGAGGCTGTGACAGGAAGTGGCTCGGGTGACTCAGAAAGAGGCCCGGCTGACTCAGCCCGCCGCCTGCTGTCAGCGGCACCATGGGCACGTGCGTGCAGGTGGGGGCAGGTGTGCGGGGCTCTTGTGTGATACCCAAGTGCCTGTAGAAGTGCCTGGAGCGCTAGGGATTTGGGTCCCAGGAAGCAAACAGAGGCCTCGTGGAATCCTGGGCTTTGTGCTTTCTATGCTGTGCACCGTTCAGCCATTCAGCAAGGCGCAGCACGGATTTCAACACGCAGCGTCCATTTGGGATGGGACAAAGGAGTGGGACAGGCAGGGACAGAGTCCCGTCTGTGGGGCCCCCGGCCCGGGCTGCAGAGCCAAAGTGTGCCATGCACAGTCCGCGCAGCAAGCGGAGCCTGGAGGGAGAGAGCTAGGTTGGGTGGGGTGAGGGCGGGGACCCCCAAGAGCTGGAAAGGTGAGGCTGAGATGGGTGTGCTGGAAGTGATGCTGAGTTGCCATAGCCCCTGAGGCGGCAGGAGCCCTCCTGTCGGCTTCCACGCCGGGCGGCACAGTAATAGAGGCGATGGCAGCGGCACCTCCGGAGGCTGAGGAAGTGTAGTCCCAGCCTCCTGTGGGGTGGGGCCCAGACACGCACCTGCACCCCTTTAGGAGCACCGCGGTAGGCGGGAGCAGGGTGTGGGTGTGAGACCCGGGATGGAGGAGGCTGTAGAGTGACCCGGGATAGGGGCTGGGCTTCTGGGGATGGAGGAGGCGTGGAGGAGCTGAGGAGCTCCCTGGAGGCCGAACCCAGGGGCCCTCGGGAGAGGCGGTGGCAGAGCTCAGGCAGAAGAAGAACCGGCACAGGAAGCCCTTTACTGATTACCCAAGCCGTGGTGCCCGGCTGTAGTCCCCGCCACTCAGGAGGCCAAGGCAGGAGGGCTACGATTTGGGCACCAGCTTGGGCAACTTTGTGAGAGACCTTTTTTCAAAATAAAAAGGGAAACAAGCCAGGTGTGTAGCTGTGTCTCCTGGCTTTCATCCCCAGTATTCCAAAAACAAATGTTTTTTGAGACAGGCTGGTCTTAAACTTGTGCCACTCCTCCTGCCTCGGCTCCCAGGTGGCGGGATTACAGGTGGGTGCCACCCGGGCAGGGCCGCCCAGACATGGGGAAGGCTCCCGCCTCACAGGCTCACTCACAGCTCTGCTCCTGGCCTCACACTGTCCTCCGTGAAGCACCTAGGCGTCCTGCAGCAGCTGTGACATCCATGTGCCCCAGACCGATGACATGGGTGCTTGCGGAGCCTGTGTGTCTGGTCCCATCGGGCCCTGTGGAAGCAGGGTTGGTGGATGCAGGAGCACTGGTGGGGGCGGAGAAGCCAGGATTTGGGCTTGGGAAGTGGCTGCCCAGGGTGGATCCCCTGGTCACTGAGCCCAGCATCCACACCTGAGGGGCAATGCCTGGCTCGCAGCTGGGTACATTTGTGAAATAGAATGGGAAGGGTTTATGCAGGACTCCACAAGCTGATCTTTTCTTTCTCTTTTGAACTTCACTTATTTTTGCAGTTAAAGGGCACTGGACCCAGGGACTTGTATGTACCAAGACAGTGCTCTACACTGAGCTGCATCCCCAGCCACCCAAGTGCTGGGATGACAGGTGTGCACCAGCATGCGAAGCCTAAATCTGTATATTTGAAGGATTTGGTGGGGTTGGGCTTGGGCTGCAGGTCACCACAGACCACGCCTCTCAGCACTCACAGCAGGAAGCGCGTAGCAGAGGGCAGTTCTCCCCACACTCACTTCTGTCCTTATGTTTGCTTTTAGGAATGCTCCTCACTGCCAACGAGGCCCCCAAGATGGGCATCTATTACGTCCCGGTAAGACATGCAGAGATGAGAGACACTTTCTCGTCTGTGAAACTGTTTGACATCACATTAGGTAGACCTTAGAAACTGATATTTATACTTCAGTTTTCACTGTTTCTTTTGGTGTCCAAGTGTATCAGAGTATTAAGCTTTGAGCTGTTGATCAAGAGGTCTTGATCTACAGAGTCCAAAGATCTTCTAGGAATCTCATGTCATTTGTTCCTTTTACATGTGTAGTTTACAATCTGCCCTGTTTTTCCTGCTTAAAGGAAAACCTCACCTTGTAGTTTGTAGGAAAGAAACAGAAACGCGTGCTGAGCGGACGTAGTTGTGTCCTGGGAGAGGGTGGACAGCAGTGTGAGACTCCCGCGGGGCTTGGCCCTGCGTGTCTCCAGATCAGGGCTCTGTGACATCGGGCTTCCGAGCTCTCAGGAAACAGGCTGGAAGCCGCCGACATCTGAACAGGAAGCCTGCGCGTCTCCTAAGCTGTCCTGTGTCCCTTCTCCCTGGATCCGCCCGTTTCTCCATCTTGCCTTGCGTGTGTTCACTGTGGTCCTTCACCTTCCTCCCTCCACCCTCCTCGAGCTTCAGCCTCTGTGGAGCTGGGACTTTGGGCCCCTCTCAGGCTCACCGTATTTCTCCGTCGGTCACATCGGCGTCTCAGCAGCATGCCACAGCTGACCATGTTCCCGTGGGGACAGAATCAGAGAGTGCGCTGCTTGGTGCCTGTGGGGGTGCTGTGCTGGGAGCAGGAGGACGCTGTGGAAGGAGGGGATGGGGCCCTGGGCAGGAGCTCCCCCACATCCCTTCCTGTGGCCCAGAGCCCTGTGGGTGGTGTGGGGGGAGCAGCAGGAGGGCATTTGAACTCTGGACAGGTTGCCCTGGCTTCTTGGAGGCGAGTGGGTTGGCTCAGCTCGTTTGGGCACTGTGAGCAGGCTTCGGCAAACTGCAGGAAGATGGGGTGCTGTGCCCTGGGCCAGGCCATTCCACCGGGGCTGAGGATTGAGGCTGGGGCCTTAGCACTTTTGTAAAAAATATTATTTTAAAATTCTAATCATTTTCCTGGGCCAGGGAGTTTAGCTCAGTGGCACTGCACCTGCCTGGCAAGTACAAGGTACTGAATCCCCAGTACCAAAAAACCTTAGAATTATTCATTTTGTTTGTTTGTTTTGGTTTTTTGAGACAAGATCGAACTATGTAATCCAGGTTGGCCTTGAACTCACAGGGACCCTCCTGCCTCAGCCTCCCAAGTGCTGGGATTACAGGTGTGCACCACCATGCCCAGCCTAGACATTTATATTTTGGACCTTTGCACTGAGCTACACCTCCAGCCCTTTTTTATTTTGCAACAAGGTGTCGCTAAATTGCTTAGGCTGGGGTGAAGTTGCAATCCTCAGGTCGGGGATTTAGCTCAGTGGTTCCACCATCTGCCTCGCAAGCGGAAGGACCCAAGTTCGATCTTTGGTACCAAATAAATAAATGAAATTGCATTCCTCCTGCCTCAGCCTCCCAGTGTGCAGGAATTACAGGTGTGTGCCACTGCACTCGGCCAGGTCTCCCTTTTTAGTGGTCATGATGTCTGGGATCCAGGTAGTTTGAGGATAGAAGTGCAGTGTGGAAGGCCGTGGTTTTGGAGACTTTGTTACCCTGGTCTGCCCAGGGCTGGCCTCAGGAAAGCACTGATGAAAACGGCGCAGGTCACAGGAAGTTCCCGTGGAGGAAGCTGTCTCTCCTTATCCTCCTCTAAGGAAAACGTACTGTGTTCTCATCCTCAGCAGCTACATGTTGTTGCCCCGGTCTTAGACCTCTAACTCACCTCACTACAGGTAGAGACTGCGTGTGGTGGTTCACACCTGTTGTCCCAGCACTCTGGGAGGCCGAGGCAGGAAGACCCCAGGTTCCAGCCTGGCTGGGCCAATGTAGTAACTTAGTGATACTCTGTCTCAAAATTAAAATAAAGGAGTGGGGATGCCAAAGGCCCAGGGTTCAATCCTAGTCCCCCCCAAAAAATACGACACTTGGTCTGAAGGTGGAAGCCAGCACTCCGAGGTGGGGCGGTCTGCTCGGCGGAGAACCCCTCTCTCTCCTCGCAGGGTGTGGGTGGGGAGCAGGTGGGGCCAGAGGCTGGCAGCAGCTGGAGATGCCAGGTCTGTTATGGCTGCAGGCCGGCGTGGTCAGGGAGCTGATGTGTGCATGTGAAGTTGTATTTTATGTACAAATTTGTACCCTGTTTTCATCTCTTAGCTTAGAAATACTAATTGCCAGGTGCTGAAATGACCTAGCTGTCTTCAGTCATGGCCTTGACCTTTCCCTGCCTGGCGTCTGACTCCCGTATGGAGGTCTGAGCATTGAGAACTGTACTCAGCATGAGCCAGGGGTGGGCAACAGCCACAGGGACCCTGCCCTGGGCCCGGCAGCCCCTCCTGAGACTAGACTTGGAGCGATGGGGACAGCGCTCTCGGTGACGTTGGACAGCACCGCCTGCTGCTTGGGCCCTGCTCTTTGTAAGACTTCTTCAAAGCACAGAGATCCCAGGGCCCTGAACGCCTGCCATGCTCAGATTTTATCAGACTTTGGCAGAGGCACCCGTAGAGCCTCTCGAACAGACATCTGTGCCAGGGTTGGGTCTGGCTGTGATTTCTAGGAACATCTCCTAAATTGAGGGTGAAGCTGGCCTCCTTTGGCTTGAGGTAGAATGAAGACAGCTCAGTACTGCTGTCTGTCGATTTCTGCCTGTCTGATACCGTTTTTGCTGCATACTGGAAGTCCACGTCGAGGAACACGCTACCACTTGCTCCTCCCCTGTCACCTGTTTCTCTAGGTGCTGGCTGGTCCTTCATGAGCTCGGCTTTCTTCCCTGTTGTCCCATTTTCTCAGCGCTGCCTTCCCTCCACAGAGATGGGGTCTCACTGTTTCGTTCCTTTATTGGCTTTGGGGTCTCATCCATCTGCAGCCCCAGAGCAATGCCGGGAGTAGCTCTTCCTCTGAAGCACAGTTTCATCTCAGCGTGGTTCACTCAGGTGAACGCCTGTGGGGACCCTGGAGCCTCCCAGGGTCTGCCCCCCCACCCCAAACACCCTGTGTTTATGATGTCGAGGGTGTGGTCCAGGGTTCGGACCCCCGCACTCCAGCTCCTGGAGCAGTGAGTGCCTGTCCCTGCATGCTTGGTGACGTAGGCAGGGAGCTTGAGGACAAGTAGAGTTTTGGGTTTTTGGTTTTGGTTTTTTGAGACAGCGTCTTGCTATGTAGCCCAGGCTGGCCTTGAACTCATGGCAATCTTCCTGCCTCAGGCTCCCAAGTGCTGGGATGACAGGCATGCGCCACCATGCCAGGCTCAAAAGTGGAGTACTTGATTTGGAGGAACAAGTTATTCAGTTTGTAGGAGGTGTGTAGGTTTTTGTTCAAACGTGTAAAGTTAGGCTGCTGTAAAGAGTGTAACCCAGCTCTCAAGACTAGCAGGTGTTTCATTTGGAAACATTTTGTTGGGGAGGGGGGACCCGTGCTGTATTATTTCTATTCCAATGTTTTGATTATTCATAAGAAATCAAAATGTATTGATTAAACATTTTAACATTTGGGCCGGGGATTTAGCTCCGTGATTTCGCCGCCTGCTGCGCAAGGACCCGAGTTCTATCTCTGGTACCAAAACAATTTTTTAACATTTATTATTTAATTTATAACCTGCAAAGTACTTTAGAAACTGAAGTTCCCGGAGACGGGACACAGTTACAGAAACACGAAGATGATCCTAAACTGCACAGAGGCAGTTATTTCCGGTAGGAAACAACACTGGGGATGCCCCGCAGCTGTTTGCAGATCCGGGAGGAAACTGCACAGATGCTGCCCTCACCTGAGGCACACCGGGCTGGGGTGCAACTCCACGCTGAGTGCCTGCCCTGCATGCGTGAAGCCCTGGGTTTAACCCTTGGCACCACCCAAACCCTGCGCACACGGATGCACACACATGCGCACAGGGCCCTGGCTGGAGCGAGTTTTGTCGCCAGGTTGTGTGGAACGTGGCAAAGGGATATGTTGAATCTCTTGGTTCCTGTTCATCTTAGTCTCTGCCTGCGGTGCGTTGTCCGCCTCCCCAGGTGTGCGGTGGAGCAGGGCCCTTCCCGTCACACCGCGGGTTAGTGTGGCTGAGCCCCCAGGCCCGTGGGCCACTGCTCTGATGCCATGCGGCTCCAGGCCGTCGCTGCGGTACACCTTAGTGACCACTGTGCTGCTCTGCTGTTGCCCCACAGCTGTCTGCTTCTATACAGCAGCCAGATTGGCCTAACACTAAACATATAAACAGACCAGATTTTGTATGAGCCTTAAAAATGAAAACATTAACATTACTAGCACTGTCGGTCTCATGGGCAGACTGGGAAGCTAGGGGGTGGTTGAAGAACTTCTCACCGTATGCATTCTTTTCACAATTAAATATTGTACCATGTACGTGCATTTCCCAGTCAGAAAATAAAGTTACAAAAGGCAGGCTGGAGCCAGGCGTGGTGGTGCACATGTGTACTCCTACCACTTGCAGGAAGATTGCAGTGAGCTGGAGGCCAGCCTGGCTGCACAGCCAGACCTGTCTCAAAACAAAAAAGCACGATTAATAAGATGCCGTTCTGGAAGAGTAGGACAGGAGAATGACGTGGGACTGGTCCCTGAGGGAGATGCCAGCTTGCCAGTGGATGTTGAAATGGCCCCATGCTCACTGGCGTCCATGTCAAACCCTGAAATGATGACAGCATGATAATGAAAGGCTCTGTGGAGTAGGGGCTGTTAGACTCGGGGGCAGAGGACTGCAAGAAGTCACAGATTTAGGGCCGGGGATTTAGTTCAGTGGTTCCGGTGCCTGCCTCACAAGCACAACGTCCTGAGTTCGATCCCTAGTACCAAAAAAAAAAAAAAAAAAGAAGTCACAGATTTCTAGGGCTGGGAGCAACATGTCCTCCTGGTTGAGGGAGGCAGCAGCAGGTGCAGAGAACTCTGCCTGGGGACCTGCAGGCACGGGAGGGCAGACCGGATGGCAGAGCCTAGGCAGGGGTCCGAAGCGTAAGGGAGCAGTAGGAGCCGGAAGTGTGGACATTAGCTCCAGGCGGGGTCCCTGAAGTCCTGGAAACCAGCTCCCTAATGTACATCTGGGAAATCGAGTTCCCTGCCGCAGGCCAGTGACAAATTGGTGGCAGAGCTGGGGCTCGGAGGCAGTGTCTGAGCCCACCTGCAGTGGGGGAGGTCAGGCTTGGCCGTCGTTGCCCCAAGTTTGTGTGCTGGCTTTGCCTCTTAGAAATGTTGGGGCCTTAGATGAGTCACTTTCCTCTCCCAGCCGTGGTTCTTACACGGGGAAGGGCACAGTGCCACAGTCTCCCTCGCTGCCTGGTATGACAGCTATCCCAACACCAAAAGATACACCAAAAGTATCCTCAGGTTTGGTTGTGATCTGACTCCATTTGCTCTGATCTGCTTGAGCTGGGAAGCTCATCTCTGGGTAAGAGGTTAAACCAGAGAAATTCAGCTCCACAAACATTAGACTCGATGACTGGAGTAGGAGCAGGGAGAGGTTTGGAAAGCAGAGCTGGAAAGCTCCGAATGGGTGAGATGGGTCTCAGCAGCAACATTAAGAACAGAAGATAAAAAAAGACATCAGTGGAGGTTTCAGGCAACTGTGAGCCGAGCGGACAGTTGGGCAGTAGTCCCTCCTGTGGGCAGGTGGAGAGGGTGGGGACACCCGGGTAACCTGGGCACCCGGCCTCATTGGCAAGGATCCTGGGTGGTCATGCATAGGAGAAGCTCAGAAAAGAGCCCAGGAGTTGAGTAATCACGGCCTGTAGGAAAGGAGATACAATCACACAGGAGGGAACCGTGTGAGGGGAAGGACAGGCGGCCCTGCCACACAGGTTCTGGTCATTTTAACGACAGGAAGAGTAGTGAGTGAGACTCAGAGCTGCCAGAGGAAGAAGGGGCAGATGTGCGAGGGAAACAGGATTCACTTGACCCTGTGCTCACTCAGGAAGGCCTATTTTTAGATGCCTTGAGTCATGATAATGTGCTTAATTTATGTTCCAACAGAGGCGTTTTAAAGATGCAGGCTTTCCACACTTCCTTGTTTTATGAGGAAAAAAATGTGGGACACTTACAAGCCGAACCCAGGAGGTTCGTGGAAGAGTTAGATTCCCAGCTTGGCTTATTTTTATCATCTTTTCCTAATTAACAAAGAGGAAAATGTATTTCTTTTTTTATTTTTTTTAAATTTTTTTTTGGTACTGGGGATCGAACTCTGATCCTTGTGCTTGTGTAGCAGGCCCCGAAACCACTGAGCTAAATCCCCAGCCCCCAAATGTATTTCTTTGTAGGGCTTTTCTGTAATAACCCAAGCTTACAGCAAATCTGTCATAATTGAATTTTATCTCACGCATGAAATCACTTTATAAGGCAATGGTATTATTTGTAGGTTTTCAGTTATATATATTCCTAACTGAATTGGATGAGAGGCTGAGTGTGGTGGTGCACACCTATTATCCCAGCACTTGGGAGCCTGAGGCAGGAGGATCGCTGTGAGTTCGAGGCCAGCCTGGGCTACATAGACCTTGTTTCAAAAGACAAAAAAAGAAAAAAAGAGATACGAAGCACAAATATCAGATGGCTGATACGTACTCTGTTTTAATGCAAACAAGTTGTTTGGGACGTTACAAAGGGGAAACGGGCGCCTTCCATTTTAATCTAAGGGCTTTCAGGCACTGACAGTACCTGTGACATTTTCCTCAACAAAGGAAATCCTCCTCATTTCCCTTCACAGTCTGCTCGGGCACAGGAATAGCAGACACATGGAAAGCACTAATGTGTGAAAGTCAGGAAATCATCTTCTGAGCTTTCTGTCACATTTTCAAAGTTAATTTCAGTTCTGATTGGGTCAAGCATTATGTGATTTCCATATGGAAATATTTGACACCAAATAGTATAGTTTGTATTGTGTTAACTTTGGGGTTTGTGTTGTTGACTTTTGGGGGGGTTCTGAGACAGGGTCTCGCTGTGTAGTTCAGGCTGGCCTTGAACTCACCTAAGTCTCCCTCGTTGGGAAGCATGGAGGAGCTGACTGAGGGTTGGGTCCAGGAGCAGTGGTGGCTGCATCCTAGTGTCAGGGCAGGGAGGAGGGCTCCTATCTGTCACTCAAGTCCATGATGGTTCTCGCCCACACCATCAGTGCTCTGCACCGAAGCCGTCCTCATGGGGTGTGGGGCATCTCATTGCTTTGATCCTATGTCACCCACTCAAGAAAATGCCACACTGCGATTTCCTTTGCAGGCTGGACGGTTGCTGCTTTAGCCTCTGGCGTGCCTGGGCCATTTCTTGTGGACGCCCAGTGGCATCTACTGCTTTCCTGTGCTGGGGCCTGGGTGTCAGAGATGCTTCTGCCTAGCACCCTGCTGCTTTGGAGCTTGTACTCTGGTACCAGAGCAGATGGTGTGGGTGCCCAGGGCCCTCAAGGAGCACGAAAGAGCCACCTTCCTGCAAGCAGGAGGCTCTGAGGTGGCCTGAAGGTTGCCTGGGTTTTTGCAGGGTGGGCAGGGATCCATCCTCGGACATGGGAAGGGGGAAGAGAGGCAGTGGCTCGGAGAGCACTCTGGGCCCAGGTATCTAAATGTCGAGCCTCCCCATCCATCCGGTCCTTCAGTGGGAGTGAGGGGAGTGAGGGGCAAGGTGAGCCTGGAGGCAGGAGGAGGCGGGCCCAAGTCTGCACCTTTACACAGCTTTTACACAGCGTTAAACCTTTGCCTTCAGTAGCGTGACATTCCTTTGAGGGGTTTCTTCTGGGAGTGAGATCGGAGGTGCATGATTCTGCCTGCAGGGGGGTCTGGGGACGGGTGGGACACATGGTAATTGATGGGGATGAGGGCAGGGCGCCAGGTGAGAGCATTTGGCAGGAGGACAGGGTGGGGCGGTGTGCAGGTGAGTCAGGGAAGCGGTGAGGGTTGGAGCTGAGGTGGAGCGGATGCACAGCTTGGCTTTGGAAAGGTGGAGTTCTCCAGAATGGCTCTCTGCTATGGGTGGTGTTAAGCTGCTTCCTGGGAGGGAGTCTGTACCATTTTTCTGGTTCATTCCACAGAAAAGACTAAAGGTTGTGAGTCAGGTTGTTGACTTTTATGGAGAGAAAACACATCTCTATGCTGGGTACAGTGGCTCATGCCTGTGATCCCAGCACTCGGGAGGCTGAAGCAGGAGGATCATTGGAAGTTCGAGGCCAGCCAGGACTACAAAATGAGACCCTGTTTCAAAAAGCAAAAACAGTCCTGTTTCATTTACATTCTGAAGGTCTCGTGTCAGTAAAAGGCATGAGTCCTGATCCAGTGTTCATGAAAGGCCTCCGCCCCAGATTATAGGCAGGCTCTCACTCCTTCACCAAGAGTGGGAAGGCTTGGTGTTTAGCTTGGTAGCGTGAGGGCTCTGCTGGCCCCTTCCTGTCTGTTTCTGGACTGTGCCCGTATCATTTTGGAGCTGTCGTTTTGCTTTAGAAGAAATTCTCCAATTTTGCATAAAAGCATAAAAATCCGTCCCCCACACCGGAAGAGTGCTTCATAGCCCCTCCCTCCACTGTTAAGAGCAAGTGTTTGGTGTGCGTAATTTGCAGCAGCAGGTCACACGTGACATGTGTGCACACACGCATACCTGCACATACACAGCATGGGTAATTTAATCCGCCCTCTCATGATGCCATGCCTAAGGGGTTTCTTTTTTGCCATTTAACAATATATCGTTCTGGTCATCAAGTTCGTTCTTTTTAATAGTTGCCTAGCATTTTGTTACAGGGTCCTATTTTATTTGCGTTGTTTCCTACCGTGGCTGTTGTCTCGGCCTGGCTGGCACCATCTGGGTCTTCACAGCAGAGTGCACAGCAGCCCCTGCTGGAGGTAGGCCGTCCTGGCTGGCCTGGCCCGGCCTGCACTGTAGCTGGTAGCCATGGGGACTGCAGACCCTGGTGGCACACTCAGCTTGCCTGCGGCACTGTGCTTTCCATCTGACCTCCCTCCGGCCGGCCTTGAGGTCACAGCTGTGCCGCCCACAGCCCCGGTGGATGCCAGCTGCCATGGCAGCCGAGTGCAGTAGCCGCCTGCATGCAGGCCCTCATGGCCTGGGCCTGCGTCGATCAGTTTCCCTTCAGCGTTGAGCAGCCAGCCACAGGCGTCTCTTTCACAAACCTCTCGTAAGGAGCAAGTTTCTCCTCCCCTGGATCACATCTTCTGCTCGTCCTCGTGCTGCGTCTCTGCCTTGCTGCCAGGGGGCCCAGAGTCCATCCGGTCCAGCGGAGCCATGGGCTTTTCCCCTCTCCTAGCCACCAAGCCACGCGGCTTCCGCTCCTTCTCAGTCCCGATTTCATGGTGCATGCAGTTTTCCTTGGAGAGTGCCCCTCGGAGTGCTCAATTTTACGTGAAGTCTTGGGTCCACCCTGAGCCCACCCTAAAAAAGGTACATAGCATATGCACACTGCTTCTTGCACACACACCCACACACACACCAGCTCTTAATGTGATCCTGGATATTGTACACACGGGAGCGTGGTTTATCACCTCAAGGTTGCGTGGGGATCTGAGACTGAAGTAGACGCCCCACATAAGCGCTTTCATGATTGCCCACATTTCATTCGGTTGAGCCCGAGTTGGGTGGTTTTGCCCTCTTCTTTTGCTGTCCTCTGCCCTGCTTTGTCTTTATTTGGGGGACACATGGAAAATCTGACTTTACCTGCACTGGATATATCCTCCAGGATGAATTGTGCCTGAGCCCCTGGAGATAATGAGTAACTGCTCACTGGCAGGTGGCAAAATGTTCTTTGAGCTTCCTAGAATAGCAGTGTTGAGGGTAAAACCTTGAGGGAGTATTCATAGAGTTTGTTTTAAGTTTTACTCTTCCTTTATTTCTGCCAAGTTTTTTTCCCCAGGGTGTTTTTAAATATTATCCTTCATTTCTACACAGACTTCAGGAATTAAGGTTTGGAAGGCAGGAAGAATATGCTGAAAATTCTTAATCACTTTGCCTGCAAGGAAGTAGGGGAGAGCCGGAAACCGCTGGCTTGCTCCCCAAGGCTAATGCACTGGCCATCTGTGTCCCCAGGCAGCTGGGGGAGGCCTCTCCAGGTGTGTGGTCCTGACAAGTTGGTCCCCCCAGGACAGCTGGAGCTGGCCTGGGGCTGGCCTGGGGCTCGAGCCGGTGCTGGGGTGCACGCAGCTCAGAGGTAGGGAACTGAGAGAGGAAAAGGCTAGGAGCAGAGGCTGTAGCATTGCATGGAGACCTTGTTTGGGCAAACTGTGGGCAGGAGCTGTAGGGAACATCTCTGGAATTCCAAGTGGGATGGAATGGTAAACAGCAAGGGGTGTTTGAAGCCAGGATGCAAGGCCACAGGCAGACGTCCGAGACATCTGTTTTCCTGAGGAGGTGGGGACGTGCCGAGATCTTCTCTCTCCTTTTTCTTTTCTTCCCTTATTCTTTCCTTCTTTCTTTTTGCTTTGAACATTGAAGGCAAAGTAGAAGCTGAAGCCTTTTCCATGCTATTGAATGCATTGTTTGTGATTTTCCATGAAAAGCATTTCACTTCAACTTCAAATGAGCAGAACTAGGTTAACTAAATGTAGCTTTGCATACTTAGCAAAGAATTTTAAGAGATCTGTTTCATGAAGGAATTTCATAGTTTTGAATAAAATGTTTCTCAGTTAGACTACAGTGGACTCTTGGAGAGTAATTGTTTCTCCATTCCTCAGTTTAGCAGGAACATCTGGTCTTCGTGTTTGGAATGCTGCTAAGTTGGTTCAGAATTTGAAGCCTCCAGAGGATCTGTGAGTTTAATTTTCAAGCCTAGTTAATCTTGTCCATTACCAAAATGTATGAGAAGTTTGAGTTTTAAAATTAAGCATGTGCCAGGCACAGTGGTATATACCTGTAATCCTAGCCACTCAGGAGGCTGAAGCAGGAGGATCACAAGTTCAAGGCCAGGCTTGGCAATTTAGTCAGGCTGTGTCTCAAAATAAAAATTTTAAAGGGCTGGAATGTGTCTCAGTGGTAAAGTACTTGCCTCACGTGTGTGAGGCCCTGAGTCCAATTCCTAGTGCTACCACCAAAAAAGCAGAAGCATATTTTCTTTTGTTTTTTGGTATTGGGAATTGAACTCAGGGCCTTACATTTGCTAGGCAGGTGCTGTGCCTCTGAGCTGCATCCCCAGCACTAGAAGCATATGTTTTGTTTTGTTTTGTTTTTGGTACCAGGTATCGAACTCGGGACCTTGCGCTTGCAAGGCAGGCACCAGAACCACTGAGCTACATCCCCAGCCCAAGCATATGGTTTTTTTTAAGCATATGTTTTTTGAGACAGCATTTTATTGTGTACTTCAGGCTAGTCTTGAACTCACTGGGTAGCCCAGGCTGGCCACAAACACATGAAGATCCTCCTGCCTCAGGTTCCTGAGTGCTGGTATTATAGGCATGTACCACTACAACTGGCTTGGATGTGAATTATTTCATCTTTTGGGGGACTGCATATTCCCATTTGATTTGATAGAGTTACTATTGTCCCCATAGCAATCGGATGAATCTTATTTCAGTGTTCTATTTTGATTGACTTTTGACTTTAGGAATTTCTTAGGAATGAAAAAGGTCAAGCGTGAGGCCCTGAGTTCGATTTCTGGTAACAAAAAAAAAAGAGAAAATGTCATTAACAGATAATAAAACTTAGGGCCGGGGATTTAGCTCAGTGGTTCTGGCGCCTGCCTTGCAAGTACAAGGTACCAAGTTCTATCCCCGGTACCCCCCCCCAAAAAAAAAAAAGTGAACAGATAATAAAACTTTAAAATAGAACAAGCTTCCAGTTTTTTTGTTTTGTTTTGTTTTTTGCGGTATTGGGGATCAAACTCATGACCTTGCACTTGAGAGGCAGGCGCGGCACCACTGAGCTAAATTCTTGGCCCTGAAGCTTCCAGTTTTCTGAAACAAAATTCTTAAGGTAGTGATACATAAAAACAAAGAAAAACAAGCAGTGATGGGTCTGGCTGATTTATAGAATGTAACAATAATGACAACATACCGAAAACCTGGACTCTCCCCCAGCGCTGAGGAGTGAACCCAGGGCCTCAGGTACACCAGGCACACACTGTACTATTAGGCTGTACTTCAGGCTGCGCTTGAATTCACTATGTAGCCCAGCCTGGCTTCAAAGTTGTGGTGATCCTCCTGCCTCAGCCTCCTGGGTTATAGGTGTGTGTCACCACACCCAGCCTAAATACATGTATTTTTAAGGATTTGTTGAGGTTTAACAAATGCGGAGGCCGGTGAAGACAGCAAGGAGTGTTTACACATTAGTGCAGAGCGGGCATGGGACCCTCAGGCAGAGGCAGCCCTCCTGCTGGCTAAGCTGCCCACTGTTTTTACCCTCCGGAGAGTCCGGATGTAGATAAAACCTGCAGCCGTGCCAGTGGAAACCCTCATTTCCACTCTGCTCCAGTGGTTCTAATGTTTTCCTCTCCAAAGGGAACTGGGGAAATGTGATTAAGTCAACTACTAGACTTAATCTTGTTTTTGATGGAAATATTTCCTGCTATAAAGTGCAATGGCTGTGAATCTGCCGGCAGAGATTATTTGCCGTAACGAGACCTGTCTCCTGAGAGGCGATTTCCAGCAATGGCACCACGAGCCAGATGGCTAATCGCAGAGTGGCAGAGTGCCACAGGGACGCGGGTGTGGGCTCGGATCTGGGGTGAGGGTTTGTTATTCCTGCCACTCACCCCCGGGGAAGTCAGGACGAGCATGAGAAACCCGTGTCGCTGCCGCCCTTCCTCTCTGTGGGGTGCGCGCCCACAGATCTGAAGCCAGGTTGAAAATACTCGGAAAAAATTGCATCTGCACTGAACGCGGAGAGGTTGTGTTGTTGCTTTGCCTAAGCAGTGATACGACAGGTATTTCCATGGCGCCCACACCGTGTTAGTGACCTGTGTAACCTGAACTGAAGCCTGTGGGAGACGGCGGAGGTGATCGGCACAGACCATGCAGATCCTGTTTTACTGGCGGCGGGGGGTGGGGGGTGGGGTTTGCATCCGCACACCCTGGTGTCCACAGGGTCCAGCAACCAATCCCCCCTGGGGGACAACTGGTGTCCCCATCGTGTAGCAGTGGAAATAGACTCGACTCCCACAGAACTGTGTTCTTCCACCTAACGCTTTGGTGGAGTGTACAAATGCTTTTACCTTTATAAACATTAGACCATCTGAAAATGCTTTCGCCAAAGAAGACCTTTTAAATTTTATGTCCTGTGTACTTGAAATTCGTGTGTGCTTTCTGAGTAGGGTTAGTTATCAACCGTTTATTGAGCAGTCCCACTCGCCAGCCACTGTGGCGTACTGGAAATTCAGTGCTTAGCTAAATGGCCGTAGTTCCCACTTGGGTGGCGTGCTGTCATTCTGCCCACAAGAAGAGACACGGCGTTGCTTCCCAGGTTCAGAGACGCCCCATGGATCGGCTCAATCACGCCAATCCGAAGGCCTCTCGGGCCTCCCCGGCCCACCGGGACCTCAGCTCTTCGCTTGGTGTTACTGCGCGCCCGTGCGTATGTGCGTGCGTGCGTGTGTGCGTGTGTGTGCGCGCGCGCGTGTGTGCATATCCCGCACTGCTGACTCCTTCAGGGGGCCCTGCTCAGGATCTGCGGCTCAGCATGGTGCTTCTTTTGTGGTTGCATTACACATAAGTATTTGTTGCCTTCAAGCTACTGTCCTAAAATTGCTTAAAATCATACCAATTCCTTTGAAAGGTATTCTACATTGAATTTTTTAAAGTGCCTTTTCCTTTGTCTTTCGTGGTTAGAGTCAAACCACTGAGTGCACTGAAGCTTCTGCCGTCTCTACAGTGGCGCTGAGGTGAAGCTGCTCAGGGCCGCTCTGCCCACGGAGCCCCGTTTCCGTTTCCTCTGGCGGGCCTGGGACCTTTTCTGGCAGAACAGTGCTGGCCAGAGCTGGCGTCCCCCTTTTTTTGTGTTTGTTTGTTTTTTGGTACTGGGATCGAACTCGGGTCCTTGCGCTTGCACAGCAGGCGGCGAAACCACTGAGCTAAATCCTCGGGCCCTTCCCCCTCTTTTTGCAATTGAAGAGCGTGTTAACCGGGAACTGTTTTCCTTTTGCTATGACCCTCTTCCTCCCACCTACCCTCCTCCACGAAAGTTAGGTTAGGGTTACTACTTTCCTTTCTAATTTTTGGGTTTTCCCCATGTGTAAGTTAATCACTCCCAAAACAAACAGGCCCAACGTCACCGGGAACTCTGCTTGCTCCTGTCAGGAGCGTCGCCTGTCCCCTTCAGCAAGCGCACCGTCCTGCTGGGAAAAGTGAGAGCAACAGTAAAACACACGGAGCAGTCTGAGCTTTCTGTGGGACTTGGGGGTTATGAACCTCACTCTTCACAGTTAGGCTGTTGGTTATAAATTCTGTTCTGTCTCCTTCCTGAGCCTTCCGTTGTGATGACTCGTGAGTTCTGGCCACCTGCCGAAGGTCAGGCCTAAAGAATTCCATGAATGCACAGAATTTCAAGTAGTTCTTTTTTTTTCCCCCCATACCAGAGATCAAACTCAGGACCTTGCACTTGCCAAGCAGGTGTGGTGCCACTGAGCTACATCCCCCAGCCCAGGTAGTTCATTAATTTTCAAAAACTGTGCATGCTGTGTTGGTTGTTGCATGGCATGTTTTGAGCCATGTATACTGTACATGGTAGAATGGCTACACTGACCCCGTTAAAATACACATTGCCACGTACCTATCCTTATGTTTTGTGATGAGGACACTTAAAATCTTAAACTGTCTGCAATTTTCAAGATTATAAAATACACTGTTATTAAGTAAAGTCTATAATTCTAATTTTAAACAAATTAAATGAAGCAGGCCTTACAGGACAGAGCATAATTATCAAGTGATTAGTTAAAAATCTTGAAAGGAGGTGATTCTCATTTTAGATTTAGTTTGTTGTGGTTGACAAACTTAAATAAAAAGCCCAGGGAACTTGTGTACCAAATCTGCTTTTGTAGGGTTCTGGTACTCTGGAGTGAGGCGGTGACAGGTAAGTGAATGGAGTGATGACCCCCGCCCGGGCTGTGTGTCTGCGTTCTGACGCCTCTAGTATAAGAACATTCACTAATGTCTTCGTATCCCAGACTGTTTCCCTTTCATGCCTAGATTCTTCCTACTTTGTTTATTCTTTTCCACTACCCACTTGTTCGTTACACATATTACAGTTATTTTTCAATACTTCTAATAGAAATCAGGCTTAAAAATTAGATTTAAGGCCGGACATGGTGGCACACACCTGTCATCCCACCACTCAGGAGGCTGAGGCAGGAGGATCACTGTGAGTTCAAGGCCAGCTTGAACTACACACTGAGACCCTGTCTCAAAACAAAGAAAATTAGCTCTGAGGAAGCGTGGTTCTGCTGTGAGTGCATCTTGGCCGCTGAGAGTGTGAGTTGCTGACCTCTCTGGACACCCGCAGGTCCTGGGCCCCGCGCCTCGATGGTGCTCTTTCCTGGACAGCCTGACAGAAGAATTAGAGGAAAATCCAGAGAGCACGGTCTACGACGATTACAAATTCGTCACCAAGAAAGACCTTGAAAATTTAGGTAAAAAAATTTTGCTGTTTATAAAATTATTTTATTTTTTTATTTATTTTTTATTTTTTTAGTTCTGAACAGCTGGCTAAACAGTATTTCTCTGATTTTCCAAATCTTTTCACTAAATCAGGTATTAAACTAAGTTGTCGCATTTGTTATCTCTGCTTAAAGAAAAGATTGAGGTAAATCCAACTTCCTGAAGATTTCTGTATCTGAAACAATAAGTGATTTCTTTTAGCATATTGAAAAACATAACATAGAAAACTCAAGAAAGCAGTGATTTTTTTTGAAGCACTACTTGACTGCACCTGGATAGTTTCTGGTTCCCTTTTAGATTTGCTTATAAAAGTCCTGATCCAAAATTTAGGATCATGGATTGAACTCTCAATCCAGTCCAAAGTCTCTGGTTTTACCGCACTGGATTTCTGGGTTAGGAATACTCTGCTGCTGTGCTAGTCAGCTGTCCGCCACTGTGACACACATCTGAGGTCATCAGCTTATAAAGAGAAAAGATTTCTTTGCCTGTCATCCCAGCACTCGGGAGACTGAGGCAGGAGGAGAATTGCTCTGATTCAAAGCCAGCCTGGACTACTTAGAAGAGACCTTATCTCAACCACCCCATTTCCAAAAAAAGAGCAAAAGGAGGTGTCCTGGTCCTCCAGTCATCTTTGAGGACCTCCACTGGGCCCCCTTACCGCCTCCATTACCTCCTAACCACACCCTCGGAGGGCCCAGCCTTTAACATGGGAGCCTTAGCAATCCCTCGGCCCAGCCTGCAGCAGCAGTCGAGTCCACACAGTTCTCCACACCACAGCTCTAGAACCAGACCTTCCGGGCCCACATGGCTCAGACAAGGTGCTGGGTGTGTGGCCCACTTGTATTCAGTCACAGAATAACGAGCACTAGCACAGGGCCTCCTGAGGTCCGGGTTTACTCGAACTCCTTCCATGCTGCAGAGGGAAACTGAGGCAGGGAGGCAGGAGACACCCCCCCTGAGCTGGGGTGCGGCCCTGCGGGAATGTCTTCACCGCTGCGGTTGACTGCGGGCAGGGAGCCACTGCTGATGTGGTTCGGTGGCTGGCTGGCAGCTGCATGCGAGTCATGGAGAGTGGAAATGCATAGGGTCCGTTCCGCACAAGTTCGGGCAACACGGCTTGAACAAGTATGTGAAGGCAGCAGTTGACTATTAAAAGAACAGACCTGAACCTTATGTATAATCTGTATGGCAGCATAGTTAATCCAGACAGAACTAATTCTGCCACTTAATGTGTTGTAAGGACAGAGGCATTGCATCCCCCGTCCCCCAGAGGTGACTGCTGGGTGACGTAGGGACGGGCGCCTTCCACCTCAGCACTCTTGGCGATGGCCCCAGGGCCGCCTTTCACTGCGCCTTTCAGCCCAGAGGTGAGAGTCACAGTTATTTCGTGGGGGTTTTGTTTTGCTTTGCTTTTTATTTTAGGTTTGTTTGTTTTTGAGCCAGAGTCTCACTATGTAGCCCAGCCTGGCCTCGAACTCACAGGGATCCTCCTGCCTCAGCCTCCTGAGTGCTGGGATCACAGGCATGAGCCACCATACCTGGCTTTTGCAGGGTTTTTAAACTACTGCCTTTAGTATATTTGGGGTACTTTTTCAGTCTCTGGCTCTGCTTATTTAGAGTGGGGAAAGCAGTTTAGGTACATTTTGTTTAAAAGTAATCACACCACCCATTAAAAAAAAATTATACAGATAGCTGTTAACTGCAAGATAGCAGTTACACTGGAAAGCATCTTTATGTGTATTACTAATCTTTTAATATGAAACAAACACAGGTTATCATTTCCAGTAGATTTCTGCATCGTGGCTAATGCTTTCTAAATTGTTTATCTTAAGGTAGAAATAAGGCTGTGCTGCTCCCTTACCTTATTTCCTCAGAGGCCTTGGTGCAGTATCCATACTGGGCCCTGTGCTCTCCGACTCCCTGAGTCTGCAGCCTTCCTGTGGCTGCCATTTCCTACACGCTCCACGCAGTGTGAGTGGGGAGCAGCAGGCACCCGGCTGCCTCCACCTCTGCTGAGGGGCTGCAGCGTGCAGGTGCCCCTGGTGTGCGGGACACGTGCAGGCTGGATACCCACACACTGACTGCAGAGAGTTGCTCATTAGTCCGTGATGAAGGGGTGTAAGGGTGCTGTGGCCCTGACACGCACAAGTGTTTTAATATGCAGGGTGGAAGCCTGTGTCCATTCTACATTGTTGTGACAGGGTCCTTTGTCTTTGGAAACAAAGGAGATACTGTTTCTCCTGTGCCCTCTTGCTTCCTGCTTGGTAGTATAAAATTTGCATTTACTGTTGATCCCCAATACTGCTTTTTATTTATGATGGTTAGTTTTATTTTTTGCAGTACTGGGGATTGAACCCAGGCCCTTTGCATTGAGCTGCATCTCTAGCCTTTTGAAAAAAAAATTTTCCCCCCAGTACAAGGGATCAAACTCAGGACCTTGTGCTTGCAAGGCAGGCACAATGCCACTGAGCTAAATCCCCGGCCCCTACAAATTTTTTATTTTTGAGCCAGGGTCTCACTAAGTTACTCAGTCTAAGCTCAGACTTCCAGTCCTCCTGCTTCAGCCTCCCACAGTACTGGGATCACAGGCGTGCACTGTGTCCATCTTTTATTTATTGTGAGGCAGTCTCACTAAGTTGCCTGGGGGCAGTGAACATAACGCCATCCTGCCTCAGCCTCCCGAGTAGCTGGTGCATGGCCTATAGCACCATGCCTGGCCCCAATATTACTTTCTCAGTCAGATGACTTGGTGGAATTCCAAAATCTAAAAGCTGTTAATATAAAGAAGCCTCGTTACCAGTTTGTTGTAATTCGTGAAGACTTTTTAAATCACTTTTATGCTTAGTGTAACATCTAATAAGGATGATATTGTTTTGGTTTTGGTTTTTTTGAGACAGGGTCTCACTATGTAGCCCAGACTGGCCTCAAACTCATGGCCATCCTCCTGCCTCAGCCTCCCAAGTGCTGGGATTATAGCCGTGTTCCATCATACCTGGCTAAAAACAGTATTAATGAAGTAGATTAAAAGTTTTCCATAGATGTTGAAAATTAGTAATTCTAATCCCTAAATTTTTACTCCAAACTGAAATCTGATTGTGACGAATCATTGTCTGAAAAGAGTGACTAAGTTTTCTGCAGACTTGGTAAGGCCCCACTCTGTTCTGCTTCCTTCCCCAGGGCTCATGCATCTCATCGGCTCGCCCTTCCTGCGGGCGTACATGCATGGGTTTTTCATGGACATAAGGCTCTATCACAAGGTAAGCAGGGCAGACCTGGCTGGGAGCTCTGCTCTCTGACCCAGCAGCTGTGATGTCCACGCTGCTAAATGCCCTTTGTTGTTGTTCCATTTTGAAAAGGTAAAACTGATGGTCAACCCATTTGCTTATGAAGAGTACAGGAAAGATAAAATTCGACAGAAGATAGAAGAGACGCGGGCACAGCGCGTCCAGTTAAAGGTAAATAGCACCAGTGAATTTACCAAAGAAAAATAGTCTGTTTCCCTGTCACGTATCGCTCCAAAGAAACCTGGCCTCCTTTTCATTTTTTAAGTTTTCTCGGGAGGGACTCAGTGACAGCATGGCCGGCGATGGCCCGGAGTGACTGGCTCAGTCCCCCCTCAGGGAACCCCGTGGTATCCATGGGCTGCAGTTCAGGGAACTCGGGGCTCCTCACAGGCAGATCCCGGGCTCCGTGTGCGACACCAGCCCAGACCGTGGTCCCTTCAGGGCCCATGTCCATCAACATGAGTCACCCCTCAATACAGCATTGGTGACAGCTCCCTGTGTCTGTCTGAGTCCCCTCTGAGGGGAGGTGAGGTGTAGTTACCTCCTGGCTGTGAAATGACTCTCCTGACAGCACGTATGCCCTTTGAAGCTAAAATGTAGAGAACTGTACCGCAGCTTTTCTTCCCTTCCTTACTAGAAGTTGCCAAAAGTTAACAAAGAGCTGGCTCTCAAATTAATGGAGGAAGAAGAAGAGAAGCAGAAGTCTACATGGAAAAGGAAAGCAAAGGTGAGATTCTGTCTGAGGGGCAGATGCACTGTCTGCCCCACCTTCCTCACAGCCTGGCCAGCCCTCTGCCGCTGCATTCGTCCCTATCCTGCGTTTTCTTGATAGTAACTTGGATTTTTTTGTGTTTGAGGGGTCCTTACTTTTAAAGTGCATGTGGTGTTTCCCTGTTTTCTGCCCTTATTGAGAAGGGAAGTTTGAGAAATAGAAAAAAATATCAAGAAAGCCACCCCGTATTCTTCTAGCCAGGGAAAGGGGCCATTAATACTTCAGTGAGGTTTTTTTTCCTGTCTTATTTCTCTTAAAATTATAAAAGCACTGTTGTCAGAGCCCGGTTTCATTTCAGAAATACTTACACTCTCTGTGTGTCTTTGGGAAATCGGAGGCTGAGGCAGGAGGATCACAAGTTTAAGCCCAAGCCTGGCAGCTAGTGACTTAGTGAGACCCTGTCTTAAGTAAAAAGGGCTTGGGGTTGCAGCTCAGTGCAAAGGCCCTGGGTTCAGTCCCCTGTATGGCAAAAAAGAAAAGAAATCTGAGGCTGTTGAAAAGCAGCGTGTGTAACAGTTTTATCTTACGTAAAATAAAGAGCTTAGCTGGAGAGGAGGCGGCCGAGACCTCACAGCAGCTGCCGTCCAGCCGGTCACCCATGCTCACCGAGCCCTTCAGCCTATAAATGGGTCTCGCTGCTGCAGGGGCCGTGGGGACAGGAGACACTGCAGCCCGGGCTGCTGCTCTGTCTCCTCCACCCTGAGCAGCATCTCTCCCCGCCTCGTGCTGGGCTGCAGACCCCCTCCGCCTCTTCACCCACACAGGCTGAGGCCACGTCGCTCGCTGTGCGGAGACAGGCAGGTGTGTGCGTGGCTTATGCGCCACGTGTGCAAACCGCTCTAGAACGTGAGCAGTGAGGTCATCTCATATGCTGTTTTTTGTTTGTTTCTTTGTTTGTTTTTTGGTACCGGGGATGGAACTCGGGTCCTTGCGCTTGCTCAACAGGCGGTGAAACCACTGAGCCAAATCCCTGGGCCCATTTGCTGTTTTTTAAGAGACAGCTGCAAAAGCAAACATTAGAAAAAGTCCTGGGGGAAATACTTTTGGCAGCAATGTGGGAAGAGCTTTCTCTTCACTGTTGCGCACAGAGCAAGCCTGTCTTGAGGCAGTGCAATCTGCTTCTTTTAAATTAAAAAAAAAAATCTTTAAAATAGCCGCAGCACATTCTTTTTAACATTATTCCCTGCTGCTTATTAAATGTGATTACTACTTTAATCAGTGCGGTACGATGCAAAAAAGAAAAAAAATGTTGTAGGGCCAGGGATTTAGTTCAGTTGTGCCATGCCTGCCTTGCAAGCGCAAGGTCTGACTGAGTTCGATCCCTGGTACCAAAAAAAAAGTTTTTGCTTAAGAATTTTTTTTAACCCTAAAAATAGGCACATAGATATTGACTTCAAAGTACCCAGCTCATTGGCAATGTTGCCTATGGCACGATATGGATAACAGCACCAGTGTTTGTCTTGTCCTCTGCTGTTCTAAAGAACCCTGGTTCTAAAGGATTTTATAAGAAGTTAACAATTTATGCCTAACGCAATTTACTGATTTCTAATAAGAATGGCTCTTATTAAGCCATCTTTCCAGTTGGATTTGTTCCGCTATTAACCTAAATTTTTATATGCATCTTCTTTTTTTCTTACAGAGCCTTCCTAATATTCTCACTGATGATCGATTTAAAGTTATGTTTGAGAATCCTGACTTCCAAGTAGATGAAGAAAGTGAAGAATTCAGGCTTTTGAATCCACTTGTTTCAAAAATTAGTGAGAAAAGGAAGAAGAAACTAAGACTCTTAGAGCAACAAGAACTTCGAGAAAAAGTAACGTGCTCTTTGTCATTTAGAATTTGTTACTGTTTCTTTAATAGTCAAAAATGTGAATCAGAAAACCTCTGCTTAGACTTGAGATGTATTCAATTTCCTCCTACTTGTTTGACGTTTGCGGTGTGATCGAAAAGTATGGTGAATGTTTAAATTTTTTTTTTTTTTTTTTTTTAAATTTATTGCAGTAAAAGCCTTACTGCCATGAATCCCCTCAGAATCCCTCCCTTCACTTTAAACACATTCATCCCATTGTCCTTGTCACTTTCTGCACCAGCTCTGGAGTCCTCTTTCCTGAGGGTCTTCAGCTGCACTGTCCTGGCTGCCTCCATGTCCTGAATGGATTCAAAATCTTTTCCTTTCATGGTCATTTTGACTTTAGGGAAGAGCCAGAAATGGCACAGCGCAAATTGGTGAATAAGGTGGATGAGGACACAGTGTCATGTGTTTGACAGAAATTACAGTAAATGTTCGATAGCAAGGGGTGATCAAAAAATACAATGAGTGATTAAATTTTAAAATTCGTGGGCCAAAGATTTAGCTCAGTGGCACCATGCCTGCCTCACAAGCGCAAGGTCCTGAGTTCGATCCCCGGTATCAGAGAAAAAAAAAAAAAGACTCCAGTTCTAAAATTCATTACAGTAAAAGACACATTGCCGGAAATCATCCTCAAAATTGTCTCTCTTGCTACAAACACACTTATCCCATGGCTCTCAGCAACGTGTCCTTTACTGAAATAGGGTTTTGTAGTTTCAGCCTTCCTGTAGTTGCAGTCACCCTGCTTACCACAGGAGTCTCTTCAGTGCCGGTTGGGCACAGCAGCTTAGTCTCCCACCTGGTGCTCTGGAAATAAAATGATGGTCAGGGGCCCACTCCTTCCCCAATTCCAGGAGGAGGAAGAGGAGCCGGAAGGCAGGCCAAGCGACTCGGAGAGCTCTGACAGCTCGGAGGATGAGAAGGACTGGGTGGCCGAGGTCCGGAAGCAGCGCCGACTGTTGCAGCAGGAGGAAAAGGTGCGACGGCAGGAGCAGTGCCGAGAGGACCAGCAGGCAGTCCTGAAGCCCCAGTTCTACGAGATCAAGGCCGGGGAGGAGTTCCGAAGCTTCCGGGAGTCTGCCTCCAAGCAGAAGCTGATGAAGTGAGTAGGCGGGAGGCCTTGCTCCTCCTCTGGGGCCAGGGGATGCTGGGGGAGGGGGGACTGGGGAGCACCAGGCAGGCAGAAAGGAAGCATTGCTGTTGAGAAACACCAGTTTAAGCCAGGCATGGTGGTGCATGCCTGTAATCCCAGCACTGGGGAGGCTGACGCAGAAGGATCTCTTGAGTTTGAGGCCAGCCTGGATACATAGTGAGACCCTGTCTCAAAATAAACAAGAAACAAAATACTCCGGTCCTTACTTTGCTTATTTTTCACCAACTCTCTGAGGTCTAGTTGACGGGCAGTAACACACAGGGTGCAGCCCCGGGAGTGCCGGTGGGCGTGTGGAGACCCCCCAAGTGGTGGGGCGCCTCTCGCTGCCTGGTCCCCTCCATCTCCCTGACTGACAGGTAGCTGTCTTGTTCTGACCTCGCAGATCATAGCTTTGATGCCATCACACAGGCATAATTAAGGGGTAGCAAATCCTTTGCCTCTGACAAAAAGTTAATTTTACAAATTAGAATCTCAGTTCTGTTCAGGCCATCTCAGTTTACCTAACTACTGACAACGTCATTTGGGAAACTGGCCACAAATGGTAAGCCTTTCATAGGAGAACTGAGAAGTCATAAGAGTGGTGCTCTGTATTCTTCTTCTTTTTTTTTTTTTCTGGTACTGGGGATCGAACTCAGGACCTTGCACTTGCTAGGCAGGCTCAGCGCCACTGAGCTAAATCCTCAGCCAGAGGAGCGGTGCTCTGGAGTAGTGGAGGAGCCGGAGAGGAGAGGGCCGTGCTGGGGCTGCAAGAGGGCAGGCTGGCGGTGTGCAGTGGGCACGGGGTTGCACTTCGGAGCTGGAGCTGCCGCTGGAGATGCCCAGGGTGGGGTGGCGATGGCTGCAGGGCAGTGCAGATGTTTTGAACAAACCTGGACCAGCCTCTTTAGAAGGGCGCGCACCTGGCATCCCCGCACTGCACTCAGGAGGCTGCGACAGAAGGATCGCCATCATGAATTCGAGGCCAGCCTGGGCTACCCAGTGAGACCCTGTCTCAAAAAAATAAAAAGAAGTTAAAATGGTGAAGTAGTATACTGTAAATATTTCCCGTAAGCAGAGCGGTATCGCAGGAAGAGCTCTCCGTCATCGGATATTGGAGCAGGAGCGAGCAGCACCTCATGCCTTTTTGGGGTGCCCCGGGTCTGGCGCCCGCTGAGCTGGTGCCTGCACTGAGCCCGAGGCCGCCCTTCACTCTGGGGGCCCCTTCGCCCACCATGGGCACCTGTGCTGCGTCTGCTTGCGAGGTCGTGAGGAGTGCTGCCGTGAACCTTGGAGTCTGTATTTTCGCCTGCATGCTTTCTTTTGTGCTGGGTGTGTACCTAGTGACAGCCTGGCAGGTCTCGGGACAGCTCAGTATTTAGCCTTTTGTCAGGCTCAATGGTGCATAACTGTAATCCCAGCACACTGGAAGGCTGAGGCAGGAGGATTGCAAGTTCCAGTGCAGCCTGGGCAACTTAGCAACTTAGTGAGACCCTGTCTGTAAATTTTAAAAAAACTTTATAGCAGTCTGGGGATATAAATAAATACAAAACCTTTGGGTTTAGTCGCCAGTATTACAAAAAAGAAAGAAAGAAAAAGAACATACCTTTATGATGTCTCTGCTCCCCTGCTTCCCTTTCTCTGCAAAGTAATTTAAAAAGTGAGTTGAGGGGAATTTTTTTTTTTTTTTTGGTACCGGGGATTGAACTCAGGTCCTTATGTTTGCAGGGCAGGCGGTGGAACCACTGAGCTAAATCCCCAGCCCAGAGGGGCATTATTTTTAATTAAATATTCCTAATTAAAGAAATTGTAGAGTAGTGTGTGTGTGTTTTCAGACCTCAAAGAAGTAAATCATTCAGTTTTCCTGGGGCATCTAATAAATATCTAATTTGATTTTTCACCTTGCAGTTTGTGCCCTTTTTTTCTGTACTATTTTAAGGTGGCCTTTCTAACAACTAGCCCTTTCCCTTGGCAAGCCCCTCTCACCCAACATGAATAATCCCACTTCACCCTCAACTTTTTAAAGCCTGCAGGTTTTTGTTTTGTTTTGTTTGTTTTGTGGTTGCTTTTTGTTTGAGACAGGGTCTTGCTATGTACCCCTGACTGGCCTTGAACTTGAAGGGACCCTCCTGCTTCAGCCTCCTGAGCACAGGATTTCTGTTGTAGTTGTTCACCTTGTCCAGTTAGTTTTCCCTAAATGCTTTACTGTTGGTTTAAATGGCCCCAGGCCTGCAGACCAGACCCCAGGGGGTGAGGCTGGGTCCCCGAGTGTGACTGTGACCAGGTCACCGGTGCCTCTGAGGTGGCAGCCGTGCCCTGGGGACCAGCTTTAAAGCAAGGCCCTGGGTGCTTTCTTGTCGGGAGCTCCGGGTCCCTTGCTCTGATCTCCTGCCACGCCCGTTCCGGCAGTGCCTGCAGTGGTACAGACAGAGCAAGTCTGCACAGGTGCCTGCTTGGGAAGTGGTTCCTCCCAGATCCGTGCTGCTGGAGCTGAGAGGGAAGAAGGGAAGTGTCTGGCCGGCCGCTGGGGCTCCGCCACGAGTTCTCACTCAAACAAGAGCGAGAGGACCCTTCATTTCCCGACACCGGTCCTGTGTGGCTGTGCGCCCTGGGCCTGGCCATGGTACCTGCTGTCGCCCGTCCCCGTGGCCCATGTCCTGCCACCCTCTGCCCTGTGGAAGGGTGAATCCTGACTAGGGTTAAGGGGGTTGCATAGTCAGTCTGCGAAGAGCCCTGCAGATGCTCAGAAAGGGGCGCTTCCGCCCACTGCTGCCTCACCGTCTGCAGGAGGTGCTGGGGCCTCGGGGAAGGAGGGCGCACACGAGCTCCAGAGTCCTCCTGCCAGACTCATCTGCAGCAGCTGGGATCCTAGGAACTGGGTTCCAGGGTCGGGTGCCGGGAGGGACACCACTTCACGCAGCCAGCCTTTTAATACCCCTCAAGTCTTCTAGAGTTAACATTAAAAAGGTGCACTCAGTTTGGGTGGTTTGGTTGGGTCTTTTGTTTTTGAGGAGGAGAAAACAATAGGAAATTATATTTCTTATGTCTTTATACATTTTATATATAGCTTATAGGTTTCTTTTTCTTCATGTAGATTCCTTTTTTCCTTCCTTCTCCCTACTGCTTTAGCCATTTCTCCAAGAATCAGAGCCATTTAAACTTACTGTAGGCATGTATCTTTACACATAATTCAGTTTTTCCCCACTAAAGCAAGTTATCAAAAAAAAGGCCAATACTGTGTTTCATAGTGAAACCATTCCTATAGCCTCGTGCGGTGGAGCGTTGTGTAACTGGCTCAAAATGCAGGTGTCATTGTTGGGCGTGCAGGAGGAGTTGTTAGCTGCACAGATGGTGTGGGCTCAGAGTGCAGCAGAAGAGAACAGACACAAGCCAGACGCAGTGGCACATGCCCGTCCTCCCAGCATTCAGGAGGCTGAGGCAGGAGAATCGCTGTGAGTTCAAGGCCAGCCCGGGCTCCATAGGGAGACTCTGGCTCAAAACACAAACAGAAAATGAGGACAGAGACAGATTGTGTATATAAAGTGACCTAGAAGTATTTGGAAAACATGATCAAGAAACAAAAAACGATTTCCCTTTGGGGTAAAGTGTATCAAAGAGAATAACTCTAGGAAATGTCTGAAAGGAAAGACCCTCAGAGAGACCAGGGGAGGCTGAAGGGTCCGATTTCCCCGAGCGGAAGGGCTTTGCTTTCTGTCAGAATAAACTTCGGGACAGTGTCTCGTGTCGTTCACGCTGTACGACGGTAGAAGCAGGGTGATCACAGGTCTTTGTGGTGCGAACTGGAAACCTTAGTCTGCAAGTGCATGTATAAATATGAAGTGCTTGGGCTCATACACACACTGCGAGGGACAGTTAGATACGGGCTTCAGAAATAGACTGCTCTTGCCACGCCTGTAATCCAAGCCCTGGGAGGCTGAGCCAGGGGCACCTCCGTGAGTTGAAGGCTTTTGACCTGGGCTCCATAAGACCTTGTCCCCCCTCTAAAAAAGAGCCAAAGTAGAAAGAAACAAACAAACAGATTGTTCCTTGTGTTTGACCTCACAAATGCAGGGTGAGGTGAGTGGCTGTCACTGACCTTCTCAGTGCCAGAAGCTGATGAGCTCAGTGTCGGTGCCCCAGCATCGGAGGTTCAGGACAGCCAGAATCGCCGCATTCCCCCTGGGATTGTGTTTCCACCTGTGTGGGAGACTTCTCGAGCAGTCCATCCTAACTCACACTTGCTCCACGTGGTGAACCGCAGCGTGACGCCAACTAACGTCGCCTTTTAAATTCCCTGCAGCAAAACCCTTGAGGATCGGTTGAAACTTGAAGCAAAAAATGGCACATTGGGCGTCGCCGACACCACCGTGGGCAGCAAGCAGCTGACGTTCACACTGAAGAAGGTGGGTTGTTCTCAGCATCAGTTTTTAACTCCCAGAGGGAGAAACAGGCTCCCGATACTGGCACATGGGTATCAACCTCGGCGCTGTCCCGAGCAGCTCCTTCCTGTCCCCAACCCAGAGCCATGGTGATCCGGGTGGCTGGGGGCAGCAGGGCCTCAGGGGCCCAGGAGGTACACACCTGTAATCCCGACTACCCAGGAGGCCGAGGCAGGAGGATTGCAAGTTGGAGCCAGCCAGCCTGTCTCAGAATGAAATAGAAAGGAGCCAGGGACACTGCTTCGTGCTAGGGCACTTGGCTAGGGTCATGAAGCCCTGGCCTCTGCCTCCAGGTCTGGAAAAAGAAAACTGAGCACCCAGTGGCCCCAGGGACCCGGAATCGGGAGCTGTGGTCTCCCTGGCCGCCCCCCTGGTCACACCTCCCAGGGCGACCTCTGCTGGTGGCGATCCCATTTCGGGTTGATTCCTCCGCCTGCCCAGCAGGGACCTGCTGCTTACAAATCTGCTGTTAACCACAGGGAAGCGGCAGGACCTCACTTCTCAGGCAAACTCCCCTCCTTCCGGTCGGTCATAGCACAGGCACCAAGCAATCGGCAAAGGAGGACAGCTGGCAGCCGCCTCCCCCAGCGCTGACCCGCTGCCTGCTTGGGACCCCTGCGCTCTTAGCGGAGTGTGGCAGGGCCCGGTGGCACGGGGTGCGAATCCCTTTGTGTGGCGGGGTAGCGCTGCTCTCAGTGTTTCTCCCATACTGTGCTTCTCTGTCCTAGGCTGGCAGACACTTGGACTGGCCTCTCCCCCGCTTTTTGGGTGTTAGGAATAAAGCTGCTCCAGAAATTCTTCCATGTTCTTTGACAAACCTTTTTCACCTCCCTTAGGCGTATACCTAAGAATGAGTAGAATAGCCAAGTCAGGTGATAGTGTTTAAGTTTTAGTTCTTTGAGATGGGGCCTTATGCAGCCCAGGCTGCCCTTGAACTCGAGATCCTCCTGCCTCAGCTTCCTGAGTGCTGGGATGATGGGGGTGCACCATCACATCTGGCCCAGATTGGATTTAAATGGCGTTAGGTGCAGCCCCTCACTTGTCCTGCACAGCAGGCCCCGGTGGAGCTGAACTGATTGTCCCGAGAGCTACCCTGTCTGCAGAGCAGTGGCTCCTTCCTATGGAGATGGCTGGCAGCGGTGCCCAGTGCCCCAGAACCCGGCACATGCCCGCCCACAGGAGCCCCGATTCCCACCCCACCCTCCAAGAGAAGAGGCGGGGTGAAGCCGCCTGAGTTCCGGTGCAGTCAGCCAAGGCCTGGTAGCTGAGGCAAGCAGAGGGCTGAACTGAACTTTTCAGTATAAAACGTGACACCGTTGTCGCCCAGAGAGCGGGAGGAGGTTGCCCTGATGGCCCATCGGGGAGATGGTGGAGCGGGAGTAGGACCTGACGGTTGCTGCTCAGATGACCAGGCCTCAAACTGCTCAGCGGAGGGAGCTCCAGCCCTCTGTGGCCCTGCACAGGGCGCCATGGCCAGGCTCGGGGCTCCAGGTGCTGCTGGCATCTTGGAGTACCATGTGCAGGGCTGCTGCCACCTGTGGGCCTCGGGACAGCGACCAGGGAGCGGGAGCTGGTGTCTCACACCCCCTGAGGTGTCCTTGGAGCCAGGCCTCCTGCCAGCTACTGGCATTGCCATTGGCATGGAGTCGGAGCTGAAGGTGCCTGGTTTTTTTTTGGTTTTGGGGGGTTTTTTTTTGTACCGGGGATCAAACTCGGGACCTTGTGCTTGCAAGGCAGGTGCTGAAACCACTGAGCTAAATCCCTGGCCCTCCAAAGGTGCCTGTTATGCCTTCCGGAAGCCCTGCTGTCGCTGTCGGGTGACCTGCGGGCACCTTCCCAGCCCTGGGCTGAGGTCCCTTTGGCCTGGGAGCCCGTGCCCCGCCAGCCTGGGCAGCGTCTGTGACGGCAGCTCTGTGGGCACTGGGAGCTGGGGCTCATGGAGGCCGCGCGGGGAACCTCCCTTGTGTGTGAGGAATGCGTGGTCTGGGCTTGGAAACCGAGGCCTGCTTACTCCTGGCAGGACGTAGACCCGGGCGGGGGGCGGGGTCGGCTGCAGCCTGGGACCCGCCGGGCCTGGAGCCTTCTTCCCTGCCACCCTCTCCCCGTTTTCTCTTCCAGTCCGAGCAGCAGAAGAAGCAGCAGGAGGCGGAGAAGCTACACCGGCTGGAGAGGAGGCAGCTGCGCCGCTCCGCTGGCCACTTGCGCTCGAGGCCCAGGAGGGGCCGCCGGTTCTTCTGAGCGCCCTCATGGGCCAGGAGGGTGATGCGAAGGTCGGGGACAGTGGTGCTGGGCGCTGCCGCCCCTTGCTCTGTTCTCCAGGTCACTGCTGTCTGCAACTTGCAGAAGAATTGCCGTGGGCTGCAGGCTCTTCCCACACTGGGAACAGACTTCCGCCCTGGACCCTCTCCTTGCAGTGTCTGTGCCTTTGTGACAGAGCTCCCCAGGGGCGCCTGTCTGCCCCGGTCCCCCTCGGATGGCCGAGGACGATTTTGTTGACAGGCTCGCCCATTATGAGTTTGGGGGGGGTTAGAACTACTTTTATACCAGCAGTATAAATTAATGGTAATAACAATAAACGAGAAGTGGAAGCGACTGCTTATTCTTCCATTTGGCACGAGATCAGATAGGCTTTTGCTGTGGAGGTGCAATTAGAGAGAGACTCGCTGGAGGAGACGTTTGTAAAATAAATACTTTCATTTCAGCGACTTCTCTGAGAGGGACCCTTGCCTTGAGTTAGTTTGAAAGTGAGCTTCGGTTTCGGGCGTCACTTGGAGGTGCCATGGTGAGGCCAGGTGTGCTGCCCGAGAGGCGAGGCCGGGCCAGTGGTGGTCGCCTCTCTGGGTCCTCTCCTCTCCTGCCCTCCCTGTTCCCCACAGGCAGGGACAGCATGGGTCACTGTGCCCTCTGGGGCCCACGTGCTGGCGTTTGTCCACAGGAGTGGCTGTCCCGTGGGGCTGGCGGGCACCTGGTCACAAAGCGGGAGGGGACTCCGCCTCTCTGGTGGCTGGTGACACAGTAGAGGCCGGGCCATAGAGCCTCACTCACCTGGGGCCCCACAGCCTCTGGGTTCCTGGCTCTGCTCCTCCTCCAGTCCCTGAAGGGCAGCCGAGCTGGGCTGGGTCTGCCAGGGTCAGACAGCTGCTGACTCCCGCTGGGTCCTCCGACCCACCCGTCCCCTAGCACAGTGTCCTTCCCTGCCCTGCTGCTTGCTGGTCTGTCCCCTGCCTGTGACCCAGGGAAGGACCCATCTCTCCAGGGTCTGTGCCACAAGCTGCCCCTGGGGTACCCCCATGGCCCCTGGGGCTCTGATTCCCAGCCCTGCGGCTGAGCCAGCTCCCCGGGGCCTTTCATTGGTGGGGTAGGGTGGCTGTGGAGACAGGAAGTGTTCAGGGACATCGGGCCTGGCGCTGCTGCCCTCCGCACAGCGACCTCCCCAGGGGCATCTGTGGCCACGAAGGTCTGCGACTCCTGGCCCACGAGCCTCTCTGCCACTATACTGGGGCCAGGAGGGGTCACTGTCCCAGTGACACGGAGTCCAGAGTCCCCGCCGTCTGCCCTGGACACGGCCTGCGTGTGCTGCACACGTGCACTTTCGTCTTCTCGGTGCCTGTGAGGCAGACATGTGCTGCACCCCAACTCAGTGCTCATGACGATGATTCGTGGTGATGCACATTTCCCAAGAAAGCTCGCATCGTTCTTTTGTATACACGTCACAGTACTTGGGTATACAATAAACTTACTTAACTTTCTGCCTACTTGTGGTTCAAACTGAAATCATAGAGGACCTGAAAACCCATTTGTACAGCAGTTGGTGGTGGTCACGCCAGTAATCCCAGGATGGCTGTGGCCTTATTAAAATTTTAAAAGGTTTTGTGAGTCCTTAGTTAAACTTGCAATGCATACAGAAACCTGCCAGGCTGTTTTATTTAATTAACTGGGTTTTGAAGTAATTTTCAAACCTGACTTTACCTTCATGGCCAGAGTTGCAAAGTCCAAAGTAGAGAATGAGTTGAGGCTTGGAGGGATGGAATTCTGCTCAGAACTCAGAGAGGACACAAGGTACTGGAATAAATAATTTGATTATTTCTCTGACATCCCTAAAATGTTTATATATACAAATTCTCGCTATGTAGATCCGATTGACCTGGAAGTTATTGTATAGTCCAGGCTGGCCTTGAACTCTTAGCAATCCTCTGGCCTCAGCCTCTGGACTCCTGGGATAGCAGGTGTGTGCAACCATGAATGGCAGTTTTTACTCTTGAACTTAATTTTTTGTTCACATGTAAATTTTTCAAAATTAATGCAATAAAAACCCCAGACATTTAATATTTGAAGGCTCTATTTTGGGGGCCCATATGCTCCCAGCAGCCCTGTCTGTTGTGAGCACATCGCTGGCGAGTGGGGTTTGTTGAAGTCCTTTCTGTCAGAGGTACTGTGGCCTGGACTGGGAGCTGCAGGGTCGCAGGCCGCAGGGTTGGAATCCGGGTCCCCCCTTTCCCCAAGGCATCCGGAAGCCGCCACACCCAACTTCCTACTGGCCAGAGCTCCGGAGGAAGTCATTACTCCTGCCAGGCCTCCACAGCCTGTCTGCAGCTGTTCCTGAGCACAGATGGGACTTCAAAGCTGTGGGGCGAGAGCCAGGCCAACCCTTTTCCTGGTGCCCTTGAGTTTCATTTATTTACTTACTTATTTTTGGTTTTTTAGACAAGGTCTCTCTTTGTCCGTGTGGCCCAGGCTGGCCTTGAACTCTCGGCCATCCTCCTGTCTCGGCCTCCTGAGTATTGGGATGACAGGTGAGTGCCACCGAGCCCAGCTCTGCATTGCCTCTTGTTTGTGGTCTCTGCAGCTCTTGCCTTCACCCACTTGGTGTCTGGGGCTCTGAAGCCTTTCATCCTCTCCCTTGCACAATGTCACCTTTCTCCACGGCTCCAGAGCCGCCTATGAGACTCGTGGCCCACTGTCACCTTGAGTTGAAAATGCTCAGCAGAAAAGCGGTCCAGCCCATCCACCCACCCAGATGACCTCATCCTTGTCGTCCTCTTCCTCCTGGAGGGCAGGTTGGTGTCAGCTGTGCCCCCCAGGACCACCAACCCCCTGTGCAGCCTCCTGGTCCAGCTGAGTCTGGCTCGCTCCCGGGCCCGGACTGTGGGAAACACTAATCCTTTAATGATGAGCACTTCACACATTGAGGAGGGAGTCTGGTTCCACAGACAGTGAGGAAGCAGAGGAGCCCCGGGCTGGCCTGGGCTTGCTTGTGGTGAAGCCGCCAGTTAGTGGCGAAGTGACTTTGCCCAGCCGTGCCTCAGTGTCTGCATCTGTAAAATGGGTTTAAGAGGATCTGTCCCCTGGGGACTTCAGAGGGGGTTTGTGGAGATTAATGAGTGAGGTCCATTAAACGCCCCAGAAGAAAGGCAGCTAACTACCAGGCACTATTGTAATTAGCCTGGGTTCTCCGTGCCAGGTCGAGGCTTGTTTTAAGAGGGTAACCATGACAATGGGATTGGTGGAAAAGTACGTGTTTAAAAGACACAGCCATGAATCCTGCAATGGGAAGGAAGTTTATTTTGCAGGTTTCTGTCATAGCTGGGTGCCCCAGCCCCTTAGCGGTTGTCCAGTGGTGACAGGCCCACCCCTGCTGTGGCACTCTCAGCAGCGCGGGCTGCATTGTTTTTCCTCCTGGGCACGAAGGACTTGGCGAAGTGGTCAGTTAATATCACCGCACTCTATAGACCCGGGTGGTTGTTGCTCCATAAAGCCAGATGTGGTGGTGCACACCCGTCATCCCAGGACCTGGGAGGCTGAGGCAGGAGGATCCCAAGTTCAAGCCCAGCCTGGGCAACCTAGTGACTTAGTGAGACCCTGTCTCATAATAAAACAAAATAAAGTCAAAGGACTGGGAGCACCAAGCCTTCCGGAGGATCCCCTTGACCTCTCTTTCCGGGCCTGGAGGACGAACCCGGCCCCCGGGGATTATTGCTTCCTGTGTGTGTGGCTGAGCTTCCTTCCTGTGGCTGCCACCCCTGGGAAAGTGGGCTCCTGTATCCTGAGCAGCTAGGGTAGGAGTCCTCCCTGTTCATGGTGCAGAGGAAAATCCAGGGTAAACATGGAAAGGGGCAGTGCCCAGGGAGGGGGCTCCACCCAGACATCGGGCCACCCTGCCATTGCCGCAGTGAGACCTACAGGGGCTCAAGGATGAAGGGCGGCATTGGACTGCGGGCTGCATGGCCCATAGTGGTGTCACCTAGGTTGCTGGGCCTTGGGGGAGCAGTCCTGCGGCTGGTGAGATAGTGCGCTGCAGGGATTTGGGACCTGGGGCCCTGGGCCAAGCTCCTGTGGCTGGAACTTCATGTGATAGCCCAAGTCCCAGCAGCCTTCTTGGGCCAGGAGGGCAAGGGCTGCAGGCCAGCTCTTGGAGGCTGCAATCTGAACTTCTTGGAGAGACGTGGACACCCCCTTTGGATCTCCCTGCCTCTCCGTGCCACATCTATCCACAGGCATATGCAAGGGGCAGTAATAGCTCTCCCGGCTGGGAGAGGCACTTTTACATCTCCGTGTTCTTTTGAGCATGAAGCTCACAGTAAGGGATCTGATTGGATTTAAATTTTTGCCATGCTCTTGTTACCCAGGGAACCATGGAATCTATATAGTGACTTCCTGCCATCTCCGACAACCCAGGCCCTTCACACTGAGATACATCTTCGGTCCTTTTTATTTTTTATTTTGCGACAGGGACCTCCCCAAATTGTCCAGGCTGGATTTGACCTTGGGATCCTCCTGCCTCAGCCTCAGTGTGCGTGTGCCACCGGGTCTGACTCAACCCTTCCCCCATGTAGGTCACAGACAGGCCCTTCTGGAGGGATGCAGAGCTGGTTTGGGCCCAGTCTCTGCTGATGCTGATCCTGGCTGATGCTGCTTCTTAGCTCTGGCTTCCGGGCTTGGCAGCTGCTGAGGGTCAGTGTCAAGCCTGAGGGGCCATGTGGCAGGTGAGGGGACAGAAAAGACTTCCTGGAAGGAAGAGCTGGGGTGTGCCAGGCTTCTTGGGCAGCCGGGGAGGAGTTCAGGGTCCCAGAAACCAGCTGTGCTGAAGGAATACCCAGGAATAAAAACGAAATGGGACAGAGCTCCAGGAGCCATAGGCTGCTTTTTGTTATTGTTGTTGTTGTTCTGGGAATTGAACCCAGAGCCTTCACGCTGAGTTATATCCCCCCACCCTTTCAATTTTTTTTTTTTTTTGGTGCTGGGGATCGAACTCGGGTCCTTGTGCTTGCGCATCAGGCGGCGAAACAACTGAGCTAAATCCCCGGCCCTCAATTTTTTTTTTTTTTAATTTTGAGACATGGTATTGATAAATCATTAAGTTGCCCAGGCTGGGCTCAAACTTGCAATCCTCTTGGCTCAACCTCTTGAGTGCTGGGATCACAGGTGTGTGCCACCACAGCCAACTCAAACACATGAACAGTTGACACATGAATAGGAGTGCGTGCACTTCCTTCCAAGGGCCACACGCCCTTTGCTACCCCTCCTGCAATGTCTCTGACAGCCTCTCAGCCACCCACAGGAGCTGCCCATTCCTAAGGGAGTAAACGGGGGCTCACAACAGCCCCCCCAGCCACTGTGTGCCCAGCTGGAATTTGAATTGGTGCCCAAGGCCCTCCCGTCTGAACTGAGCCTGCACCAGAGTAACATGGCCATGTCAGTGGGCTGCCGGGGACAGAGTGTGTCCACCAAGCTGAGCAGGATGTCCCAGGGTTACTTAAGACAGTTTTTATTCTCAGTCGTACATTTTGCATTTACTTATGGGCCACCTCATCTGAGTGATGGGAGATGCAGGATGCCGAGCCTTCCTTCTGGGAGCTGACATGTGGAAAAGTTGTGTTTGGTGCACGTCGGGGTAAAGGCTGTGGGCTCCCAGGACAGAGAATGCCCCCTTCTGGGTAGAGGTGGCATGTGAGCAGGTTTCCTGCAGGAAGCTTGGGTTGAGGTGAGCTCTGAGGCAGGAATAGGGCTGGAGAAGGCTGAGAGCAAAGGAAGAACATTCCAGAAGGAGACACGGAGTCAGCTATGACTCGGAGGCAAGCAGGTGTGAGGTGTGCGTGAGGAAGAACAGGCCTCCTTGGCCGGAACAGCAGAGGAGGTAATGGGGGCTGGAGGGGAGGGAGGGGAGGCTTCAGAAGGACGTGTGGAGCCTGGTGTGTGCGGGAAGATTTTTCTTTGCTTTTAAAATCTGACTAATAATGTTCCATCGTTCCTTTTTATTTTTTTTCCGGTACCAAGGATCGAACTCAGGACCTTGTGCTTGTGAAGCAGGCGAGGTGTCACTGAGCTACATCCCTGGCCTCCATCATTCCTTTTGTCAGCCTGTTGTTTTCACAAACTAATTGGAGGGATTTTTAAAATATTTTTAATAAATGTACTTAAAATCCACTGATTCTCCTCATTGGCATGATTTTAGGTTAAATGTGGTCAAATTATATAGTGAATGTTTAAATTCTAAAATGCATTGCAGTAAAAGACACATTGCCACGAATCCCCCTCAAAATCCCCTCCTCTCTTCGAACACACTCATCCCATCATCCTTGCTGCTGCTCTGGAGCCCTCTTTCCTGAGGGTCTTTACAAGTTGTGGTCAAAAATACAGTAACTGCTGGGCATGGTGGCGCATGCCTGGAATCCCAACACTCAGGAGGCAGAGGCAGGAGGATCACCAGGAGTTCAAGGCTAGCCTGACCTACATACTGAGTTCAGGGCCAGTCTCAACTACAAAGCAAGATCTTGTTTCAAAAAACAAAACAAAAATAGTGACTGCTGCTACCGAGCATCATCCAATGGAAAGGCAGCTCATAAACACATGATGCTGTGTCCTCATCCACCTTCGTCACTGGATCTGGCACCCTGTGACCCTGGCTCTTCCCCAAAGTCACAATGACCATGAAAGGGAGACGTTTTGAGTCCATTCAGGACATGGAGGCAGCCAGGACAGCGCAGCTAAAGACCCTCAGGACAGAGGACTCCAGAGCTGCTGCAGGAAGTGGCGAGGGTGATGGGATGAGTGTGTTCAAAGGGAGGGGAGGATTTTGAGGGGATTCATGGCGATGCGTCTTTTACTGTGATAACTTTTCAGTCATACCCACATATGTCCCAGAGCATTTTGTTGTTCCCAGGTTTTTAAAACATAGAGCTATAAAAGTCATTTAGTTCACACATTATTAGTTTTTACTCTCTAAACACCCCACACAACCACAGTAACATTTCCCGACACAGTTACTTTTTCACAATGCTCAATTGCCCAAGACAAGGCACTGACTTTCTTCAGGTGATCAGAAAGGCCCATATTTTCCAGAAGGTACAGACCCTGTGTGTCCCTGTCTCAGAAATCTGCAGGATCTGCTGTGACACCCATTGCCACCTGCACCGGAGAAACAACGGGGATATTTGGGACTCTCAGCTTCAGTTTAATATAAACTTACGCTTCACACTCATTTAGCACATTTTCTCCATTCCTCCCACCTTCCAAAGCATTGAAAAGATCCTGGTGTGTTGAAAGCTTCTGTTTTCTATCAAATTAGTGGCTCCTGTGTCTCCCTCCTTGTGCCTGGGATGAAGGCTGTGGGCTCCCTGTCTTGTAACCGGATCCTGAATTCCTTTGTCTCTGCTTAAATCCCAGTCAGACGCAGCTCTGGCTGGGGTTGCTCAGTCCCACACTGTTCCACCTGCAGGTCGCCTCCTCCACAGCCCTGCCTCAGCCATCCGGAAGAAAGGGTTTCTGTGTGAACTCAACACGGAATCGGACCTTCCCAGACATGGTGACAGCATCTACATTCAGTCATCCCCAAAGGCACCCGGGAATAATCCATCAAACAATCGTTCAGATTTTCATTAGTGTTTTCCAGGTATCTTCCAAACGTGTTTTTGTGTTTTTTTGGTATGGGGGATTGAACTCAGGTCCTTGCGCTCGCAGGGCATGTGGCAGAACCACTGAGCTAAATCCCCGGCCCTTCCAAACGTGTTTTAAAAGAACGCATTTTGGTTTCTTTCCGCTTGCTGTTCCATTATTTAATCCTGCAACCCTTTGCCACTGGGATTGCTGCCCACACTCCTCCAGGACTGGAGATCACTGTACCATTGAGCTACATCCCCAGCCCTTTTTTATTTTTAATTTTGAAATGAAGTCTTGCTAAGTTGCCCAGGCTGGGCTCAAACTTGCAATCCTCCTGCCTCAGCCTCTTAGAGCTCTGGGATCACAAGCGTGTACCACCACGCCCAGCACTTAAACACCAATTTAATGTCTAGTGATTTAATTCAGTTCTGACACCACCCACCTGGTGTTAGCATCAGACCTCCTAAGTTCAAGGGTTCCCTCCACAAAACTGCCTCCAGTTCAGATGCCAGCCACGTTTAGGGCCATCCAGCTACTGCCCAGCTCACAGCAAGTCCAGGAGCCCTGGTCCTCTCGGGTCTACAAGGACGACTCCTCAAGACCAGCACATGGCAGGAACGTGTGGTTCAGCTGTCGTTCAGTACACAGGACACGGTGAATGCTGTGTGCAGGGTACATGAGCAGGCCTGCAGGTTCCAAAGTGCCAGCTGGCACCTGTCGCCTTGGAGTCTCGCTGTGCCACCCTCCCAGCACAGGGACGTCTTCACCAACTCACGAGCCCCCAGCCTTGTCTTCGGGGGTCCACGGAAGCTTCATTACCAGAGCCCAGCACGGTGAACTGTTGACCACTCACTGATGGCTCGTCTCTAGCCCTCTCTTCCCCTCCCCTCTCTTCTCCCCAGAGGTCAGGCGGGGCTGGGGTCACAACACTCCAGCCAGGACCTAGTCCTCCTGAGGGGCAGAACCAATCCCAAAGCCACTGAGGGGACTGAGCCCTCCTCCTCTCCCCATCGCTGGAGAGATGCCAGAGGTTCTCAGGAGCTTGCACCAGGGATTGGGGAGAATGATCAGAAAAATATTATTTTAACCACAAGGACATGTACATTAGTTACTTTCTATTCTACATTTACAGTGAAACCTTGGATCGTGAGTAACTTGTTCTGCAAGTGTTCGGTAAGACTATGAAACATTTCTAAATAAGATTTAACTTGATAAATGAGCAGTATCTTGCGATATGAGTAGTACGTGACACCGAACATCACATGATCACAAATAAGCAATGGTGGGGCGGGGATTTAGCTCAGTGGTTTCGGCACCTGCTGTGCAAGCGTGAGGACCCGAGTTCAATCCCCAGTACCAAAAAAACAAAAAAGCAATGGTTCCCCTCTCCCTCTCTCTCTCTCTCTCTCTCTCTCTCTCTCTCTCTCTCTCTCGTTGTGGAACTGTGGGTATTTGTCACCCAACAGCAAGAGGTCATGGAGGAGATCTCTGCAGAGGAGGAAGAGGAAAAGGAGGAATTCCTCCTTTCAAATGAGATTAGAAAGATGTATACAATGTGTGAAACGGCAAAATTTTGTAGCAAACACTACCTGAATAAGGCTGTAGCAGTGTGAGCGATGAATCTATTTAAGGACAGGGCAGTGTCTCATTTCCATGAAATCCTTAAAGGAGGCAAAAGTAAGTGTCCCTGGACGGGTTCCTTGTTAGAGTTGCAGGGGAAGGAAAAGATTCTGTGCAGCCAATAGACAGAAATGATTCCGCTAGTGACAGTGAAAGTCGCCCTGCACAATAGCCCTCCTCCCTCTTGTCTCCCCCACACCAGCCATGAAGGTTTTCAAAAGTAAGTACAGGTCAGTTTGTTTATTTTTCTATATATTTTGTATTTTCTTTATTATTTTGTATTATATACAGTATTGTAATCACTTTATATTAATATTTTGGGGTTGTGAAACAAATCGTCTGAGTTTCTGTTGTTTCTTACTGGGAGATTTGCTTTGATGGGCAAGTGCTTTGGATTACAAGTGTGTTTCCGGGACGAATTATGCCCACAAAGCAAGGTTTGACTGTATTGTGGTTCCCAGGATGGAGCCCAGCCCCTGAAGACGTAGTCAAGCACACTGCCCCTGAGCTGTGTCACCAGCCTGTGGTGGGTTGTCTCAAAGGCACTTTTCTTTTTTTATTTTTATTTTTAAATAGTTCAAATCAGAGATTACGAGGGAGATCTTTTGGAAAAAGGAAGGCGACCAAGAAATGGGGGGGGTTGAAAAAAGAATGAAGATGTGTGATGTCCACGCACCAACTCCCCGCAAGGATGTGAGCACTGCATACTGCAAACATGGACTCATAAACATTAGAAAAGTAAAGCCAGAGAAATGGGCCACCTGTCTGTAACAGCTCCTCCTGCTTGGGTATACTCGATCTGTGCCTGTCCCCTCTGGCGGGCAGATGTGGGTGTGCCAAGATCAGGCTCCATGTGCGTGATAAATGCCTGTAAATCTTCCTCTCTTAAGAAGTGGAGTCACGGAAGATCCCTGTGGTCTCTGACTCACTGCCACTCACTCCGGGCTCTGGAGCAGGGCTTCGTGCACAGCCCTGGGGTCAGATGACACAGCCATGCCCTGGTCCAGCCCAGGACTCCGTCACCATCCCAAAGGACAAACCTGTGGGTGGGCACAGGGGCAGGTGGGCCCTGAAAGGTCAGAGACAGACTTCCGGGAGGAAGTGATGCTTGATGCTAAGCTCTAAAGGTCGAGGTAGAGCTATAACCTGTGTGATATCAGCAAGGCCCCGAAGTCATAGGAGAGGGGAGAAGTCCAGGGAGGGAAGAGAGAGAGGTCAGCAAGAGGCTGAGCCCCAGGTCTCTGGGGCCAAGGAAATTTTTTGTTGTTTTGGTTTTTTTGAGACAGGGGATTTAGCTCAGTGGTTTGGGCACCTGCCTCACAAGCACAAGGTCCCAGGTTCAATCCCCAGTACCAAAAAAAAAAAAAAAGACCCCAAGACAGAGTCTCCCTATGTAGTGCAGGCTGGCCTTGAACTCACTGTGTAGCCCAAGCTGGACCTGAACTCACAGTGATCCTCCTGCCTCGGCCCCCTGAGTGCAAGGATTACAGCCGTGCACCACCACACCTGGCTTGTACAGAGAAACCTTTAAGCCAAATTGAAAATATGTACGGGGGGCAGCATCTGGCCAGCCTTCCACAGTCTCACAGCTGGCTTTGCCTGGGAAGCCTTGCGGTGCCCTCCTCTGAGAGCCCCAGCCCATCCCAGGCAGACAGCCGGGTGGTGGAAAGGTTCCCGCCGGGGGTGGTTTCCGGTGCTGAAACCAAGACAGCCCTGGGCCAGGCAGGCCAGCGGCCCGACTCAGCCCCGAGGACTCAGGCCCGCTGGCCCCGAGCTCTGTCTCATGTTTGGTGCCTGAGCTGCGCGGCCTCCAGGCCCGGCCAGGTCCAAGCCAAAAGCCCAGGCGTGATCGGGTTCCCAGCAGGCTGCTCGCTCAGATCCGTAGAGACCCTCACTGAAAACCCCTATTCCTCAGCTGGGCAGGCAGCAAGCAGTGGCCAGCAGGGGTTTCCTGTTTCCGGAGCACACCCGGCGGCAGGCAGGAGGTGCCTCTCAGCCTCGAGGCCACCGCCGGCGTCCCGGGCCCGGCTCTGCGGCTCCCACCAGCTTCCTATGGCAGAGGTGGCCAGGGACCATGACAGGCCGGGGACAGCGTCGGCTCTCAGGCCCTCAGGACACAGCTGGTGTTGGTGTCACCCCCATGGGGCCATCGCCCGCTCCTGTCAGATCAGTGGCCTTAGAGTCGCAGGAGCATGGACCCTGCTGCCAACTGCGTGTGCAGGGACCAGGCCGCTGCTCCTTGGAGAATCGAATCCCCAAACGGTCTCATTGCCTTTCCACGGAAAATCCTCTTCCATGACACTGGGCCCTGGTGCCAAAAGGATGCGAACCGCGGCTCTACTTATCTTAGGGTCTCCAACTGGGACCCAGGGACAGAATGACAAGAGAAAAGCGAAAGGCATCTACACCGTGGTCGCACTTCTGCATGAACTGGCAACTCCAAGGGGTGGGCGGACGTGGGCTCACACAGCGGCTGAGGCGGAAGGAAGGGTTGTGTAGGAGGGTGGCACTGCAGAGAAGTTGGTGGCTTTCTTCATTGATAAGAGTTGTTGCCAGGCAAAAAAAGAAGAAAAAAAAGAGAAAAAATGCTGGGGATTTAGCTCAGTGGTTTCGCTGCCGGCTGCGCAAGTGCAAGGTCCCGAGTTCGATCCCCAGTACCAAAAAAATTAAAAAAGGGAAGAGTTGTTGCCAGGCACGGCGGCACGCACCTGTCGTCCTAGCACTTGGGAGGCTGAAGCAGGAGGATCGATGCAAGTTCAAGGCCAACCTGGGGTGCATAATGAGTTTAAGGCTGACCTGGACTACACGGCGAGACCCTGTCTCAAAAAACAAATTAAAAAAAAAAACCAAAAAAACCAAATTTCACATCAAAGCTAAGTATTGTATAAAATTAATGTGCACCCATAAAATATGTTTTTAATTAAAGAATTGATCGATGGGCTGGGGATGTAGCTCAGTGGCACTGTGCTTGCCTGGCAAGTGCAAGGTCCTGAGTTTGATTCCCGGTATCAGAAAAAAAAAAGAATTGATTGAAAGGAAAAATTATTTACAAGCAAAGAGATGAATGAGAAGGAAATGTGTCGGTGAGAGATTGTCAAGGGCGACAGAGCGATAGGCAGGGTGGGAAAAGGACGAGAAGTGATGCTTGGATGCAGAAGCTGGAGCCCCAGAGACATGGGAATGTGGGCGTTGGGAGGCGCCGAAAGCCCACCGTGATTGCTGAGTTCCCTAGTACTCGGTGCTGGTTCTGTGAACTGCAACAGAAAACATCAAAGGTGGGGAGATTTGGGAAAGGCTATGGTGGGGAAGGTCACTAAGGACTGGAGTTCAGTGGTGGGAGATTTTATGCAAATTATAGAATTGTATGCAAATTACGGCATACAGAAGTATGACATATTGATACGTTAATTTATTAATTTTGTCTTTCGAGGCAGGGCCTGGGACACAATCCCTGACACTCACAACATAAAGGAGAGGTGCGTTTAGGCTCATGAGTTTTAGAGGGTCCAGTCCACGGTCAGCTGGCTCCAAGGCAGGAAGAGCATGGCGGAAGGGGCTCGAGCAGGAGAGCTGCTTGGGGCATGAAGGACAGGAAGCAGCGAGACAAAGCCTTCCAAGCCCCATTCCCCAGGACCGCCTCTTCCAGCCAGGCCCCGCCTCCTGTCTCCACATTCAGCTATAGATTCTTCAGGGGATGAATCTACCTCCATGATCCAATCGCCTTCCCAAGGCCCCAGCTGAACACATGAGCCTTTAGGGGGCATTCTAGATCCAAATCATGACAGTGTCATCTAGAGATCATAGCCCTGGCAGCGACTTCGATGGCCAATCCTCTGCTTTGGACAGGAGATACCAAAGAGTATGAGTGCGGCGAAAAGCCAGAGCAGCCACCCCCGGTGATGAGATTACTACAACACACCTCTTAGACTCTTTTTGTTTGTTTTTTTGAGACAGGCTCTTGCTGTGGAGCCCAGGCTGGCCTCGAACTCATTGTGATCCTCCTGCCTCAGCCTCCTGGGTTCTGGGATCACAGGCGAGTGTTAGCACGCCCTGCTCCGTACTTTACATAAGCATCCAATCACATTTCCTTCTTCTCTCCCAAGCCTCATCTGCCTTCATCTATTTTCACTTTAAGTGATAAAGCCATACATCACCTGCCCAGGCTGCTGATATCACATCCTAAGAATGTCTGAGCCCAAAATATAAGAAAAACCATGCACTAAGGAGAAAAAACCACATGGATGAATTTTGAGATGGCAGCAGCAGCAGCTTAAACTCCTACATCGCATCCGGGCCCCTTCCTTCTGGGAACTCTGGTGTGGACAAAGGGCTGTGGTTGTGGTGACAGGGAAGGTGACACCCAGGCACCCATGTGTTCCACTTCCCCTCCTTCTCGAGCAACTGTGCTCCCTCCAGGGAGAGGGCCGGGTCCCTACTGCAATGAGGCTGATGCTCCACTAGGAGGTCAGCAAGTTCTGCACAGCCAGCTCCTCCAGGGAAGGACAGGACACAGCTGTGGTGACATCTGTAGCCTCTGGGGCAGAGGTGTCCTGGTTTTCACTTTGGAGAAAAGGAGGTTCTGGTTCTGAAGGCCCTGAAGGCCTGCCATGGGGTAGAAGGCAGGGTGAGGGACAAGAGGGCCATGAGGCCGGGGACTGGGGCTCTGAGGGCTTTAAGCTCAAAGCAGAGCATATTAAAGCACCATGCAACCCTGTTCTGATCCCCGACATATTTGTTTTAATGGGCTGTGGGGGAGCACACCTGTCATCCCAGCACTCAGGACGCTGAGGCAGGAGAATTGCAAGTTTGAGCCCAGCCTAGGTAGTTTAGCAATTTAGCAAGACCTCTTGAAATTTAAAAACAATAATAATAACAAAATAGAAAGGGCTTGGGATATAGCTCAGTGCAAAGGCCTTGGGTTCAATCTCCATTACTGGAAAATAAAGCGCCCAGGGTCCCTCCTCCAGATTCCCCTGATGGTCACAGCTGATACGACCACAGGACTGTGTTAACACCCAGGAAGCTGACACTGGTGATCTGCTGTTAGCCAGCACCATGCAGTGTGACTGTCTCACAGGACCTCCCACTCCCACACCGCATCTGACCTCGTGCCCAGGCTTCATCTTTCTTGCTTTCTTGTGCCAGGCATGGTGGTGCTTGGGAGGCTGAGGCAGGAGGATCTCAAGTTCCATCACAGCCTGGGCAACTTAGTGACCTAGGGAAATCCTGTCTCAAAATAAAAATTAAAAAGGGCTAGAGGAGGCCGGGGATTTAGCTCAGTGGTTTCACCGCCTGCTGTGCAAGCGCAAGGACCTGAGTTCAATCCCTGGTACCAAAAACAACAAAAAAAAGGGCACTGGAGGGCCGGGGATTTAGCTCAATTGTTCCACCGCCTGCCTCACAAGCTCAAGATCCTGAGTTCGATCCCCAGTACCAAAACAAAAGGGGAGCCGGGGATTTAGCTCAGTGGTTCTGCCTTCTGCCTCGTAAGCTCAAGGACTGGAGTTCAATACCCGTCAATCCTGGGTACCAAAAAAAAAGGGGCGGGGGCTGAGATACAGCTCAATGTGAAGGCCCTGGGTTCATTCCCCATTGCTGCAAAACTAAAACAAAAGCTTTCATCAGGGCAGAGTGGCCAAGACTGCACACATTCAGGCATCTCTGGAAACAGCTCAGGAGGAGCTGTGGAGGGGACAGGAGGGTGCCCAGGTGCCGCCTTCTGAGGAGCTGCAACCCCAGCCTTGAGGACAGAGTTCCAGAGGGAAATGGCCCTGAGCCTGAGGAGGAGACCTGGCAGCCGCCAGAGGAAGCCTGGGGAGCGGTGGTGTGGTGCAGGTCGGCGTCAGGACAGGCCGAGCCGCCAGGGAAGCTCAGGGGGCATTGGGGTGGGGACACATCCATCCCAGAGGGCCAAGAGGTTGGCAGCAGAGGGAGGGGGCTTGGGGACCTGGACCTCAGCAGGGCTCCACTGGCTTGTGGCAGGGACCACACTAGGGCTTTGGGCTTTCACTTCATTGGGCCCAGGGAGAGCAGCTGCTGTAGACCACAGCTTCGATCCAGTGACACTGGCCAGGCCTGGTCATCAGCAAGGACCCCAGGACCTGCCACTGGGTATGAGACTGATTCATTGTTGTGAAAGACACAGTCAGGGTGAAAGCGCACAGCAGGAGAGGGGGACTGGGGGCCTGCTTCCAGAACATTCTTGCTTCTAGAACATTCTAGAACATTCCTACCAGAAAGAAGGAAAGGGGGGGAGGGGCAGAGCAGGAGGAAGGGAGGGAGGGAGGAAGAAGGAAGGGAATCTTTCAAGACTAACATTTGCCTCCTTCTGCTTCCCAAAGCGCAAGGAGCTTCCAGGAAAGCAGTCTCTTCCCTCCTATCTGATGGGGCTGAGACTCGCCCAGCATTCCTGGAGGCTCCTTGGCCCCCTCTCTCAGAGCTCTTACCCAGCCTAATGCAGGAGATAAAGATACACGTGCTTCCGCAAATAGGACTTTGTCCCTGTCTTGTCACAAAGTTCCTGCCAAGGGAACAATAACTGGACACTCGCAGCTTAAAGGAGGAGAGTCATTTGGGCTCATGGTTTCAGTGGGTTCAGTCCACAGTTGACTGCTCCGAGGCAGGAACTGCATGGCAGAAGGGTGGGGTGGGTGAGTTCAGGGTGGACTGTGCTGTAGGAGGTGGCCCTGGCTGGAGGAGGTCACTGGGCTGTGACCTGGCAAGGTGCATTCCTGTCCCTGGCTTCTCCCTTCTCTCTGCTTCCTGGCCGCCATGAACTGAGCAGCTCTCCTGCACCAGGCCCTTCTGTCATGATCTTCCTGCCTTGGAGTCCTGGACAGAATCCTCTGAAACTGTGACCAGATAGACCTTCCCTCCTTTAAATTGTGAGTGTTGGGTGTGGAGTCCCAGACATGGAAAATCTGCCTAATACACCAGGGAGCCATGAACCTGAGCTTCCCAAAGGAGCATCATAGGAGCCAGCAAACCCAGGCTGGGTGTGCCCAGCTGAAGCAGTTCATCTTCCAAGGAGGTGTATAGGGGCCACTGGGCTGGGGGGCTGCGGGGCTGGGGCACGGGGAGCTGAGTGGCAGATGGCCCCCGCCCAGTCACGCCAACTCCTGCCTCACCCTGTGCTACCTTGCGAGTCCCCGTGTTGGCCCCCCAAGGCTGCCATAACACAATGCTACACACTGCGCAGCTCACACAGAAGAAAGTCACTACCTCATAGTTGTGGAGGCTGGAAACCCTAAATCCACGCATCCAGAGGGTCAAGCTGTCAGCCCAGCACGGTGGCGCACACCTGTCATCCCAGCACTTGGGAAGGCTGAGGCAGGAGGATCACTATGAGTTTGAAGCCAGGCTGGACCACATACTGAGTCCCTGTCTCAAAGATAATTGGCCTGGTCTCTGGCCTTGGGAGTCTCAGTGTCTCCTTGGGAACATGGGACCGTGAAATCAGTGGAAACCCTGAGGAGGGAACCAGCCTCGTGTCCTGCTCAAGCAGGAAAGAGCAGATCTGGGTCTCCTGGGCCTGAAGTCACTCAGTTATTATGAGCAGGAAATTGCTGGCTTCACCCGCTGCCCTGCCTCTCTGCTGGGGTCAGTGTTCCGCAGGAGGGGAGGCCTAGGCTGGCAGGAGAGCTGGGCGAGGGGAGCCAGGCCCTGATCACGGGAGAAACCCAGGCGGCAGGAAGGGCGGGGTAAATTACAGGGAAGGAAGGAGGGGCGGGCTGCGGATGGGCAGGTAAGGAGGCGATGGGCGTTCTCAGGTGACAAGGCCCAGGGCAGGGGAGCTGTGGCGCCCAGGGCTCTGGCTGCAGGACGTGGGTTCCTACACATCCCACCCTGGGGACAGGGGGATCCAGCGCTCAAGCAGGAAGAAAAGCTCTGTCCCTGTGACACAAGGGCAGGCGACAGGGAGGCGGAGAGAGAGAGGACAGACAGCTTGGTGTCTGTGGCCCACCCGCAATCCCAGCACTCCGGGGGCAGGGGAAGCTGAAGCAGGAGGATCACAAGTCCAAGTTCACCTGGGCAACTTAGTCCCTGTCTGAAAATAAGCAATAAAAAGGGCTGGGGATGTGGTTCAGTGTGAAGGCCCTGGGTTCAGTCCCCAGTATTGAAACAAAAATGAAAAAGAAAAAGAGGAAGACCCTGGTCACTGCAGATTGTGGGAGCTTCCTACCAGGTCTGGATTGTTTACCTGTAAAAAAATGAGAGAGAAATAAAATTGACCTTGTTAAGGAAAACACAACAGCGAGCCTTTTAGAGCCTGGACTGTCTCCAGGGAGAGCTGCCTGCGCTTCAGCGGGGAGTTGTTAACCTTTGAGAGGCTCTCACTTGGCAGACATAATAAATACTTCCTTTAATTAAATGTAACAGTTGAGGTTGACCTGATTCCTCTAACGACTCTGCAGTCCTGGTATTATTATTGTTATTATTATCCCCATTCTATAGGCAAGCACCCAAGCTCAGAGAGGGTGAGGAGCACAGGCAGGTCACACAGCACCGAAGGGCTCTGACTCTCGTCCCTGATCTCTCATGGCCCCTGGTGGCTTCTGGTTCTCCTGGCTCTGTTTTGCTGTGTGTCTTCCTCTTTCCTCCGGGATTCTCCATAGGGTCCTATCAAGCTGTACACGTAATCTTTTTTTTTTTTTTTTGGTACCAGGGATCAAATTCAGGACCTTGGGCTTTCGAGCTAGGCAGTGGCACCACTCAGCTAAATCCCTGGCCCTCTACACGAATCTTGTGCCACCTCCTTGATTTATTTGTTTTTATCTGGGTATCTGTTTTAACATTGTATCATGAGCATTTTCACTTCGAGCACTTCTTCCACTTAGGGATTTAGATCTTTTTTTTAGTTTGGGTTTTTTGTTTTTTAGTGAGACAGGGTCTTACCACATACCCCAGACTTGCCTCAAACTCACAGCAATGCTCCTGCCTCAGCCTCCCCAGTGCTGGGCTTCTAGTATAGTGCCTAGACTTGTCCTCAGGGCCATCCCCCTGCCTTCCTTCCTGGCCCCTCCTAGTTGCAGATGTTGTGGGAATTCGCTCAGGCCAGGCCTTTCTGATGAAAGAGGCAGATGTGACCGGTGCTCTCTTTTCTTTATGAGGTATGATCAAAAGAAGAGGGTGAATGTTTACATTTTTAAATTTATTATAGCTGAGTGTGGTGGTGCATCCCTGTAATTCCAGCACTTGGGAGGCTGAGGCAGGAGACTGCCATAAATTCAAGGCCAGCCTGGTCTCCATAGTGAGACCCTGTCTCAAAAAAAACAAACCAAAAAGCAAAATTATCACAGTCAAAGACACATCGCCACAAATCCCCCTCAAAATCCTCCCCTCCCTCTGAACACACTCATCCCACTGTCTGTGCCACTTCCTGCAGCAGCTCTGGAGCCCTCTTTCCCGAGGGTCTTCAGCTGCGCTGTCCTGGCTGCCTCCGTGACCTGAATGGGTTCAGAATGTCTCCCTCTCCTGGTCATTGTGACTTTGGGGATGAGCCAGAGTCACAGGGCGCCAGACCCGGCGACTAGGGTGGAGGAGGACAGTGTCGTGTTTTACTTGATGGAAACTGCTGTGGACATGGTCATGGAAGAGGAAGCAGTGGCTGTGGTGACGGAAGAGCCCGGGCAAAGTCAGCATGCCAGAGGGGACGTTGAGGGGCCTGGACCCGCTGCTTCCTCCCTGCCGTTCCTGAGCAGAGGGTCCAGCGCTGCCAGCTGTTCACCTCCAGACTTCTTCTTAGGGAAGGAAAATCAGCTTGTGTTTGTCTGGTTTTCACTATTTGCAGTCAAAAGCATTTCTAACAGGTTTATTTTATGCATCTAAAACCCCTCAATTTCTCTAAAGTTGGTTTTGAGGTTTTTCTAGTTCTGGGTGTGTACTCCGTGCTGGCATCAGCCTTTCTCACACATCAGAGAAACGCTGAATGTTTCCTTTGCAGGAAGCTTGTCTCTTTGCGCAGATTCCTGGGATTTAATGCAATGCAAGTGCCAGCCCTCTTGTGGGTTTGAGACAGGGTCTCGCTTTGTAGCCCAGGATGGCCTTGAACTCGTGGAGATTCTTCTGCCTCAGCCTCTCAGGTGCTAGGGTTACAGGTTATAGTTTAGGTCTACCTCCTGTGTCTCCTGTGTCTGTAAGGTGAGTGGACAACGGGGGCTCACAGGCCATGGCAGTTAGGAGGCAGGGCCTGGTGGAAGGCAGTGGTCCTGGGGGCGTGGCCTGCAAGGGTTCATCTTGCTTCCTGCTCTGCTTCCTGTCCCTCATGCCCTAAGCTGCTCTCCTCCTCCAGGCCCCTTCCCTGCTGCTTCTGCCCAAAGCAGCGGACCACACAAGAACTGAAGCTTCTAAAACGTGAGCCAAAATAACCTCCTCTTGTAAATTGCTGGCGGAGGGTCTTTTGTCCCAGTGTCAAGAAAGTAACTAAGACATCCTTCAAAAAGCAAGTTTAGAATTTAGTTTGCCCTGGAGCAGAAGTGGTCTACATTCTCAGAAGTGGTCTACATTCTCTCTCTCTCTCTCTCTCTCTCTCTCTCTCTCTCTCTGTGTCTCTCTCAGAAATAAGGCAGCAAGCATGAGAATAAACAAAAGAACTGACCCCAAAATATTTCACGTAATAGAATCATAGGAAATAAATGATAAAATTTTCACGCTAAAAAAAAAAACACAGGGCCTGGGATTTAGCTCAGTGGTTCCACCGCCTGCCTTACAAGCGCAAGGTCCCACGTTTGATCCCCGGTACCAAAAAATAAAATAAAATAAAAAATTGTAAAAAACAAACTTAAAATGTCTTCAAGAAATAGAAAACTAAAATATAACATGGCAGACTTTTTAAAAGAATAAAATAGGGGGCCGGGGGTTTAGCTCAGTGGTTCCGGCGCCTGCCTCACAAGTGCAAGGTCCTGAGTTCAATCCCCAGTACCAAAAAAAAAAAAAAAAAGAAATAGGTCTTTTTTGTAAGAATGAAAACTATAATAACTGAAATTTTAAAAGTCAGTAGGAGAGTAGATATAGAAAGGGAGAATCGAAACTGGAAGATGGGACAGAAGAAATTACCCAGACAACAGCACAGAAAGACAAAAAAATGAAAATCAGAAAAAAGAAGCTAGACATCGTGGCCACAACTGTAACCTCAGCACTCTGGGAGGCTGAGGCAGGAGGATCACAAATTTGAGCCACCCTGGGCAACTTAGCAATTTAGTGAGACCCTGCCTCCAAATAAAAAGTTTTTTTTGTTTTTGTTTTGGTACTAGGGATTGAACTCAGGACCTTGCGCTTGCGAGGCAGGCAACAGCACCAATGAGCTAAATTCCCAGCCCAATAATAGGTACCTTTTTTTTTTGGTACCAGGGATCAAACTTGGGACCTTGCACTTTCAAGGCAGGTGCCAGAACCACTGAGCTAAATCCCCGGCCCTCCAAATAAAAAGTTTAAGAAAGGCTGGGAGGCTGGGTATGCAGCTCAGTCCAAAAGTCCTGGATTCAATCCCCAGTACGGGGCGTGGGGGGGGGGGGACTGAGTACAGAGAAGGTATAGGACATAGGGGTATTTGGGTTGGTGGGGTCCCCTCCCACTCCGGGAACAGGAGGTGGCTTTGTTCTTGGGGCTGGCATCCCACATGCACCAGGGGATCTAAAAAGGCTTCTCTGGGGCACTGCAGGAGGACACGAGGCTACAGCTGCAGACTCCAGCAGATCTCAGGGCGGTGGTTACATAACCAGGACAGCCGCGATGACTCAGGGCGATTAATTGGAAAATCAGATCGGTCACTAGGAAAAGTAAAAGGATCACCCGTGAGTCAGCGGGCCACCCTCCCAGAAGTCTCCGAGATGCAGACACCTGCCGTTGATTCAGAGGCTCCCCTTTGTCTTCCTTTCTTCCATAGCGTTGTTTCAGTGTTTCACCAGGAGCTCTGCCAGGGAGGAGGGCGGGGCCGACGCACCCAAAGGAGACCTCGGCTGAAAGCGGAATAGCAGCAAATACCAGAAATGCCTGCTGTGGTCGGAGGGTGTTTGGACTCTTTTTAAAAGTTTGGTTGAGGCTGGGTCTCGCTATATAGCTCAGGCTGGCCTCAAACTCTAGGCCATCCTCCTGCCTCAGCCTCCAGAGTGCTGGGCTCACAGGCGTGTGCCACCACGCCCACCTGGATTACATTTTTAATTTACTACCTGAGACCATGTGGGCCTTTCTGGAAGCAATGCTTTAGTCAAGGTGGATGTGAAACACTTGGGGGTTTCCAGGCAATCCTCTGCCCGCCCCGTGGAAATCCACACAACAATTCTTTTCAAAGCACAGCGCTCCTGTGGTGCAGTGGGAGGCAGGGTGACCTCTTTCTCCGGAAGTTCAGCTGGGCCACGTGGAAGCCTCCGCCCTTCGGATGGCCTGGGGGGTGACTCACGTGTTTAGATTGGATACTGGCCTGACCTACTTTCTGGCCACGCCCTTTCTGGATTTACATATTCAAATTACCCAATATATGCAAATATCACTTGCTCCACCAGCCTGGGGGCCTCAGACCCTCTGTGCCCAGTTGTGGAGACGGGGAGGCTGGGACCCTGGTTCCTCCTGTGCTCTTTGTGGTGGCCTTGACAGCTGTTCCCAAGCAGGACAGTCTCTGTGGCAGCCTCTGTGGTGATGGGCCTCAGTCCTGCCAGCGGCTCCTTGGGTCCAGGTCATTTTCTTCACTGCTGGGACAAAATTCCTGACACCCACGAATTAAAAGAGAAGTTTATTTTGGCTCGTTTCAGTCCATGGTCAGCTGCTCCAAGGCAGGGTGGCATGGCTCAGGATCCTGGCGGAGGAGAGCTGCTCATGGCATGGGGGTCGGGAAAGGGAGAGGGGAGGAGCTGGGGCCCAGGCCACGCCCCCGGGACACCTCTTCGACCAGGCCCCGCCTCCTAACATCAGTCAGCTGTAAGCCTCCATCATCCAATCAGCTTTCAGAAGGCCCGCCTATGCGTGCCAAGGGGCTTTGGGGACTTCTGGATCTAAACCAAAACAGGATACCTGGGCCGAAATATCCATCACCAGCCTCAGCTTCCCCGCCTTGGGATTACAGGCCCACACCAGCACGCCCATCTATAGATATTTTCAGCCAGTCTGAGCCCTATCTTTTCCTTTCCCTAACGGTGCCTTTGAAGAACAAAAGGTTTTTATTTTGATGAAATCCAGTTTTGTTTTTTTTATTATTTTGGGGGAGAACGCAAGAACTGGTTGCCTTGCTCCATTTCACAGAGATTTTATCCTTCATTTTTTCTAAGGGTTTTGCAGTTTACACACTTGGGTGTAAGTTCAGGGTCCATTTTGGGTTAGTTTTTGTGTAAGGTGTGAGGTAAGGGTCTATTGCACCTTTGCTGAAAGCCAATTACTGTCGGCGTAAGAATTTGTTTCTGAACTCTCAAACCTGTTCCATTGAGGTTCACTTTTTTTTTTTCTTTTGTCGTGCGGGGGATCGAACTCTGGACCTTGCACTTGCAAGGCCGGTGCCGGAACCACTGAGCTAAAGCCCCGGGCAAACCTGTTCCATTGCGATGGGCACATTTCTGCAGATCGACACTCTCTTGACTATCATGGCCTTTTTTTTTTTTTTTTTTTTGTACTGGAGATTGAACTCGGGTCCTTGCTCTTGCGAGGCAGGCAGTGGAACCACTGAGCTAAATCCCCGACCCTATCATGGCCTTTTAAAAAATAAATTTAAAAGGTCGGGGATTTAGCTCAGTGGTTTCGCCGCCTGCTTTGCAAGCATAAGGTCCCAAGTTCGATCTCTGGTACCAAAAAATAAATAAATAAATTTAAAGCCTGGTGCAGCGGCGCACACCTGTCAACCCAGCACTCGGGGGCCTGAGCCAGGAGGATTGCTGTGAATTCAAGGCCAGCCTGGGCTACAGAGTGAGACTCTGTCTCCAAAAACCAACACATTGAAATTAGAGAGCATGAATTCTGCAAGTTTTTTCTTCTTTTTCAAAACAGTTTTGGCTACAGTGGGATTTTTTTCATTTTCTAATTGACAGGGGTCTTGTGTCTATAGTTCCCTTCCTGGAGAATGGCTGTCTTAGCAAGGCCAGGTCCTCCAATCCATGAGCCAGGACCCTCTCCCCGTTCATGTAGATCTTTAGTTCCTCGAAAGGACATTTGGGTGTGGAGGGTGTACACCTCTGGTGCTTCTTTTGTTATGCTGACTTGTGAATAAATTGATTCCCAATGGGAACAGAATTGCTTTCTTATGTCATCACTCACTTGATTATTGAGCTTTTTAGTATTGATCTCTAACCCACGACCTTGCTAAGTGTGCTAATTCCAGTAGTTGGAGCATGCGCTTCCGAGTGTGAGTAGGTGAGTGTCTTTCTCTCTAGACATAGGATCATGTTGTCTCTCAGAAAGACAGTTTTATGTCTTGCTTTCCAATCAAGGTGTCTTTTATTTCTTGCCTATTTGCACTGGTTCAGGCCCCCAGTAAAATGATGAATAAATCAGCTGGGGTGGCGCATACCTGTCATCCCAGCACTCAGGAGGCTGAGGCAGGAGGATCACCATGAATTCAAGACCAGCCAGGGCTACATAACAAGACCCTGTCTCCAAAAAAAATTTTTTTTAAAGAAAGAAATATTATTCTGCAGTTTTGTTTTCTTTCTGATTCCTCTGTCTGGTTTGATATCAGATAGGTAATCCTGGATTCCTAGAATGAACTGGTGAGTCTCCCTTCTGCCTCTATGTTCTAGAAGAGCTTGGGAAGGCTTTGTTTTAAGTTTTTACATGTTTGATAGGACTTTCCAGGGAAATACCTGGCCTAGACTTTTTGTGGTGGAAAGTTTTAAAATCGCTAAAACAGTTGTATTTTTAAATGTGACAAGTCTGCTTATGTAATCTGTTTCTTCCTGAGTCTGTTTTGGTAATTTGTGTTTCTAGGAATTCTTTTTTTTCTTCTTAGTTGTCTGGCTCATTGGTATGAAGTCTTGTACAGTAGCCCCAGGAAGCCCCTTCACTTTGGCTGTCAGAGGTGATGTCCCTCTTTGCCTTCCTGATGTTGGTAATGGTCACTTCTCTTTCTTTTCACGTCTTGGTAAATATTGGCCAGTGTTGTTATATTCTCTCTCTCTCTCTCTCTCTCTCTCTCTCTCTCTCTCTCTCTCTCTGAGGTGGGAGGTACTGGGCCTTCACATTGAGCCACACCTCCAGCCCTTTTTATTTTTTGTTATGAGACAGGGTCCTGCCAAGCTGCCCAGGCTGGGCTTAAATTTGTGATCCTCCTGCCTTGACCTCCCTTGGATCACCTGGCTGGTAGTAGATGGAGGTGACATTGAAGCCCTGCCTATTGGACAGCACTTCTTCCCACCTCCTCCCCTGCTCTGTTCAGAACCCTTGCTAAGGGATGAGGCAGAGAGGCAAAAGCTAAAAGTGCAGGTGCCCTTTGGTTCCATATGCAGGGAAACTGAGGCACAAGGGCTCCAACCAGCCTGTCAGTGACTGAGGGAGGCAGATTTTCCTGGATCCCGCCTGCTACTCCAGATCTTCCAGATGCCCAGCTGACACAGCACTGTCAATCTGTCATGCCTGTAATCCCAGGATTCTGGGAGACTGAGGCAGGAGGATCTCAAACTGGAACCCAGGCTGAGCAATTTTGAAAGACCTTGTCTCAAAATAAAAAATAAAAAGGGCTGGGAATGCAGCTCCATGCGAAGGCCCTGGCTCCATCCCCACCACTACAAAAAAGAAAAAAAATATGTAGCCATTTAGGGCTTTTAGCTTTTTCCAAATCCTGAAATATCACCATTTAATTGCTTAATTTTCTGCACTCATTCATTTTAGTTAGACTAGCCTGGGGCGCTACAGCCTGGCGTATTAGAGAACCCCTTGCTTTGTAATAATAATACTTAGTGTTTATATACCATGTTTCATGTTCAAAGTGCTTTACAGAGTTCCCTAATTAATCAGAACACTGCCTGCCACCCAGGGCAGGTTGGACCATGTTCTTGTACTCCTAATTGCGAGGGGCGAAATTCCTCCTGCCACCTGACCCCTCGCTGTCTCTCTGGACCCGTTTCTGTCCAAAGCCCAGACTCGGCCACCAGTCACAGCTTGTCCCCAGTAGCCAGTTCCATGCCCAGTGTGGGACCCAGGGCTGGGGCACTGCCTCCTGGGAGCCCCCGGGCCAGGGAGGAAAGAGATCCGAGTGCTGACCGTGGGCACAGAGCAGCCAGTGCCCACTGACTATGCAAAGTCGGCAGGGGATTTGCAGAGTGAAGAGGAGTTCTCCAGGTGGAGGACACAGTCTGAGCACAAGCCCAGAGACAGCACTGAGGGGCAGAAACTCAGTGTTTAAAGGAGGTGAGAGAAAGACAGGAGCAGAGACAGGTCTCCTAGGAGCTGGCTTTCACTGCAGGCAAAGGAGTCTCTGGAGGTCTTGTTTTTCTTCTTCGGTTTCTGAGACAGGACCTGGCCATGTAGTCCAGGCTGGCCTTGAACCATGTGGCCTCGAACTGGTGGTGATCCTTCTGCCCCAGCCACCATGCCCGGCTCTCAGAAGCAAGGCTGAATCTGGACAGGCTGGAAGTGGAGAGGCTACACTAGGGAGGAGGAAAGGTGGGACCCAGGGTGAGGGGCTGCGTGTGGAGCTGGGGAGGCAGGGCTCGGGAACAGGGCGCCCCCAAGGTGCTGTGGCAGGGGTGGCAGAGGTGGCCGCGGAGCTGGGGTGTGGAGCTGGGGCGGCTTGAGTCGGGGTGAGCGAGGTCCGGGAGCGACCCTGGGGCGTCGGGGCTTCTTTCCAGGGACAGCGGGACCTGGCCTGGCGCAACCACAGTGCCGTCTGCGCCTCGTGCACTGGCGGGAAGAGGGCCCCGCGCCTGCGCCTGCGCTGCAGGTTCCAGGCCTTGGCGCTGCGGCTAGGCCACAGCTGGCGTCGGAGGCCCTGCCTGTGCCCTGGACCTGCCGGGGCTGGCCGGCTGGATGGCACAATCGGGGGCTGGAGGAGGCCTTGCTACCCTTCCGAGTCCTAGGGCTCTTCCTACGCCGCCCTGCCCTCGGGCACTCTGCTCCCGGGCACCAGCATCAGGTGCCCCCAGGGCACAGGCTGAGCTACCAAGCAAAAACAATTTTTTTTCAGTACTGGGATGGAACCCAGGGCCTTTGCACTGAGCTACACCCCCAGTCCTTTTTTACTTTTCATTTTGAGACAAGGTCTCACTAAATTGCTAAGTTGCTCAGGCTGGATTCAAACGTGCGAGCCTCCTGCCTCAGCCTCCTAGAGCACCGAAATACAAGCATTCGCCACCACAGCAGGCTCTGGGCAAATTCTCTGGACTGAAAACAGGGTCCCAGCAGGCCAGGGAGACCGAGGAGGGGAGCGCCAGGGCAGCAAGATCGCAGGTCACACCTCTGGTCCCAGCCCCGTGGGGAGAGAAGGAGCGCAGGCCTGGAGCTCTGACTAACGTGGCGCTCACCGTGCAGGCCTGGCCGCCTCCCACCTGTCGCGTGAGTCCCCAGGGCTGGGGAGGAGCGCAGTGAATTGAACCCTAATAGCAGACTGGCCCTGTGCCAAGCGATAATAATTAACTTTTATTGGGTGGAGCGCCACCCCCTAAGCGAGTCACAGGAACCTTCTCCTTTCGGGTCCCGAAGCCCTATGGGAGAGGAGCTTTGAGCGTCGCCTGTACTCTCCAGTGGGAGAAACTGAGGCCAGGATTTGCACCTGGCATGGAGCTTGGGAGGCAAGCGTCCCTGTGTGCAGAAGGACAGACTGTGCTCCTCCCCTGCCCTGCCTGCCATGTGCACTGCTGCCCACAGCCTCCGGCAGCCCTGTGTGTCTGGGAGCCGACAGAAGCCACAGTGACAGGTGACAGGTGACAGCAGCAGCTGCTCCCTGGGAGCCCCAGGCCGCCCTCCACCCCTCACTTCCTGTTCCAGTCGCAGCTTGCTCTCCGGAAGTCCCCTCCATGTTATGCAACCCGCACCAGTGACTGAGCTGAGTGCCCACCCTGGAGGGGACCTCGATAGAGCTGAGCCAGTCTGTCCACATCTCAGCTGCACTTAGGAGAAACTGGGTGTGTACAGTACTGGAGCTGGAACCCTGACCTTCACGGAGCTATATCCCAGCCCTTTTTATTTTTTATTTTGAGACAGGCTCTTGCTAAATTGCCCAGGCTGGGCTCAAACGTGTGACCCTCCTGCCTCAGACTCCTAGAGTGTCTTATTAGAAACTCTTTTTTTTTTTTGGTACTGGGGATCGAACTCAGGTCCTTGCGCTGTGAGGCAGGCGCCGGAACCACTGAGCTCAGGCACCGGAACCACTGAGCTAAATCCCCGGCCCTATTAGAAACTCTTAAATCAGATGTGGTGGCGCATATCTCTAATCCCAGCACTCAGGAGGAGGATTGCTACAAGTTTGAGGCCAGCCTGGGCTACCTAGCAAGACTCCTGCCCCCTAAAAAAAAAAAAAAAAAAAGAGGGCCAGGGATTTAGCTCAGTGGTTCTGGCGCCTGCCTCAAAAGCGCAAGGTCCCGAGTTCAATCCCTGGTACCAAAAAAGAAAAGAAAAAGAAACCGTTAAACCTGCCCTTCATGAGGTCCCTGTCCCTCCTTAGAGCCGTCCAACTTGCTCAGCTCCATAGAGGTCTCCCAGGCTTCTTTCACACCTGGAAACTTCTGTCTTAGCCTGGAGAATTTGCCAGAGGTTCCCATTCAGATGACTGAGCCTGTGTGACCTTCACTGGGGGAAGACACTGGGGAGGGACAGAGAGCTGGTGATGGGATGGCCATGACCCAGAGGCCCGGGCCTCACCATCTAGGTGTGGGCTTGGAAATGGATGGGGTGCCTGGCTGAGGACTCCCAGTGCCAGTCCTTGCTCCTGGTGGGAGGCCACAACCTCTGAGCCAACCCTCCTGTCTCAGCCTCCTTATCTAAATGAAGACAGTGGCCATGGGGGAGGTGCTCAGAGCTATCCGAATGAATGAATGAATGAATGAATGATGCCTATCTCGCTGGGCAGTTGTGAGGGTTCAGTGAGGCAATATGGGTGCTTAGACACCTGCAGCTGGCAGGTAACCCCACTTTATTATTATTATTATTATTATTATTATTATTATCATCGCAACACTGGGGATTGAGCTGAGGGACTTCACATTGAGCTATGTCCCCAGCCCTTTGTTCATTTTTTGAGACTGAGTCTCACAAATGTGCCCAGCTGAAACTTGAACTTGCGGTCCTCCTGCCTCAGCCTCCGGAAGTGCTAGGACCACAGGCCAGACTGGGTGCTCTGTAACGGAACTCTCTTCTTAAATCAGAAGAAAGCCCTGCCTAGACGCCCTTCCTCCCCACAGAGGCCCAGCTCTCTGCTCACCCTCCCTCTCCACATGGGGCTTCCCTGTCCCTGGTCGGTTGGTCAGCCTGGCCCAAGGTCAAGGACAACGCTCAGCAGGGTGAGGTGGCCTCAGGCTGGGTGGGGCTGGAGGAGAGTTACTCAGTGGCCCACAGCCCAGCTGGGGTGTTACATCAGAGCCACACACCCAGCTGTCACCCAGCCCTCAGCACCCTGCCCAGGCCCAACCCGCAATGCAGCAGGATTGCAACAGGAGGAGGGGCTCAGGTGGGGATGCCCCGGGGCGCTTGACTTGCAGCTCAGTGGGACCCATGTTTCCACCCTGCGGCCTCTGCTGCCAGCCACCTGAGGCCCAGGGCCAGCTTCAGATTGTCATCGGTGTACACAGATTGTCATCCGTTTCTTTTTTTAAATTTTCTTTCTTTATTAGCAGTGTTTGCAGTGCATGGTGATCACTGTCCCTGTGGGAAGCGTCTGGATTCTTCACGCCCCTCCCCTCCCTCTCTCCATCTCCATCCCCTCCCCATCTGCAAAAGCGTGGATGGGACTTGGGCTGCATTTCCCAGCAGCCACAGCCTCAGTTTAGAATCTGTAAACTGGGAATCGGGGCTGGTTACACTTCCTGCAGTCTGGAGTTAAAGAGGTAATGCGCCTGCCTACAAAGAACCCGATAACAAAAGGGCTATGTGGATGGTTTCGATATTTGATGATTCCCTTCTCTATTTTTTTTTTTTGGTACCGGAGCTCGAACTCGGGACCTTACGCTTTCGAGGCAGGCGGCAGAACCTCTGAGCCAAATCCCCAGCCCAATTCCTTTCCCTTATTAGTGGTCCGGAAACCAAATGCAAATCTCTTCTTCAGTGATTCCAGGTGGAGAAACAAAGATAACATAATCTCTGAATGGCATGAGGTAGTATGTTGGAGGCCAAGGCGGGCTGGGGAGAAAAAGGAAAGAAAACCAGCAAATGGTTGATCATTACTAAAGATGGAGCGGGGAATGGTGGCACGTGCCTGTCATCCCAACCCTCAGGAGGCTGAGGCAGAGGATCACTGTGAGTTCGAGGCCAGCCTGGGGTACACAGCGAGTTCCTGCCTCAGCCTCCCAAGGCCGGGATGAAGGGCGTGTGCCACTACACCCTGCTAGTGGCGTGTGCCTGCTGACCAATCCCAGACTCAGGAGGGCAGATCTGAGCTGTGCTTTGAGTCTGTCTTGCACAGACAGAATGGCTGTCATCAAGAACACAACACGAATGATTCAGGTTTACCCTTCTTTATGGCAGCATAATACTCCATTGTGTGTAAATAGCGCATTTTCTTTATCCATTCCTCTGTTGATGGACATACAGGGTGCTTCCAAGTATTAGGACCATAATGTTTAGTGAAATAAATCAGACACACAAGCTTAATTAACCTATGGTTTTTCTTCTATGAGAATTGCAAAGTATAAATTGAAGAGATGGAGGGAGGATTTGTGGGAGGAAGAGAAGGAGATGAATAAGAATTAAGATGCATTATCTCTGTGCGCCAACTCCCCACAAGGAGTGTGATCATTATGTACTGCGAGCATGTAGTAATAAAAATGTTAAGAAGAAAACAAAGAATGCCAGTGAGGGTACTGAGTGGCAGCAGGGAGGGGCCGGCCACGCTGCTGGTGGAAATGCAATTGGAAATGCAATTAGTGTCTTCACTGTGGGAATCAGCAGGGAGCCACGAAAGTAAACTTGGCCCCGCCCTGGTGAATCAGCAGGCAGCCTATAAGCCCTGCTAGGTCACCCTCTCCCTCAGGGTATCCACCTCCCAGGAGGAGCCCCATCCCAACAATGTCATTGACCAGGTTACACAAGGCACCCGCTGGTGAGGTGACACTGGGGCAGGTGCCAGGGAGGTGACACAGGGGCCATGTCCCAGGGCCGATTCTCATTTCCTGTTAGGATCTGAGTATGGAAGTGTCTACCCAGGAGCAAGGCAGGCTGTCCCTACCCAGAGTCATTTCCCAAGATGAGATGGCTACTTCCTTATGGCAAAAGGGTTCTGCACCTTGAAAACAGACCGAGATGTAGGACCCAGGTGACCCACAATGGCACATGTCTGTCTGCCTTTACTTGCAAGGTTTATCCAGTGCTTCATCCTTGTTATTGACACACAATATTCCACTGCATAAGTGTACGGCAATTTTTAAATTCATCAGGTGATGGACATTAGGGTTGGTTTACTTTTGGCTGTTATAAATAATGTTATGGAGGTTTGTGTATGAGTTTTTTGTGAACCTTAATTTTCAATTTTCTTTATGTCTTAGTCATTTTCTTGTTACTGGAACAAAATACCCAACACCTGTAACTTAAAAGTAGAGATTTATCCCTGGTACCAAAAAAAAAGAAAAAAGTAGAGATTTATTTGGTTCACAGTTTCCAGTGGGTTCAGTCCATGGTTGGCTGCTCCAAGGCAGAAACATCATGGTGGAAGGGCCTGGCGGAAGGAAGCTGCTCACCTCATGGCAGCCAGGAAGCAGAGAGAAGGGAGGAGCTGGGGACAAAACACATCCTTCCAGGTCTCACCCCAGTGACCTCCTCCAACCAGGCCCCACCTTTGACAGCACATTCAGCCCTGAACCCATCCATGATGAATCCACTGATGAGCACAGCGCCCCGTGATCCATCACCTTGCAAAGCCCCAGCTCTGAACCCAGCAGAGTTTAGGGGGCATTTTAGATCTAAACCATAACATCTGGATAAGAATGAAATTGCTGGGTCATATGGTGACTCTGTTTTTGAGGCACTGCCAAGCTGCTTCTCCACATGGTTGTGCCATTTTACATCCCCACCAACAATGGTGAAAGATTCTGAATTCCCCACATCCTCTCCAGTGCTTGTGATTTCTATCACCCATTGGAGCAGGGTCTCCCTGGGGCTTTGATTTTCAGCCCCCTGTGACTGATAGGATTGAATATCTCTTCGTGTGTTTCCTGGCCATCTGCAGACCTTCAAGAGATGTCTATGCACATTCTTTGCCAATTAAAAAATATTTCTTTTTGAGACAGGGTGTCACTTAGTAGCTCAGGTTGGCTTTGCACTGGTGATGATCCTCCTGCCTCAGCCTCCTGAGTGCCGGCCAAGTTTTTAAATTTGATTTGTGTTTTTTAATTGTTGTGTTATAAGAGTTCTTTATATATTCTGGATACTAGATCCCAAAGTCAGAATGAACATGAAAGGACGGGGCCATGGTGGGACATGCCTGTAATCCCAGCACTCAGGAGGCTGAGGCAAGAGGATTGCTGTGAGTTTGAGGCCGACTTGGGTTACATAGTTCAGCCTGGACTGCATAGTGAGACCCTTTCTCAAAACAAACAAATAAACAGAAAAGAAATAAAACTAAATCCGAACTTGAAACTCAGTGAAACTCAGCAGACAGCTCAAACATGCAGAGGAACAGCTCTCCCCGGAAGCAGAGCCACTGGCCAAAGGAGGCTGCGGAGGGAACAAGAGAAACGGGAGGTGCAGCCTAGGTGGCCTGATTAAAAATAAACTTAAAAAGAGCATTCCAGAAAGAAGAGAAACCTGGAGAGAAAGTCATCAGTGAAATCATTCAAGGAAACTTTCTCACGCGGGGCCATGAGAATACAGTGAATGGACCCTGGGGTTCAGCCCAGTGGACATAGACCAGTAACCAGGGCTTCTTTCTCTCTCCCTCCCTCGGTACTGGGGATTGAACCCAGCGCCTTTGCACTGAGCTACAGCCCATCCCTTTTTTTTTTGGTACCGGGGATTGAATTCGGGACCTTGCGCTTTCAAGGCAGGCGGCGGAACCACTGAGCTAAATCCCTGGCCCTCCATCCCTTTTTAAAAATATTTTTTAAGGCCGGGGATTTAGCTCAGTGGTTCCCCCGCCTGCCCAGCAAGCGCAAGGACCCGAGTTCAATCCCCGGTACCCCCCACCATCACCATTTTTTTTTTTTTTGAGAGGGTGTCGATAAGTCAGGCACTAAGTTGCCCAGGGTGGGTTTAAACTTGAGATCCTCTTGCCTTAGTCTCCCGGCACACTGGGATGACAGGCCTGGGGCACCACGCTTGGCTTCTTCTTGGTTTTGCTTTCTCTGGAAAGTGGTAACATCCTTGAAAGGCCTGCGGGGTGAGGGGCTGTGGCCCGGGCACCTCCTTTATGGAGTCTGCGAGAGGCTCACCCGGGGGCGTGAGGCGCAGCCTGGGCACCTGAGCCCGGGGAGCCAGAGGGAGGCAGTGGCCCTGGGGCAGGCGCAGAGCAGGGAAAGTCAGGAGCAGCAGGAAGGACTTTGGGGGCGGCTGGTGGGGGAGGGAAGCTGTGAACACATCTGGCGGAGACCGGGTCTCACAGCGCTGTCCCCGCGATGTGCAAGCCTCGTGTCCACTCTGGCTGGGCGCGCAGTCCTCCCCAGGGACAGAATGGGACCGAAGACGCCCGCTAAGTCGCAGCCACCTGGCAGAGCCGCCCCTGGCTGCGGCCGGGCGGAGCGGGGTGCTGCGGGCAGCTGGTGAGCTGTCCGGGGACTGAGCTCATCGCAAATCGGATGAACCCGAATGGTTTGGCGATGGGGTTGTTCCGGGGAGGGCAGAGGCCTCACCAAGAGCCTCTGGCGGGTGCTGCGGGGGGGGGGGGGTCTCCCCGGTACGCAGCCCTCACATTTCCACCCCCGCTTTATGCAGGAGGGGTTGGAGGCTCAGAGAGGCCTGGTGACACCTGAGGACAAGGACAGAAACAAGGCTGAGCTGGTTTCGGGGCCACCACTGCAGACTTCACCACTGCTGGCCGGGTCTCAGAGAGCCTTTCATTAGGTCGCACGGTCTGGGGTTGGAGGAGCACTGGGCTGGCTGGATTAAATAACACACCAAAATGCTGCAAAGCATGGTATTATGTGCCTGTAATCCCAGCACTCAGGGAGGCTGAGGCAGGAGGATTCCAATTCCAGCCCAGCCTGGGCAACTTAGTGAAACCTTGTCTCAAAATAAGCAATAAAAAGGGGGTAGAGATGTAGCTCATATCAGAAAGCCGCTGTGTTCAAATAAAGTGCCAAATGCTTTGTTGTTGTTTTGTTGTTACTGGGGATCAAACTCGGTACCTTTCGCTTGTGAGGCAGGCACCGGAACCACTGACCTAAATCCCCGGCCTGTATTCAAATAAATATGGTGTTGGCACAGGAATTGAAAATTGGATGTAGAACTAAACAGAAAGCAGAAATAGATGCCAGGATAGTTGAAAATCTAATGCACAGGGCCAGGTGTGGTGGTGCACCCTGTAATACCAGCAGCTGGGAGGCTGAGGCAGGAGGATCACTGGGAGTTCAAGCCTGAGCTACATAGCAAGCTCCTGTCTCAAAGAAAGAAGGGGGGGGGAGAAGAAGAGAATAGACACTCAGAAGCTTTTTTTTAAAAAAAGATAGACATGTTTGTCAATATTAAAACATTTAAAATTATTTATGGCAAAAAGATATCTTAAATCACCATTCAGACTTTAGGTAGCGGCTTAGTATCTTATCTATTGTATAGAGAGTTCTTACAAACGGATGAGACAAACAACCAATAAAAATAAACTAAAGAAATTGTATCAGTCTATTTTCTCCTTTCTGGGATGCAATACCTGACACCCACAAGCTAAAAGAGGAGAGGGTGGATCTGGCTCAGAGTTTCAGGGGATTCAGTCCATGGTCGGCTGCTCCAATGCAGGAACATCATGGCAGAAGGGCATGGGGGAGCAAAGCTGCTCAGTGCATGGAAGCCAGGAAGCAGAGAGGGGAACAGGACCAGAGAGGAAGGACACAGGGGCCAGATATGGACCCCAAGGTCACCCTCCATGACCACTCAGACACACCTGGGAGTGAGCTGCACCCATCCCCTGGCACGGCTCTCATGGCCAATCTTGTTGACATGTCAAGCTTAACTGTCACGGCTACAGAGAACCAACTTGTAGAAAAGGATGTCAAGCCACTAACAAAAATTTGTAAAGATTCTCAAACACTCCAGTGGTCAAAGAAATGCAATTTAAAACAGTTGTGAGATGATTCTTTACAGCTATTAAACTAGCAGAATTTAAAAGTAGCAATAACATCTTTTGCTCTTGGGGATACAGGGAAATGAGTACCCATTTGCAGCTTAATGGAGAGGCAGTCTGGTGAGAGCTATTAAAATAATACACACACCTCTGATTAGCCAAGCAAGAATCCCTCCCCAGGGAAGCTAACATGGAGACATAATACCACCAGTGCATAAGACTTTAGCTTCAGGAATTGCAGCCTGCAAAACAGCAAGAGCTCAGGAAATGCTTATCAATAACAAGTTTTTAAAATCAATTATCTGTGGCAATTCTCCCTTTAGATATTGGGTAGAGCAATGCGTGGCGGCACACTCCTGTGATCCCAACACTTGGAAGGCTGAGGCAGGAGGGATCACCCTGAGTTTGAGGCCAGCCTGAACTACAAAGAAAGACGCTGTCTCAAAAAAAAAAAAAAAAAAGATATTGGGCAGAATATATTTGTGCAGTGACTGTTGCCCTCTTTAAGAAAATTAGGATGCAAGAAAATGTATAAGATATGAACTTATTTTTTTGTACACTATATTATCAGAGCCTTATATATGCTTGCCCATTAGTATGTGAGCAAGAAGGCGATGGACAGGGTTCATGGAGAGAAGTGGCAGAAAAAGGGAAAAGGAAAAAAATTACTATGCCCAAAAGCAAAATAAGCAAAGGGAACAGTGGATCTGGGTGTGCCTGGCCCAGACTGGGGAGCCCAGTGCCATTTGCTACATTTGGTAATAAAGACACAGCGTGAAGGATTTTCCACTAGTATTTATTTTAGATTCTTTTTGACACAGAGTCTTGTTATGTAGCCCAGGCTGGCCTCAAACTGATGGACTGAGGGTCAAACTTCCCGAGCGTCTTTAGCTGTGCTGTCCTGGCTGCCTCAGTGTCCTGAATGGATTCAAAACGTCTCCCTCTCCTGGTCATTGTGACCTCGGGGAAGAGCCAGAGTCACAGGGTGCCAGATCCGGTGACGAAGGTGGATGAGGACACAGTGTCATGTGTTTATGAGCTGCTTTTCTGTTGGATGGCGCTCGGTAGCAGCATTCACCATATTTTTGATCCCTCCTGGTAAAGACCCTCAGGAAGAGAACTCTGGAGCAGCTGCAGAAAGTGGCGAGGAGATGGGATGAGTGTGTGCAAAGCGAGGCGAAGATTTAGAGGGGATTCGTGGCAATGCGTCTCTTACTGTAATAATTTTTAAAATTTAAACATTCACCATATATTTTGATCACACTTCATATGTAGTGCTCCTGAAACTCTTGTCCTTTCCTCAGTGCCAGTGGCACTGGGGGAGCTTTTAGTGCGAATATTTGTTGTTTGGGTTTTTTTTGGTACGGGGGATGGAACTCAGGACCTTGCGCTTGCCAGGCAGGCGTGGTGCCACTGAGCTACATCCCCAGCCCCTAGTGCTAATATTTGATTTCTACCCCACTTCTCAGCTCGGAGCTCCTCAGAGGACAGTAATTTCCTGGTGATAGGAGCATTGGACACAGAGCTCCTAATTTATGTGGGATTCCTTGGGGGGAGGCACGTCATTCTAATGAGGTAAACCTCCCCCACCCCCTGCTTTTGTTTCTTAAGACATGATCTCGCTGTGTAGTCCAGGCTGACCTCGAACTCACAGCGATCCTCCTGCCTCAGCCTCCCAAGTGCTAAGATTACAGGTGTGCGCCACCACGCTTGACTCTGTTTCTACCACTCTGAGAAGAAGCAATCTTGTAGCAGACAGACTCTGGCCTCTCTCCTCCCTGCTTCTTCCCTTCCACCTTCCTGGTCAGGAAACAGGAAGTCAGATTCGGATCAGGAGCCCCAGGCAGAGGCTGGGCACACAGACTCCGGGAAGGGAGCTCTAGGTTCGGGAAGGATGCTCGCTCCTGGGATTGGTGCTGTCAGCACTGTCCTAGGGGAACAGCCCAGAAAGGTCCCAGGACTCACACCTGCTGTCCCCGGGTCGATCCAGGCACTTTCATTAATTTGTTCCTTCCACGCGTGATGAGGATGCAGACAAAGGGCCCAGTGCTGCCCCGGAAGGAGCTCACACTGGGTGTCCGGGAGTGGAGAAAGAAAAGCCAATAAAGGACAGTGTGCCACAGGGTGTGGTGACGCACGCCTGTCATCCCAGCACTCTGGGAGGCTGAGGCAGGAGGATCCCAAGTTGGAGCCAGCCTGGGCAATTTGGCAACTTAGGGAGACCTTGTTTCAAGATAAAAAATCTAAAAAGGGCTGGGGTTGCAAAGGCCCTGAGTTCAATTCCTCATTGAATTCCTAACTGAAGACGCAGGAAAAGGAGAAGGAGGAAGAGCAGGAGGAGGGCGAGGTGGAGGAGGAATTTGAGGAGGAAGGAGAGCAGGGGGAGGAGCAGGTGTCCAGGGGAGGAAGAGGCCAGGGGGCTCATGGCAGGGGGCGGCCCAAGCCCGCAGACCCCACCTCGTCCCCTGGGACAGTGTGCGGGCTCCCATGGTGGCTGTCACCCAACTGTCTCTGCTGGAGGCACCACTCTGTCCCGAGCCCAGAGCGCCCTGTCGCCCCTTCTCCTCAGATGTGGGGGTCCTCTCACGGCGACTGCTGAGTCCCAACAGTGTCTCCCCAAGATCCCAGACCCTTCCTATCATGGTGCTGAGTTACAGAAAGGTGGATCTAGTTTAGCTGTTGTCTTTGTTTTTGTTTTTTTGGTACCGAGCAAACTCCTGTCCTTGTGCTTGTGGGGCAGGCGGTGGAATCACTGAGCTAAATCCCCCGCCCCTTTGATTAGCCATTGTCAAAAGGTTAAGCCAGGTGTAGTGAAGCAGGCCTGAGGCTGAGGCAGTAGGATCGCTTCAAGTTCAAGGCCCGCCTGGGCTACATAGTGAGATCTTGTCTCAAAACACTGCCCCCCCAAAACCAAATTAAAAAAAATATATATATATATATATATAAATGTTAAAAATGCAGCTGTGTCCACGCCATCCCCTAAACAGGATGTGCTTCTTTCTGGTTATAATTCACGTCAAAGGGAGACACAGGTAGAACATCAGACCCTCTGCACAACAAAGATTCTTTGATCAGAGAGGAATGTTTGGTAAACTCCCCCAGAGAGAAACTAATTGGTTGGGAGCAGATCTAATCTCCCCAAGACACCGCTGAGAAATGAGGACTGGTCAATGTATTTGAACTTCACAGGGCTGGGCTCTCCCACAGCAGCGTAATTGGCATCTGGGGCTCCCGGCCCTGTCTCCCGACACCAACCCTCCTGTGGGGATGAAAGAGACACCTCCAGGACCTGGAGCCGCCAGCAGGTGACCTGGATTTTCTCACAGGACTGGCTGTGTGTAGGGGCATTGTCCCTCCGAGGAGCACTGCTGGGCTGGGAGAATCAGCCTTTCTGGACCACAGAGGCAACTGGAAATAACTTCCTACATGGCCATGGACCCCAGGGAGGCCAGATGACCTCAGCTGAGAACCAGTAGGCTGGGCCTCCAGTGTCTCTTCCTTGGTACCGGTAGCTTCCAATCAGAAGCATCCCTGGTCAAGCTGGTGGTGCACACCTGTGATCCCAGCACTCAGGAGGCTGAGGCAGGAGGACTGCCACAAATTCGAGCTCAGGTGGGTTACATAGTGAGTTCAAGGACAGCCCAGACCACATAGTGAGACTTTGTCTCAAAAAAACAAAAAAGAGGGCCGGGGATTTAGCTCAATGGTTCCAACACCTGCCTTGCAACCGCAAGGTCCCGAGTTTGATCCCCAGTACCAAAAACAACAACAACAAAAATAAGGTGAAGAAGAAGGAGAAGGAGGAGAGGAGGAAGAAGAAGCTTTCTTGGTCAAAGAATGTTCAGTTCCTACAGCAAATTGCTGTCCCTCCCTAACTAGTGTTAAAATGGAGATTTAACTGTCAATTCTTTTTTTCTTTGTTGTGTTTTGTCTTTTTGAGTCAGGGTCTGGCTATGTAGCCCAAGCCTGCGTCACCACACCCAGCTAGAATTCCTATTCCTACAGTGATCGCTGTCCATCTTTACAGCCCTGGTTTTGCAAAGGAGAAACCCAGGCTTAGGGAGACCTCCAAAGTTTGAGTCGAGTGGACTGCAAAAAAGGAAACTTGACTTTCCACACACGGGGAGTGAGCACGTCTCCTCCTTTGGTCCCATCCTTGCAATACCCAGACCCTCCAACTCTCAAATCTTTTCATCTGTAAAATTTGACCAATCTCAAAAACTGCTTCCAAGCCAGGTGTGGTGGTGCACGCCTGTAATCCCAGCACTCTGGGAGGCTGAGGCAGGAGGGTGAAATTTCAAGCATGGCCTGGACAAGTCGGTGACTTAGCAAAAACCTGGCTCAAAATAAAAAATGAAAAAGGGCCGGGGATTTTGCTCAGTGGTTCTGCCGCCTGCCGGGAAAGCACAAGGACTCGAGTCCGGTCCCTGGAACCTAAATAAATTAATTAATTAAAACTTTTTAAAAATGAAAAAGGGCTTAGGATGCAGCTCAGTGCAAAAGGCCCTGGGCTCAATCCTTAGAATCACAGAAACAACAAGAAGGAAGGAAAGGTCCTGACGGTTCACTTCACAGACCCCTTGTGAGGAATCGCTGAAGACAGGAAAAGCACACAGCAAGCCCAAGTGGGGCCCACGGGGTGTCCACATCAAGCCGCCGGCCACACCCCATGGTGTTCTGCTCCTCGCTTCCCCACAAGAAAATGCCTGAGAAATTAAAATGCACTGCAACCGCAGATACCGAGTGGCACAGCTGGGATTTGAACCGAGTCTTCTCTCGGAGGAAAGTGACAGTTTCAGAGGCCAGGACAAGGAGTGCTGAGTGGCGAGGAGCTCAGACCGGGTGTCTGCCTCAGTTGGTGGAGCAATGAGGACCTTGCTGCGGGTTCGCCTCTCTGTCGCCCTGCCCGGCCTCCGTCAACCCCAGAGCCCCAGATGCCCCCGGAACTCAGCGCAGGAGGACATCCCCCCACACATGGGTCCGAGTGACCAGACAATCCACTCTTCTCCCCGTGTTGCCCATTGATTTCCTGTTATAATTTCTACATCTAATTTTCTTTTTTGCAGTAGTGGAATTTTATTTTGAGACAGGATCTTGCTAAACTGTCTAGACTGGCCTCAAATGTGCAATCCTCCTGCCTTAGCCTCCTGAGTGCTGGGATTACAGGCGCACACCACTCTGCCCAATTTAAATGTATTTTAAAAAATCTGTCCCAGAAGTTGTGAAATGATATGACTACCTGTCCACCTTGTATTGTCTGATGCCTTTGAACACTGAATATACAGAAGAAGAATAAAAATCACCCAGGAAGAATGGTGCTTACTTGTCATCCCAGCTTCTTGGGAAGCTGAGGCAGGAGGATTGCAAGTTTGAGGGTAGCCTGGGCAATTTAGGGAGATTCTGTATTTAAAAAACAAAACAGGCCCATTGTGGTGGTGCACTCCGGTAATCCCTGTAATGGAGGCCAGCCTGAACTACATAGTGAGAACCTGTCTCAAAAATCCAAACCAGGGTGGGGGATTTAGCTCAGTGGCACTATGCCTGCCTTGCAAATGCAAGGTCCTGAGTTCCATCCCTGGTATGAAAACAAACAAACAAACAAAACAGCCAGGTGTGGTGGTGCACGCCTATAATCTTAGCATTTCAACAGGCTCGGGCAGGAGGATCACCATGAGTTCCAGGCCAGCCTGGGCTACATAGTGAGATTAAGACCAGCCTAAACTACAGAGCAAGATCCTGTCTCAAAAAAACCCAAACCAGGGCCAGGGACTTAGCTCAGTGGTTCCACTGCAAGGTCCCAAGTTCAATCCCCAGTACCAAAAAACCCTCAAAAAACAAAAAAAACACAAAACACAACAAACAAAACAAAACAAAACAGAAGGCTGGGGATGCAGCTCCATGGTAGAGCACTTGCCTGGTAGATGCATGGCCCTGGGTTCCATCCCCAGTATGAAGAGGAAGAAGGAGAAGGAAGAATCACTCCCCCCCGCCCCAATATCAGGGGCTTTGTATGCACTGCTCAAGGCTGCAGGGTGCAGCCCACATTTCTCGGGGATCCAGGACCCGTCCGGGCCTCCTCAGACACCGAGCCACAGTCATCCCCTGCCTCAGTGTCCCCTCTGGGGAATCACCCTAAAGCCTGCGCTTGCTCTTCCTGTTCCCTTCCTCTGGCTCCCCGCCCCTGGAGCTTAATTAACTGTAGGGAAAATCTTCCCTGGAGATGAAAGGGACCAGCATCGCCCAGCTTTTCTATATATAGCTTCTCGACTTTAAAGCCCTATCTATCTATATATCATCTATTAATTGTTCTTTAAAAGAGAGTAATTGACTCTCCGCACAGATCAGAGGCAGGGGCAGGCCAGCTTTTTCTTTTCTTCTGACAGAGGAAGGCGTGGAGAGATCGGGCTGTGCGGTCTTGTGGGGCAGGCAGGTGTCTGAGGAGATTCATCTTCCCTTCCAGCAACCCCATCCAGGCCTGCCATCTGTCATCTGTCGCAGATGGAATCTGCTAAGAGATCACCGTGGGATTCTGGGGCATAGGTCACGAGGAGCCCCTAACCCAGGGCTGGCACTAAAGACGCCTTGTACTATTTGCTGACCTAGGTCTAAAATCTGTAATTATCATTCTGCATTGATTATTGGTAGGGAGAAAGCATGTTATAATTTTTTCAAATTATATAAATTATCTTCTAGACTCCTTTTTGGAAAATTTTCTATGACTATATCTGCCTTTGTTTCTGCTTGTATAGAAATTAAATTTTTGCCTTTTCCTGCAAAATTATCTTTTATAGTCTGCTGGATGATGATGATAATACTTTGTACTTTCTGAAGGGCCTTTTATCCAGGAATCTCAAAGCACATCATAAACTTTAATTAATTCTTGCAACAAGCCCCATGAGGTAGGTAAGTATTATTAACCCCATTTTACAGATAAGGAGAGCAAGGCGTGGATTGGTTAAGTAATTTGCCCAAGGCCCCGAAGCAGTTAGAAGCTAAGTCTGAACAAGATCACCCAGCGCCCGACTCAGCCCTGCTGGACCCAGCAGGGCGGCCTGGGGTCCCCCAGCCCTGGCATGATTGATGGAGCGACCTCAATCAATGCAGCGCCTGCCTTAAATACATGTTTTGCGGCTTGCGGGCGTTATGGGGAATTATTTCAGCTGAGTCACAGGCTTCGCCCCTGGGGATTGGCCTGTCTTCAGCCTGCAGACCCACTTCTCAGATCCCAAAGCTCTTGCTATGCACCCGCACCCCCAGCAAGCCCTCTCCCCGTCCCAGGCATGTGCTGTGGTCCAAGCCCACTGCTGGTGGCATTGGGGCCTCTGGCACTTCCTCAGAATAAATGTTATGGCCACTGGAATAGTGGCTATGTTGGGCCCATTTCACAGATGAGGAAAACCGAGGCTCAGAAAGTGAAGAGGGCTGGGCATAGTGGTACATGCCTGTCATACCAGCACTTAGGAGGCTGAAGCAGGAGGATCACCAGGAGTTTAAGGTCAGCCTGGCCTAGTGAGATCCTGTCTCAAAAAACCAAAAAGAGGGCCGGGGATTTAGCTTAGTGGTTCCGCCGCCTGCCTTGCAAGCGCAAGGACCCGAGTTCGATCCCTGGTACCAAAAAACAAAAAAAAAAAACCCAAAAGAAAAGTGTATAGGAATAGTTGAGGTTACACAGTAGAACCAGACTGAGTCCTGGTGCAACCAGCCAGCTGACACCCAGGCCTCCAGCCAGGCTGCAGGACCACTGCTCCCATGGTGACATTTCCGAGGGATACAGCTGGGGGAGAGAGTCCACCTCCTAGCACCTGCCATCGGGTGTGCAGCTCCCGGGCCCCTGCTGGGAGGCCGGGGTGTGTGGGTCCCTGACGGGCTCAGTCTGGCGGGGCTCCCAGGGAAGCTGTCTCTCTGCAGAGGGAGCAGCAGGACCCTGCCCCTCGCCCTGAGGCCCGGATGCAGCTCAGAGCCACCCTCCTCCCTCTGCAGGACAAGCCCAGATCTGAATCTGCTTCTGTCTTGCTTGCTGCGGTTAGTCTCGGGTAGGTCCCAACCACTCCCTGCCTCAGTTTCCTCAGCAGGGAGAGGCACTGTCAGGAAGCTTGGAGGAGAGAGGGCACAGGACACCCATGCCACAGGCCTGGTGGACAGGAAGGGTGAGCAGTGTCCCTGTCCCTGGCCAGGACAGAGCAGAGGCCCAGACCAGTGCCACCAGTTCTCCTCTTCCTGGCTTGGCAGCACCCCAGGGGTGCCCACCTGCAGGCCCAGGGATGGATGGGTCCCCGCTGCGGGGTGCCACGCAGGTCTCTCTCTGGTCCGAGACTCAGTCCCTGCCTGCTGAAGCACAGCACCAGGCTTGTCCTGCTCCAGCCTCCTCGGCCTCAAGTCCAGAGCTCCTAGATGCCAGCAGATGATGGGATGGGGATGTCCCCTACCCTGTCCCTTCAGGGTCCATCGCGTGAGCTGAGGGACAGGGTCCTCTCTTGAATGCCAACCCTGGAACAGCAGCCCCTCTGTGGGGTTCTCTTTCAAGAGCAGGGATGGCGACACTGCTCTGGTCAGCTCTGGTCACCTTCAGCTCCTCACCCTCCGCACCTTGCTCCATCCCTGCCCAAGATTACCCTGACTGCATCTTCCCACTGGCAGGACTGCTGTGGGACTCCCTGAGCTCTGAGCCCAGCCTCGGCTTTTATTTTTTTATTTTGAGTCAGGGTCTCCATAAATCGCCCAAACTGGGTTAAACTTGCGATCCTCCTGCCTCAGCCTCCCAGAGTCCTGGCGTTACAGCTGTGTGGCTCCACACCTGGCTTTTCCTTGCATCTTGAACCTCATGGCCTCTCTGTCCATTGGTCCACTTTCACTCTTGACCTCGAGGGACATTTTGTGGGAAACAGAAGGCGAACACAGTAAACACCCTTCCAACTGTGCCCAGCAGGTGTGACCAACATTCTTCGAAAGGAGCAGAATCCGTGGTACCGCAGAAAAATGCCTGGGTGCCTGGTCACTTCTCCGGTGCCAGGGCAAAAACTTTGCAGAACTTGGGGGTGGGGACCAAAGAGTGGCTCTGCCCCTAACCTGCTCCTTCAGCCCCCTGCAAGTAGCTGCTGTGCAGAGCATTGGCCTGCTGGGTAGTCCACAGCCTACGAACTGTTCCTCCTCTGTGGGCTCTGCCGCCTGGTGCTGCTGCCTGCCCTGGGCCTGGGAACGAAACTGGTCCCAAGCCTCTGTCTCTTTTGTTCTCCTGATCATAACATGAATCCCAGACCACACCTGAACAACCCACAGCTGCCCAAGAGTGACACACCACCCCCCAGATTGGGGGGGCTCACTGAGAAGAGCTGGGGACAATCAAAATCAGAAGGGCTTCTGTTAAAAAGAAGTCAGGCACGGAGGGGCACACCTGTGACCCCAGGCTGAGGCAGGAGGGTCACCATGCGTTCAAGGCCAGCGTGGACCATATATCCATGTCTCCAAAAACCAAGAAAGCATTTAGGCAGTCAGCGTGGCCCTAACCGAATATCAACTCTGTCGACCACGACCATTGTTTCAAAGATTATTGATATGAGTTAGAAGCGGGGGTGAAGGAAGGGAAGAAGCAGTCATCCTAAGTGTGGATATTACTGCCATTTTACCACATGGAGAAATCGAGGCAGAGAACCGTCATTTCTCCAGGGTCACACACTCTCCAAGGGAGAAGCTGGGATGTGAACCAAGTTTACCTGCTTTTTTGAGACAGGATCTCGCTATGCACTTCAGGCCAGCCTTGAACTCACTGTGTAGCTCAGATGGCCTTGAACTCAGAGTGATCCTCCTGCCTCAGCCTCCCGAATGCTGGGATGACAGGCGTGTGGCACTGCGCTCGGCTCCTTTGCTTGGCTTTAGGTCTGGAGAAAGCCAGGCTCTTCGGCCCCTGTAGAGCACACTGCTCAGAGGTCAGCTTCCCGAGTTCAGGACAGGAAAGCCAGGTTGCAGTAGGGGAGCGATTTGACCGTGATTAGTGCTGGGTCCCTCGGCCCCGAGGCTGTGGCCGCTGCTCAGAATTCCCACTCCCTAGGACACGGGCGCTGCTACCGCAATTAAGTGGAGGGGCCACAGGCCGAGAGCAGCGCTGAGGTCCCGGGGAGTCGCCCGGGCGGCACACAGGCCTCCCTCAATCCCGTCCGCCTCAGCCTCTCCCAGCACCGGCCTGCAGGTCGGCATGGGCTGCACGGAAGCCCAGGGCGCCAGGGGAGTCGCTTCCGTGTAATGAGGGGTTTGGTTTTATGAGCAGAAGGCATTGTCTCTGTCCAGCAACGAGAAAAAGTGGTTTTAAAGGTAAAATTATGTCATCGGTGGCTCTCAGACTCTGCAGTGAACAGCACCTGGCGGGAGAGGGGCAGGGCGCTGTCCTCCAGCGGGTGTGGCCTGGGCTCTCCCAGCTCCTCCAGTCTGAGCCACAGACTCCCCAGGAGCATCCGGTCCCTGAGAACACAGTTCTTTCTTTTGTTTTGCTTTCCTTTGATTTTTGAGACAGGGTCTCACTATGCAGCCCAGGCTGGGCTGAAACTCATGGTGATCCTCCTGCCTCAGCCCCCCTTACTGCCAGGATGACAGGCGTGCGCCACCCACCAGAGCTGAGAACACAGCTCTTCCACATGCAAGTGCTGTCGGGAACACTGCCCCTCACACACAGATGCACATTTGTGGCTCTGCCCTGGAGCTGCAGGCTGCAACACAGGGCCACCACACCAGGCGAGGTTCCTCAAATGCACGGCAACTGAGCACCCCATTTCCCAGGCACCCGAGCCATGTCTGGAGCGTCCAAGAGCTGTGTGTGGCTGCCCGAGGCCACAGGGAACAGCAGTGGGACCCAGCACCTCATCACAGCAGCCTCAAGTGGTGCTGGCGGGCATCTAATACAGACCCAAAGCCCGCCACGGTGGTGCACGCCTGTGATCCTGGCACTCTGGGAGGCTGAGGCAGGAGGGTGCCAAGTTCCAACTCAGTCTGGGTGACCCAGTGACTTAGCGAGACCCTGCCTCAAAATGAAATATACACAAAAGGCAGGAAATGAGCCCCTGGACCTCAGGACAGTGTGTGTCCCTCCACCCTAGGACTAGTGGGAGAATTCAGCAGCCAGCACCAGTTCCGGTGTAAACTCTGCCTGGTGGGGACACAGAGGCAGAAGAGAAATACAAACATTGTCGGACTTTGCCCTGGACACATATTTTCTTTTTTCTTTTTCTTTTGGTACTGGGGATCAAACTCAGGACCTTGCACTTGCAAGGCAGGTGGCAGAACCGCTGAGCTAAATCCCTGGCCCTGGATATATATTTTCTTCCACAAAAATAATTCCTGTTTGTTTACTTTTTTATTTATGTTGGTACTGGGAATCAAATGCTTGCCATTTATTTATTTTAAGAGATAGGCCCTCACTAGGTTGCCCAGGCTAGTCCTAAACTCTTGGCCTCAAGAGATCCTCCTGCTTCAGCCTCCTGAGTAGCTGGGACTGTGGGCTTGAAACACCATAACTCGCTCCTGTTTTTTTCTAGTGATGAGGATTGAACCCTGGGCCTTTGCACTGAGCTACATCCTCAGCCCTTTTAAAATTAATTAATTAATTAATTTGGGGGGGGGTACTAGGACTCAAACTTAGGACCTTGCACTTTCGAGGCAGGTGCTGTGCCACTGAGCTACATCCCCAACCCCCCTTTGTTAATTTGAAAAAAATTTTTTTTTAAATTTTGAGAAGGGTCTTGCTAAATTGCTGAGTTACCCAGGTTGTGCTGGAATTTGGGATCCTCCTGCATCAGCCTCCCAGAGTGCCGGGATCACAGGCCACCACCCACAGGAAAGGCAACAGGACACTCTTGGGAGGGAAAGGCTCTTCCCCAGCCACCAGCCCAGGACGGAGAGCACCAGGCAAGGCTGGATCTGCATCCTACCCCGAGTCACCTGGGGCCCCTGTGGCCCTAAGTCACCCAGCATCTGCAGGGTATGAGGCGCCAGTTATCCAATCCCAGGCTGGCACTAGAGCAGGCCTTGTGGCCTCTGCCCTTCACCAGAGCTGTCTCTCTGAGTGCAGGGGACAGGAAACATAGTCGGCCAGGAACAGTGAACAGTGCTTCACAGGGATGAGACCCACTCACTGTGCATAACCGCCCCACCAGCCTGGCCCAAGAGAACGGGATTCCAGGGCCAGGACAGGGAGGCTGATGTGAACGCAGTCACCCAGATGCCATTCTTTGGCCATGAGGTAAATTTCAGTCCACAAGCCAGGCATGGCGGTGCACACCTATAATCCCAGCTGTGAGAGGCTAAGGAAGGAAAGCTGCCTAGCCTGGGCAATTTAGCAAGAACCTGTCTCCAAAAACATTGGTTTTTAAATTTTATTTTATTTATTTATTTTTTTGGTACCGGGGATCGAATTCGGGTCCTTGTGCTTGCACAGCAGGAGGCGAAACCACTGAGCTAAATCCCCAGCCCTAATTTTATTTTTTTTGAGACAGGGTCTTGCTGTGTAGTTCAAATAGGCCTTGAATTCACAGCGATCTTCCTGCCTCAGCCTCCTGAGTGCTGTGACCCCATCCCGAAAACTCCAGAGAGAGAGACTCCATAAGCGTCGAAGGGCAAGCCGTCCCGGGAGGGAAAGGGCATCTCACGGTTGCAGAAGCAGAGCAGAGAGGAGGATGAGGAGGCAGTCCCTAGCCGGAGCACCACCGGAGCCTGCACCCCAGACCCAGGACGGCGCAGAGCCACCCAGGACCCCACGGCGCCAGGGTGCGGGCCCAGCCAGCAGGAGGGTGGGCAGGGCAGGAGATGGGGCGCCCTCAGGTACAGCAAGAAGGGCCGTCTTTGTGTGCAGATCATTTAAAATCATAATGAAACTGACTCAAAGGCTCTGCTTGTTATTACCCGGCGCTGTGCTGACAATTCCATCATCCCGGTGCAGCGCCCTTCCCTGAAAACTACTATTGTTCTGAACAATCGCTGTGGTCAGGATGGAGTTTTAATAACACAACTGTGGGCTTCCGGGGCCCAACGCCCTTTCATTCACGGTGACCTGGCTCCCTGCGCCCCTTGGGACAGCAGGTTCCCGGGGTCTACAGCCCTTCCTGGGTGACTAAGTCGGCCCCAAGTCCCTGGGCCTCTGCAGGGTTTGGCACTGATGGTCTCAAATCTTGGCCACCCACCTCAGTGCGCACCCAGGAACAATCCATGACTTCCGGCGTCACATTTGGAGAAGACTTGTCATGGACGGTGGGAGCTGAGAGTTTTTTCTCTTTTCTTTTTTTTAGGCAGGGTCTCACTATGTAGCCCAGGCTGGCCTTGAGCTCAGAGATCCTCCTGCCTCAGCCTCCCAGGTAGTAAGCTAACAGAGGTGTGCCACCATGCCTGGCTCCGGGTTGCTTCTTCTGGGGATACTGCTGGCTCCCAGAGGGGTTGGCGGCTGTGGTCAGCATGGCCACTTGCCTCTCTGTCCCTTCCCCACTGATGAGAAACCATGGTACTGGCACCCCGATGACCTCGTTTTGATCCGGTCACACCTGAAAGGACCCCCTCTCCAAATACGGTCACATTCCGCAGGCTGAGCGGAGGACTTCAAGGTAGTGAGGCACACAACCATAACTGATAGCATCTTCCAAGGCTCATGTTCTTCATGGGAGGCCACTTAGTGACTTATTAAGACCCCGTCTCAAAATAAAAACTACACAAAGAGCCAGGCATGGGGGCATACACCTGTAATTCCAGCACTCCAGAGGCTGAGACAGGAGGGTTGCAGCATGTTCGAGGCCAGCCTGGGCTACACAGCGAGACCCTGTCTCAACGCCTACCCCCCCAAAAGAAAAGAAAATAAACAAGGGCTAGGGATGCAGGAGCTCATTGCAAAGGGCCGGAGTTTGATGCCCTTCCTCTGTCCACACGCTTTCTTTGAAGATGATGCCAGGACCAGGGCAGCCACTTTGGATCCATGAGGGGAGCTGGGCCAACCAGCAAGCAAGCATGGAGGCACAGAAAGCTGAGAAAGAAGGCAGGTCTATGGTGCTTTTCCTGGGGCTCTGAATAACACAAACCGGAGTCCCTGCCCCGAGACTTGCTGCGTGAGATGCTGGATTTCCCTTATTGCTTAAGCTGACGGGAAAGGCCATGCGGTGCTTACCAGAAAACTCTCCTTAGGAAGTGGCCTGCGGAGAGACTTCCACAGGCCGTGGGAAGGGCATGGCTGCCTCGGCCCAGAGAAGCTGGGAAGGAAACTGGCTGCTCTTTCTCTCCCCTTTTTGGAGGGGTGGGTGGGGTTAGTGAGGATCAAACCCAGGCCATTCTATCACTGAACTACACCCCAGCCTTTTTTTTTTTTTTCTTATTTTAAGACAGCTCACACTAATTTGCCAGTCAGGACTCAAACATGCGACCGTCCTGTTCCTGCCTCCTGAGTGCTGGCTCCACAGGCACGCACTATCACCCTCTCGGAGCCGTTCACACCTTGAGTCCCCAGGGAGGTGGCCTGTGTGTCACTGTCCTGACGGTGGGCTCCCCTGGGGATGAGCTCTTCTAGGGCTGGCGCTCACAGAGACCGAGTTCGGAGCCCCCATGCCCAGCCCTCCAGCCTATGACCCTGCTGAGCACCTTCCAGGCCTCGGTTGTGCAAGGGCCCACAATGCTCCCTGCCCCGAGGAAGGAAGCAAGGAATCATCCCTGCTCTGGGGCTTCCCAGAGGTGGGGCCCCGGCAAAAATGGGGCAGCGGTAGAGGCAGGGCAACCTGCTGGGTGCCAGGGAGTCACCTGGAGCACTGGAAGCTGAGCCCAGGAGGCCTCTCCGAGGCGCCGGCTGGAGGGCAGGCGAGGACTGGCCCGGGAAGTCACGATGCCCAGCCTCAGGTGACTTGTGTGTCCCAGGTCCTGGGCTAGAAAGGAAATCACAGTCCCACAGACAGGCAGGAAGTCACGCCTTTGCACTAAACTACATCTCCAGCCAAGTTTTATTTTTTATTTTGAGACAGGGTCTGGCTGAACTGCTGTTTCCCAGGCTGGGCTGGAACTTGGGGTCCTCCCGCCTCACTCTCTGGGGGTGCTGGGAACATAGGCATACACACCAGCACATGGACCTCAGCCCACCAAGACCAGGCTGAGAGGAGCAAAGCACTGCTAAACACAAGCTGCGGGTGAAGGAACCCCTAGGCCGAGGCACTGTCTCCGTGGCCTTCGTGGCCGCTGACTGGCCCAGCCCAGCCCGCTGTCACCCGCTCCTTCCCAGTGAGCCACCGGGCTGGGCCAGGCGGGGCCCTGATGCCAGCCGAGTCCTGCCCCTTCCATGCATTGCGGCGCGGGTGACGCCACAGGTGACGACACCCTGGCTCAGCCGGGGCCTCCCCGACAGCAGCCTTCCCTGTCCAGGGGACGGCGTGCGCACCACGGTCAGAGGGGGCCACTTTCAGCCTCCCAGGAGGAGACTGGGCTACTGGAAACGCTCCAAACAACTTGGGGCAAGGCCCCGACTCCCACATCCAGATGGGATTGGTGCGCTGCGCCTGGTCTGCCTTCCCAGGTGTGCCGAGTGGGGGCGCCTCACCCAGACAGGAAGGAACTTCCAAAGGGCTTGGACAGCTGATGTGAACCTCACTCCACAGTCAACTCTCCAAATGCTTCTGGAAGAAACTGGGAGCTGAGCATGGCAGTGCGCCCTTAAAAATCCCAGCACTCTGGGAGGCTGATGCAGGAGGATCACAAGTTCAACCCCAGCCTGGGAAACTTAGTGACAAGACCCTATCTCAAAGTTAAAAAGCTGAGATTGCAACTGAGTACAAAAGCCATGGGTTCAATTCCCAGAACTCAAAGAAAGAAAGAAGGAGAGAGGGAGAAAAAACTCAGTGAGGCAGAGTATGACTGGATGTGTAGGCAGGACACAAAACATGCCATCCAGAAAGCCCTCAATATTCCAACACTGAGTGTGACTCCTTACATTTGTAATCGCTGAATACCTTGGCAAATCCTTTCAAGGAAAATACAATTAAGAAGAAAAAGCAGGGCGTGGTGGTGTACACCTATAAACCTGTAGGCTGAGACAGGAGGATCACTCCAAATTCAAGGCCAGCTGGGCTACATAGCAAGACCCAGTCTCAAAACCAAACAAAAAAACCCTTCTACATGAGAGTAACTTTCAGGGATTTGTTGTCATCCATCTGACAAGGGTGTGATGTGTTGCTTCTGATTTCTGATTTTTGCAGTGATGGGACAGAACTCAGCCCATCTGTCCTCATCTTGAGTGGGTCTCCCCACTCCGAGCTACTTCCCCAGTCCTTGTTGCTTTTCTCTCAGCGAAAACAGGCAGGGAGAGGGTGTGGCCCATGGAACACATGCAGTCAGTGAAGTCCTGCTGGACTCGGGCTGGGCTTAGTCACCACTTATCTGCTGGGATCCAGGTCAGTGGCTGAGTCTTGACTCAGCCCCGCTGCCCACACACCTGCTGCCAGGGATTCTCCGCCCAAGCCTGCCAGGCCTGTGTGCCAGTTCCCCTGGGCCTCAGCTCCCTGCCTGACCAGTGGGGCGCCCACAGGGCCTCGCCCCCTGGCTCCCTGAGCCAGAGCTTTTGCTGCTCAGTTCCAATCTCCTAAGGCTAACGTGGCATTGCCATCCTGCCACCCTGTCCTTCCTCCCATGCCAGATGCCAAGGGGTCCCACATGCAAGATACATGCTGCCCTGGGAGCTGGGCACTGAGGGAGAACGGCCTTCTTCACAGAGGGGGAATCAAAGATGTCCCAGGTAGCCAGGATGGTGGTGCACGCCTGTAATCACAGCACTCTGCGAGGCTGAGACAGGAGGATGCCAAGTTAGAGCCCAACCTGGGCAACTTAGCAAGTTAGCAAGACCCTGTCTCAAAATAACTGTGAACAAAGGGCTGGGGAGGCAGCTCAGTGCAAGGTCCTGGGTTTAATCCACAAGGTAAGAAAAAAAGAAAGTCCCGTGTAGTGCTTCAGGCTGTCACTTTCTCTATCTGGGGAAGAAACAAGCCTGTTGGGGTCCAACTGACTCCCTTCTCCCTCCCCCTAGTCCAAGATACTTGACAGCAATGGTTGTTCTCACAGGCAAGGGTCCTGCCTAAGCTGTTCTGTTTCCCTTTCTGCAGAGGCCTTGTCCGTTTTGGGAAAGGCTGCTCAATTACTCAAGAAACTGGTATTCAGACTGTGCCCCAGGCTGGTAGGATACCAGGGGCGTCTTTTATTCTTCCCTGGCTTGGGTGGCTGTAAAGACTTGGATGGCTGAGGTTGAAGCCCTGAGAAAGGAGATGACTTGCGTCCAGTGTGGCTGAGTTACTCCAGGGTTCTCCAACTCCAAACCCCCGAATACCCCGGGGTAGATTTACATTCCACCCCCACCCCGTCTCACTCACACACACAAACACACAACAACAAAAAGAAATGAAGGACCATCTCAACACTCCGGGAAGCTGAGGGAGGAGGATCGCAACAACTTCGAGCCCAGCCAGCCCTCGGCCATGGTGCGGGAACCCTCCGCACCTCCTCCGCGCTCTGCCTCTCTGCTCCCCGACTGGGGTCGCGGAGCTGCACCGGAAACGCTTAGAGCCCGTCTCCAGCTAGAAGGCGCCGGGCCACAGGGTGCAGAGTCCGCTCCGCCGTGTCTACGCGGCCCGCGCGCCCCGGGACTCAGCTCGCATCGGCGATTTCCCTTTCCTGCCCTAGGGGACGAGGCATCGAATGCGAAGTGAAAAATAAAGATTTGCGCGGCTGCAGACGCTGAAACGGAGCGAGGTGCAAAGGCTCTGCACTCCCCGCTCCAGGACCTGCGGCGCAGTTCGCGTGCGCTGGCCGGAACTCCGCCGCAGTCAGCGGGAGCCTGAGGGCGCGGTGCGCGTGCGCAAGTGGGCTGCAGCCAGGCCCGCGAGGCCAGGGGCGTGGTGCGCCTGCGCGGGCTTCCCTCGGGGCTGGGCTGGTGGCGAAGCCGGGCTGGGCGCGGCGAGAGGGCGCGGCGCGAGGCCGCGGGGCGGGCACGCGCGGGACGGGCGGCCCTCGGTGACACTGACGTTTCCCCGCCCGCGCCCCCGCCCCCGCCCCCGCCCCCCCCGTCCGGCCTCGGTTGGCCCCCGCCGAGCCCCCGCCCCTCCCCTGCCTCCCGGCCGGAACCGATTGCGGCTGGTTTGAGCTGGTGCGTCTCCATGGCGACGCGCGTGGCGTATAAGTAGCGGCGCGGCGCCGTCGGCTTTGTCAGTCGCCGCATCCGCCGCCGCCGGCCGCCCTCAGCCAGCAGCTCGGCGCCATCTCGGGCCGGCGTCTCTGGCGGGCGCAGCGAGGCGGCGGGGGCGGCGGGCGGCCCAGCGCTGCGGCCTGGTCCCGGCTCGGTCTTCGCCCGTCTCGGCTCCGGCGCTCCCATGGGGCCAGCCCTTGGCGCCCAGGCGCTCTGAGGTGAGGGAGAGCGCGGGCGGGCGGGCGGCGCAGCCACGTGTGCGGGCCGCCGGGTGACACGTGGTCGCCGGGCCTCCGCCACCTTGGTGACCCCTTCTGCGGCGCGGGGTCGCTCCCGCGCGGCCACCCTGGCCCTCGTCTCCCCCGGGGTGGCCGCGGGCTGGCGACACCCGCCGGGCCGGAAGCGTGGAAGGCCGCGTTCCCCTCGCGGCAAGTGCAACGGGCGCCGGGCCGGTCCTCCGCCCCGCGGACCCGCGATCGCAGCCCCTGCTGTTCTTAGTTATTTCTCCTGGGCGCTCAGAACAGGCGGCACCGACGGGCGAAGTTTGCGGGAGTTGCTAGTTTTCAGACTGCCCGAGAGTAACAGTAATAAGGGGAACCGAACCCCCATGGCTAAGGAGTGTTTATTTAAAGACTCCGATTTAGCAATGTAAGAAAAAAGCCTGGCGCTCCTAAGGGGTCGGGTGTGGTGACTGCACGCCTATAATCCTAGCGCTGGGAGGCGGAGGCAGGAGGATCACCGCTAGTTCGAGGCCACCCTGGGCTACAAAGCGAGGCCTTGTCTCAAACACCGCCCACCCCCAAAAGTAAGCAGAAAGCTTTTATTCAGCGAACCGGCGTTCACATAGGAGCCAGCTGTGAGGTTTTAGCCAGGAGGTTGATGGTGTGGTTGGAGAACCCTAAGTGACGGATGAAAGTGAGGGAGACAGGCACCTTGGGTGTGTGGGGAAGACAAAGATGTGTTGCTTCATTCAGACCTAAAAGGGAGCAGTTCCATTGACTCACGAGGTTTTTAAAGTTTTTGTTTAAATGAGCTGCTGTCTCTTCCAACATGCCAGCTTGTGCTGATTAGCTATAAAGACCAGGTGGTGGGTGTGCCTAAGTCAGACTTTTCAGATAAGTTATTCAAGTAAAGCTTTAAAAAGATCCAGAAAAGCAAAATACTAAGTAGTGGTATATTTCAAAGAAATAAAGCCTTTCTGTTTAAGGTGCCTTTGATTCAAAGATGTGTAACAGGACTGTGATTGTTTGGTCTGTTACTGCCTGACTTCTTATCAGGCGATGGAAGGTGCCTGAGGCTTAAGACAGTGCCACCACGCCTGGGTTTGGGTTTGTTGCACCCTCGTATTCAGGGCCTCCAAGGCAGAGTGACTTCTGCCTTTGGCTGCCGCACTGAAGTGGGTCCGCACAGTGGAAAAGAGCCCTACCTGCTGGGAATTGGAACAGGTTAAAGTCAGTAATTTTAAGATAACTCATTTGCCAGTGTCACATTTAGTGAAGGCCAAGGACAGGGCTTTTGTCATTACTATGGGGTTCTTGCTAATTTTTCTTATTCTTAGCTAAAAGTGACTCCCATATGGCAATCATTCATAGCTGCACAACTGGTAAGGGGAGTCAGAAGTCCCAGAACGGCTAATATAGTAGGAAACACCGGTTCTATAGTACCGGTCTGTGATTAGGTAAGAGCAGCTGCAGTACCGTGCATCATGGCAAAGGTCAGAGAATTAGCTCTGGAAATTCTCTGGAACTCTGCTCAGTGAACCGCATGGTTTGGATAGTTCCACAACGCTGCTTAATTAGGAAAAGTCCTATGGAATTTAGTGGAGGGAGGGAATGGCAAGATGTCTCGGGCTGCAGGTTACTGCTGTAATACTCTTTCAGGTTTCTGAAGCGCTGAGACAGCTTCGAAATAAAGCTGATGAAACTGAGGTCCCTTGGGAGGCTTAGGCAGGACGACCACAAGTTAGCTTCTCACTGAGGCAGCTTGGTGAGACCCTGTCTCAGGGGATGTAGCTCAGTGTGAAAGGCCTGGCTCTGTTCCCAGTGTCGGGAAACAACAAAAAACACTTGTCCCGTCAGTGAGCTAAGTGCAGACAAACTTTTTGTGTGTGTTAGACAGGGTCTCACTGCAGCCAGGCTGGCCTCCACTCAGAGCAATCCTCTTGCCTTAGCTCCCTAGTGCTGAGATTATAGGCAGCCACACCCAGCTTCGGGCAAACTTGTGAAGACTTCCATCTGTATTCTGGACAAGCATATTTGAACTGCTTGTTTGGAAATGTGCTGTATCCCCCAGGGAATTTCTACGTGGTGTTGGGAAGAACAGTATTGGGTCTGAGGCTCCCCGCTCACGGAATCCTGGAATCTAGGAGTGAACGTTGGGATCTCACACCATCAGATCTGTCCCCAGGAGTAGTCGGTGGCTCTGCTTCCTGCCTGTGGTGACCCTGAGGTGACTTCTTAGAACATTTCAGCTGCTGCTTCAAGGACACGCTGGCCTGCATTACGTCTCTTAGCGGTCCAGGTGAGTGCTGAGCCCACCCTCAGGGCTGGGTGTGCAGCTGAGCTAAGGATTGGAGTAAGTTCCCCTCCCTGTTTCCCCTCCCTGTTTGCAGCTCCCTGTGTGCAGAGGTGTGGAGAAACCATGAACAGCTCCCGCAGTGAGGAGTTTGACTGCTACTTCCTCGATGAGGGCTTCACAGCCAAGGACATCTTGGACCAGAAGATCAACGAGGTCTCATCCTCCGTAAGTGAGGCCCATGCAGCACTGCACATCGGGGACTTGGGCTCTCCATGGCGGTGGGCGTCGGTGACAGTGGCGGGTGGACAGGAGCAAGACCTCGAAGGAGGGGACGAGAGGGCAGTGCCTGTTGTAGAGCTGCCAGTGGTTACCTGCTCCTCTCGTTTCAGGATGACAAGGACGCCTTCTATGTCGCAGACCTGGGGGACATTCTCAAGAAGCATCTGCGCTGGCTGAAAGCTCTCCCTCGAGTCACCCCCTTCTATGCAGTCAAGTGCAATGACAGCAGAGCCATTGTGAAGACCCTTGCCGCCATCGGCACGGGATTTGACTGTGCGAGCAAGGTACAGAGGGCAGCTGGCTTTGGACAGCAGATGCTAAGGAAAGGTGGGTGCCTGGCAGCTCCCATGTGCTTCTTGCTGTACAGCATGCCGTCTTTCTGTCCCCTCAGACAGAGATCCAGCTGGTGCAAAGTCTTGGGGTGCCCCCAGAGAGGATCATCTACGCCAACCCCTGCAAGCAGGTGTCGCAGATCAAGTATGCGGCCAGCAGCGGGGTCCAGATGATGACCTTTGACAGTGAGGTCGAGCTGCTGAAAGTGGCCCGGGCGCACCCAAAGGCCAAGTAAGTCGCTTATTCTCCCTCCTAGGGGGAGTGGGAGTGGAGATTCCTGGCAGCCCACCAGGAATTCCCAGTTAATTAGAAAATAACGTGAACTCAGCTGGTTGAGAAAAGCATGGTTTTCTCAACTCAGAGGGTGGGGCCAGCACTTAGCATAGGATACTCTTTTGTTTTGTTTTGTTTTGTTTTGGTACTGGGACCTTGCGCTTTCCAGGCAGGTGCTGGAACCACCAAGCTGAATCCCTGGCCCCAGGTTCTCTTTGTTTTGACCTCGGTGGTTCTGAGTGGTTCTCTGGCCTGAGGTGCGTGACATGCTCTTCTCTCAGGCTGGTCTTACGGATCGCCACCGACGATTCCAAAGCTGTCTGTCGCCTCAGTGTGAAATTTGGTGCCACACTCAAAACCAGCAGAGTCCTTTTGGAACGGGCAAAAGAGCTGAATATTGATGTCATCGGTGTCAGGTGAGGCCTTGGTGGCACTGTGTGCACCTGAGACACCAGGCAGTGCCAATGCCACAGGCTTTCTTCCAGTTGAATGTGAGACGGTAAGAGACCCTGTCTTCTCTGCCCTCAGCTTCCATGTGGGGAGCGGCTGCACTGACGCTGAGACCTTTGTGCAGGCTGTGTCGGACGCGCGCTGCATCTTTGACATGGGGGTGAGTGGTGAGGGCAGTGCCACAGCGAGTGCACCTTCTGCCCCGCGCAAGTCCTCCCGGGTTACAGTTTCGCTGGCCAGGGACACTGCTGTTGCTGTGGCACCCGCCTGACTGCTGCTCTTGACTCTAGGCTGAGGTTGGCTTCAGCATGTATCTGCTGGACATCGGTGGGGGCTTTCCTGGATCCGAGGACGTGAAGCTGAAATTTGAAGAGGTAATTTCTAACAAAACTGAGATACAGTGGCTATTACAGCATGTTCTTTTCTTAAAACTTTCTATTTTAATGTAATACAAGTAGATGTTAATAAAATATAAAAATTAGTTTTCTATGAAAACATGAAACAGTAATTGGAGAATAAAAATGATTAATATACTGTGTATTATGATCCTAGATAAAAAGATTCTCTTAGAAGAAACAAAAATGAAACTTTTTTTCAGTGAAGGAAAGAAACTAGTAGTATAAGTGAAACAAATTAGCATTTACATTATTAAGATATTTCTTAAACAACAGAGTAGATACTTTGGGCTACTTGAGCTTCCTTGCTTCCTGTTTATCTTGTGCTTTGCTCTTCAGCAAGAGTCTGAGACCTCACTGTGGCACCAAGCACCGGCTGGGACAGCCACTTAGCACCGTTTGTTCCTGCACTGAAAGCCCTCGGCCAGAGCTCTGGCAGTCAGTTCTCCATCTGAGAACTGCTGTGGGTTACACAGGGAGGCTGGCTTCCTTCGGCCTGTACTCTTGAGAGTGGTTTGCTACACTTGAGACTTCCTGTCCATAGGAAGTTAGGCCATTGTGTGATGCTTGGGTTAATTATTAGGATGGCACATGTCTGCCATCCCAGCACTCAGGAGGCTGAGGCAGGAGGAGTGCAAAGGGTTTGAGGCCAGCCTGGGCTGCATAGTGAGTTCAAGGGCAGCCTGGACTCCATAGGGAGGCCCTGTCTCGAAAAGCCAGTAAATAGGTTCACATTCTCATTTGTTAAGATTATGTGAAGGAGGCAGAGGGAAGGGTTTTTATCTCGATGGCATGTTTTTGCTAAATCAGACTTCTGTACCCTGACGCTACACTCCTTAGTCATTTGTTGTGTGCTGTTGGATGAAATCGTGACTTGTAACACTTTAAAAGGGAAAGGAGCATGGGGGTGCTGGGCAAGGTGGTGCATGCCTGTAATCTCAGCATCTGGGAGGCTGAGGCAGGAAGATCGCTGTGAGTTTGAGGCCCAGCCCCTGAACTACATAAGGAGATTTTGTCTCAAAAAAAAAAAAAATTAAAAGGCAGCATGGGTGGCCAGTAGGGATTGAAGCGGAGTGGCTTCTGGGTGTGGGGGTGTTTCTGCTGCTGTCCCCCTATGACAGCTGCCCCGTCCCCTCTTCCTGTCCTGTCACTCTCTGAGGCCCTGGGGTCTTTTCCCTCCATGTGAGTCCCCATGCTGAGTGGCCGCTCTCTGCTCCTCCTCATAGATCACCAGCGTGATCAACCCTGCTCTGGACAAGTACTTCCCGGTGGACTCCGGGGTGCGCATCATCGCCGAGCCGGGCAGGTACTATGTGGCGTCAGCCTTCACCCTCGCAGTGAACATCATCGCCAAGAAGCTGGTGTGGAGGGAGCAGGCCAGCTCTGACGGTGAGCGGGGTGCAGCCAGGGAGCTCCCAGAGCTGGGGTGGGCGGTGCTGAGCGGGCTCTGCTTTCCAGATGAGGAGGAGGCAAGCGAGCAGACCTTCATGTACTACGTGAACGATGGGGTCTATGGCTCATTCAACTGCATCCTGTACGACCACGCACATGTGAAGCCCCTGCTGCAGAAGGTGCGTCTGCCCCTGCCCTGGGAGCGGCAGGGGTCGGGAGCTCATGGGAGCAGGGTTAACAGCCACTGCTTTCTGTGCAGAGACCCAAGCCTGATGAGAAGTACTACTCATCCAGCATCTGGGGGCCCACGTGCGACGGCCTGGATCGCATCGTGGAGCGCTGTGACCTGCCCGAGGTGCACGTGGGCGACTGGATGCTCTTTGAGAACATGGGCGCCTACACCGTTGCCGCAGCCTCCACTTTCAACGGCTTCCAGAGGCCAACCATCTACTACGTGATGTCAAGACCAGCGTGGTGAGTGCGCATGCGCGCGAGGGTTCTGGTGGAGATGGGGACCTGGAACCCCAGCACTGTGGGAGGCCAAGGCAGAAGGGTCACAGGTTCAGCTTGGTTAAGAGCCTGTCTCAAAGTAAAAAGTTAAAAAAGGGCTGGGGGTGCAGCTCAGTGGTAGAACGTTTGCCTGGCATTCGAGAGCCCTTGGCTTGGTTCCACCCTCTCCAGGAAAGTGCTTGTTTGCCCTTGCTCCTGTCTAGTTGAGTCAGAAATTGCTCTGCCACAGGTTACACAGCAGGAGGGGAATCCCTCCCATAACACAGACTGAGAAGGACTGAGGAGGGAGGGCGGCTGTGTAACTGCAGTGTCTGACGGACGCAATCTGTGGCTCCCCATTAGTAGAAGGTCCTGGGGCAGCCCTTCCTGTGGCATCCAGGCTGAGCACCACTTTGTCCCCTAGGCAGCTCATGCAGCGGGTCCAGAACCACGGCTTCCTGCCCGGTGTGGAGGAGCAGGACGTTGGCGCCCTGCCAGTGCCCTGCGCCTGCGAGAGCGAGATGAAGCGGCACCCGGCAGCGCGCACTTCCGCCAGCATCAATGTGTAGACCGCCTGCCATAGGTGTGGGCCCGAGGGCAGCTTGGCTGCGGGTTGGGACCGTTAATTTAACTACTGCTAGTTCTGGGCATTTGTAAGAGTAGAGTTGGCACAGGCACAGCCAGGAGACTAGGGGAAGGAGGGTCACACTTATCTGTGTTCCTATGGAAACTATTTGAATATTTGTTTTATATGGATTTTTATTCACTTTCACACGCTACTAAAGAGGGCCCACAACTGCCCAGCAAGCGTTTGTAGCTTGTGCAGCGGCAGCATGGGCCCAAAGCTTAGTGTTGTGACCTGTTTTGGAAATAAAGCATCTTAAGAGAATTATAGAATTGGGAGATACTTGCAGCCGGCTCACCCGGCCCTGTGGCATCTGCTGGGAGCCTCACGGACCAGGCTTGTGCACCTGGGGGGTGCAGAGTGGACGATGATGAAGGTGACGAGGAAGATGGCAGCCGGGCGGGGGCTGAGCCTCAGTGCACAGAGTCTGATGAAGGTGACGAGGAAGATGGCAGCCGGGCGGGGGCTGAGCCTCAGTGCGCAGAGTCTGCAGTCTTGTGACTGGGGCAGAGTTGCCCTGGCCGTGCCTGGCCTGTGGGAGTCACATGGGCATCCTCTAGAGCTCGCTGTCTGGGTTCGAGGCATGTGGCAGTCCCCTGACTAATAAACTTGGTGTCAGCAGTGCCTGTGTTGCGGATCTGCACCTTCCTGTCCAGCTGTGGCCACTGGCCTCAGATGTCCTTTGCTCACTTTCTATCCCATCTGCTTCCACTGAGCCTGCGGCTGCCCACAGGAAGCACAGGTTACAAGCAGGTGCGGTCCCTGTCAGCGGGGCCATCATGGGGACCCTGCCAGCTCCTGGGAGGGACAGGAAGGGAGAGGCTGTGGCTGGGAGTGCCATTGGATCACTCAGGGCGGGGTGTCCTGTCTGCTGCCGGCCATGCTCTGTGCCACCCTCTGCTAGGTGGTGCAGAGTCCAGCTCCAGGCAGGGGAAGCCACTTCCCTCCAGGCCCCTGTGCCCACCCTGGCCAGGGGCTGTGGGGCGGGCCCTGGGCACCTGGCCCCAGGTTATAGAGGGAGCTGGCTGGAGCATGTGTGCTCCCCGTGCCTAAGGTCCCGGTACACTGGGCGGCCTGTGGTCACCTGCATTGGGCAGGACCCGCCCTTCCGCCTGAGGGTGTGGAGACTAAGGAGCCTGAACCAGCGTGGGGCAGGGCCATGGGTGATCTGCTTCCCTCCCCACAGCTTCTGTCACCGCACTAGTGTGTGTAACAGTGCAAGAGGGGCCAGGTGGGTGAGACAGCTGTTAAGGACAGAGGTGGGCCACGTGCACTGACACAGGACAGCCTGCAGGCCGGGAACACGGGTGTGCTGGTACTTGTGGCAAAAGCAACACTCACTAAGCTCTGTGTGAGAGACCCTCACCGCCTCAGTACAGATTAGGACATCCACGACAGGCAGGAGGGGGTGGCCAGGGAGCAGAGGCCCCATCCTTCCTGCCTTTTGGCTATGTGTGCTGCATCTTGCTGGTGACCTAGGGCCTATTCCTAGGTGTCCCTGGGTGGCAGGGTGGGTTGAGATAAGGCCAAGCCCTGCCATGCAGATGGTGAGGCCACCTGCAGACCATGCCTGGTGACTGCTTATCACCGCTCAGCAGCTGCTGAACAGCTGGAGGTAGAGCCAGGCAGGGGCGGTTGGGCTTCCGAGGTCATGGGAGCCACAGCAGCAGGCAACCCTAACCCTGGGGTCAGCAGAGGCACCCTGTTGGGGGAAGGCATCACAGACCCTGCCCTGCAGTCCTCTTCAAGGGCTCTGCCGGCAGGCACGTTGGAGGCACAGGCGGGAGGGTCAGTGTATTGGAGAGCACTCTGCTCTGCTGCTCTGCTCTGTTCTCCTGGCCTGGGGCGGGTGGGTCGGCCCTGTGCTGTCCAAGGTAAGAGGAGGGCCTGGGGACAGACAAGTCCCCACTTTCTGGGCCACTCCCTGTAGCAGGAGGGTTCCCCCATTGCACCTTGCCCTGGTGGCAGCTCAGGGACACCCCAGAGCACGGTGCCCCCCAGCCTCCCTGACCCAACCAGGCAGCGAGTCACCCTGGCTTCGGGACAGATATGCTTGGCCGAGGCCCGGCTGGGCTGGGCAGAGGGGTGGCGTCTCCGGAAAGGAGCTGGCTGCAGCACAGCCTGTGACAGTCTGGCTCCTCCAGCTCCCAGCTCCAGTCCCCTCTGACTGTACAGAGCCAGCTCTGATTTCACAAGTAAGGTGCTTGGATTTAGCAAATAAAAATACATTACATGGGGCATATGTAGAGTGAAAAATTACTCATGTTTCTCTGAAATTTTTATTTATCTGGGGCCCCTGTTGGGAGGGCCTGTGTGCTCCGTGGCCCACTACACGTCAGGCTCCCGGGATGGCTTCGTCTGCCAAAGGGAACGGAGATGGAGGGAGGCCTTGCACACAGACTGCAGGCCCGCGGCTCTGAGAGGCCTGGAGGCCTCAGGGACCCCACGTGCCCAAGCCAGGAGGGCCTTCCAAGTTGCGGCCACCAGGGGGCAGGAGCGCCTCGTGTTTAAGGTGCAGGTCCCGTGACCCATTCCCCGCCACACAGGTGCAGCTCCAGCCACTGACAAGGCAGCTGTGTGTGGGGACAGAGTAGGCCCCTATGGAGCAGGAGGGTTAAACTCCATCCTGGGCCACTCTGATCCTGTCGCCTGCCTCTCTCCCATCCACCCATCTTCCATCCACGCACCCTCTGCCCATCCACCCGTGCATCCATCCCAAGCACCACGAGACTGCAGCTGGACCATGCATGAAGCCTTGCTCAAAGGGATAAATTCCTGGGGCCACTCTGCTGTGACTCCATGGAATAAACCAACTCCAGTGCCTGCCTGCAGAGGATAGCAGAGCACTTGGGACCCCAGGGCAGAGCAGGAGAGACAGAGACCTGGGGAGCACAGGTCACAGAGTGGGAGGCCTGGGACCCCTCCTCCCAGATGCAAAGAGCCCCCAGAGGCCGGGGTGGCTGGACGCCTTGTGCTTCCTGCCAGGCTCTCTCCCCTGCCACTGGGCTCCTTGGCCCATGGCCGCTGTCTTGGGGCCCAGGGTGCCTGAGGAAGGCCAGTGCTACCTCGTGCTCCTGCTAGGGGAGTGTCCCTGGGGGCCCCCAGGCTCACGTTTCCCACATTTGGACAGGGGCGGCCATGAAGTTACTTTTATCCATCAACTTGACTGGGTCCCGGAGTGGCTGGGTGAGACCAGTCTGGAGTCTGCGGGCTAAGTGGACTGTCCTCCCCGGGGGTGGCCTCGTCCAAGCCACGGGGGCCTGAGCAGACAAAGACCGAGCGAGAGAATTCACCCTTTGCCTCGTGGGCTTGGGCATGGACACGGGCCTCCTGCTTCGGACGTGACCGGAACTAGCTGCTAGCTCTCCTGGGTTCCCAGCTGGCCAACTGCAGGTCTTGGGGCCTCTCAGCTGCTATCATCATTCACTGCGCCCAAATCCTTACCATCCAGGTGCCTATTACCTATGCATGGGTCATGGATCCATCCATCCATTCATCTGCCCATCTATTCTTCCCTCCCACCCATCCACATGCCTCTGCCCCTGGAGGCCCCTGGAGAGCCCTGACGCGGGCATCCCACTTACACCCACACCCACTGGCTCTGCTCCCCACGGCACCCGCTCCTAGCAGCACTACCTATGTGGCCTTTGCCGGGCCTCACTTGAGAGTCCTCCGCCCAGGCAGCATTGCCAGCACCCCTGTCCTGCCTCCAGCAAGCTGAGGTCACCTGGCCTCGCCCCCGTGCCCACCTGGCTTTGCCCGAGGCTTGGTGACTGTGGGCGCACGGGAGCGAGTGTGCTCGGGAAGTGGCCTCTGGGTGCCAGGACTCAGCCCTGCTGGACTTGACTGTCTCAGGAGGTGTGGAAAAAACCTCGATCAGCTACGCACCTGTGTCCATGAGCCTGCTGAGAAGACGACCTGGAGCCCTCACAGCGGGGAAGCCAGGGGACCGTGTGACAGGAGCCACTGGGGCCCCTCTTTGGGCCAAACGGCACTTCCGTCTCTCCCTGGGCCTCTCTGCCTGGCCAGTGCCCGTCATCACCAGGTCCAGCCTGGGTGTGGACAGGGATGGTGGCCTGGCCACGAGCTGGGAGGCTGCCACGGTCCAAACTAGGACGGGGGAGCCCGGGAGACGCGCTTATTGAGAAAAGCTGTGTGTGCGAAGCCGGCGTGGGAGAGGGGCACAGAAGGACCCGAGGCTCCTCAGTGATGGTTTCCCGCAGCCCCGATGTGCGACTTCCGGGCGGGGGATGGGCGTCCCCACAGGGCCAGCCGCCACGGGCCCAGGGGCGGACGGAGGCCGAGGAGGCAGGATGCAGACCCAGGCTGAGCCTCGGGCCCCACCCATCCCCTTGGAACGTGACTTCCACACCGAGACGCTCCCTGTATGTTCAATACGAGGCACATGACACTCACAGGACTCCGTTTATTTGATCATTTTAATACCAGAAATGCCAGACCAGTCAACAGGAAGGACGGTCACACAGATGCCTGCACTCACGACAAGGACGGTGCAGCGTCCAGGGCCCCGGGCATGCATGCATCTTCTCCAGCACGGGGCGGGTGCGAGGCCGAAATCCACGGGACCACCGCAGGTCACGGGACCATGCTGCACGGGCGACGGGAGGCTTCAAATAGGGAACCTACACGTCACACCTCACGTCAGCAGACACATAATTTACATATGAAAAGAAAGGACCGCAGAATGACGCGTGCAAGGGCTCTGGTCACGTGGGCAAGGGGGCGGGCCATGCACGGGAGGGGCTCGGCTGTCTGTGCTCCGCTGTCTTCGTCTTCATCTTCGGTCCCACCCAGCCCACGAAGTCCCCGCGCTGGCGCTGGGGAGGCCAACTCGGGCCTCGGCACGCTCCTGGAAAGTCCTGCCCGGAGCCCGGCAAGCCGTGCCCTGCAGAGGAGAGTTCCATCCCCGGAGTCACTTTGGAAGGGACGGGCCGGGCGGGAGGGGACATCACGCTGGTCAGGCGGAGGAGGGAGGCAGAGCCCGCAGGCCAGGTGCTTCGTGTTACTGGCCGGCCCGGCAGGAGGGTGCTGGAGGCGGAGGCGTCCGCTTTGGAGAGCAAAGCTGAGAAGGGCAGGAGCCCGGGCTCCTCGCGTCGCCCACCCCACCCCCACCCTCAGAACTGGCTGGCGCTGCTGGGGTCGCACTGCAGCAGCCGCACGATGGAGGGGTCGCTCTTGGCACCTTTGATGAATTCTTCCAGGGACAGTTTGCCTGCAGGGCGGAGACGGGAGAGCAAGGGGGGTCATCAGCACTCTTTGGTCTTTGTGCTTCCAGAGGGGCTGGGAGAGCCTAGTGGGGTGGCGCATGCGTGTCATCCCAGGACGTGGGAGGCTGAGGCAGGAGGACTGCCCGAGCCCAGCCTGGGCCGCTCAGTGATACCCTGTCTCCAAAAGCAAAACAGAACAAAACACGGGGCCGTGCAGAAGTCGGGGTTCAAGCCTTGAGTTTTGTGATTTCCACACACTTCTATGGCTTTCGTGAAAAACAAAAAGCAAAACAAAATGAAACACAAACAACCCCTTTAGCTTTTGAAGCTCTCTGCAAGCACCCAGCAACTCCAAGTTCATTCTCAGGGGCAGTGGGCCCTGCTGGACGAGAAAATACTCGCGGAAACCACCCCACACTTCACTTAGTAAGAAATTTATGAAGTGGCGCTCGCCTGTAACCCCAGTACGGACGGACGGAGGCTGAGGCAGGATTGGAGGAGTTCAACCTGGTCAACTTAGCAATTCAGTGAGATCCTGTCTTGAAATAAAAAATATAAAAAGGCGGGGATGGAGCTCAGTGGTACAGCAACCCGGGGTTCCTTCACCCAGAAAAAAAAAAAAAGAAAGAGAGGAACAAAGAGGCCCCTGACCCGTGGCCAGTTCAGGGCTTCGGGACCTTGCTGGCTGGGGTCTCCCTTGAGCATTGCTTTCTCTCTAACACTGGGAGATGAAGCCCAGCCACGCCAAGTCCCCCCAACCCCCCTCTGGGCAGAGGGGTACAGGGGGGAGGGCTGGGTGGCAAATCTAATGATACCAGTGACAAAGTTCCCAAAATTGTGCCTGCTTCCTTCCTTCCTTCCCTCTCCCTCCCTCCCTTCCTCCTTCCTTTTCTTTCTAGATAGGGTCTAACTGTGTAACACAGGTGGGGCTCAAACCCAGGATGCTCCTTCCTCAGCCTTCCGGAGTGCTGGCATTACACGTGTGCACCACCACAGCTGGCTAGGAGACCAGATCTCTTTCCTTTTCCTTTTTTTTTTGGTACTGGGGATTGAACTCGGATCCTTGTGCTTGTCCAGCAGGCGGCGAAACCACTGAGCTAAATCCCTGGCCCTCCTTTTCCATTTTTTAATCTATTTTTTATTTTTAATTTTTTTTTCAGATCTCTCTCCTGTGCATTTTGAAAACAGTTCCCTTGCTGTCTGGGAGGCTCTTTGCTGTGTGCAGTCAATCGGGTGCCCTGGTCTCCCTGCCGGGCTTAACTCACCTTAACCCAGAGCACTTCAGACTCCACATGCACTTTCTTGCGCATTAGTTTATTTTTAATCTCAGCATAGCCCAGGGAGAGCATTTTCTTTCCTTTCCTTATTTTTTTTTTGAGAACAGGAAAATTTATTGGGGAACTGGGAATAGGAATAGCTCCTCAGACACAGGAGGGGTCCCAAATGGATTGCCAGTAACAATCATCTTCGATGGTGAGTGGTTTTTTTTGGTATTGGGGATCGAACTTGGGACCTTGCGCTTGCAAGGCAGGCACCAGAACCACTGAGCTAAATCCCTGGCTCTTCCTCCTTTTTTGTTTGCATTTTTGAGACAGGCTGGCTTTGAACTTGCGATCCTCCTGCCTCAGCCTCCCAAATGCTGGAATTATAGGTATGCACCCCCCCCCGCGCCCCCGCCATGAGGTCAGACCTTCTGCACAGCGGGGTGAGCTAGAGTTCAGGTGCAGTGGCCCCGTCCCCTGGGGCATGTGAGGAGACTCATCTCATGGTGGTGGCAAGAGAGGCTTGGGCAGCTTCCCAGGACCCAAGAACCAGCCCCTGTGCCCCCCAAACACACTCCGGGGTTACAGACAGCAGGCGACAGGAAGGAGCCATCGGCTTCCACCGTGCCGCCCATGCTGGCCGCCCTACCGTCGTTGTTTGTGTCCATCTGTCTGAAGATCTTGTCTGTCCGCTTCTCCGGGGTGGACTCGTCCTCCGGCATCTTCATCACAGACGACACCATTTTGTAGATGGCCTGCAAGAAGTGTGGTTCAGGGAACACAGGGACAAGGGGCGGCCAAGCTCGGGCTCCCTGATGCACAGGAAACAGCAGAGGATGCAGCATCTGAGCCGAATGCCGGCTTCCTGACGCTGCTGTGCTAAACAACTCGGCCTGACAAGCATGGCCACAGCTCAGCCTTTGGGGTCACTCGGGGCCACCTTACCCCTGCCAGGGCCACACAGGGTCCTCGGGGTCCTGGAGCTGAGGCCCGAAGATACTGGCAGAGGAGGGAATGCTGGGAAATCAGCTTGCTGAGCCTAGGGCCTGAGAAACGCACCAGTGACTCCCTTCATAGGACACAAAGACTGATACTGTCTGTCACCTAGGCCAAGGGCTAATACACGCTGGCTTTTTTTTTTTTCTTGAGACAAGGTCTCGCTATGTAGTTCAGGCTGGCCTTGGACTTGCTTTTTGGGTTTCTTTGGTACCGGGGATTGAACTCAGGTCCTTGGGCGGCGTAACCACTGAGCTAAATCCCTGGCCCTGGCCTTGAACTCATGATCCTCCTGCCTCGGCCTCCTGAGTGCTGGGATTACAGGTATGTGCTACCATGGCTGGCTTTGTTCTTTCTTTTTAGCAGTCCTGGGGTTGAGCCCAGGGCCTTCTTACTGAGCTACATCCCCAGCCCTTTTTATTTTTTATTTTGAGACATGATCTTGCTAAATCACTAAGTTGCCCAGGCTGGGCTTGAACTTGGCATTCTCCTGGCTCAGTCTCCTAGAGAGCTGGGATGACAGGTGTGCAGCACCATGCCTGGCTTAACAAGGGCTTTTAGCCAGGGAGATGACACTGATCCCTCTTAAAGGGGCAGCCAGGGTAGCCCGGCCCCTGGAGGCCCAGGCGTGGGGGCAGGTACAGCCTCTACCTGCACAATCTCCAACATCTCGCTGCGGCTGATGTACCCGTTGCCATCCAGATCATACATGCTGAAGGCCCACTTGAGCTTCTGCTCCAGCTTCCCCCGAGAAGTCACGCTCAGCGCGATGATGAACTCCCGGAAGTCGATGGTGCCATCACCGTTGGTGTCAAAGGTGCGGAAGACATGCTCGGCGAACTTGGAGGCGTCGCCGTAGGGGAAGAAGTTGGCGTAGATCTTCTTGAACTCGTCCACGGTGAGGTGGCCGGTGGGGCAGTCCTTTAGGAAGCCCTTGTACCACTCCTGCAGCTCATGGTCGGTGAACTCCGTGTTCTCACGCAGGTCTTGCAGCACCTCCGGCCGCAGCTTGCTGTTCTGCTTGCCCATGGTGGCCGGTGACTACACCTGCAAGACACGGTCAGCTGAGGACACCGAGGGCCCAGCCGAGCCAAGCAACATCCTGGGTGTCACGAGCCATAGGCCAGAGGGACCCAAACAAGCCCATCAGTGTTTGTTTTTGAGACAGGGTCTTGCTCTGCAGCCCAGGCTGGCCTTCAACCTGTGGCAGTCCTTCTGCCTTGGCCTCCTGAGAGCTGGGGTTACAGGTGTGCACCTGAGGGGATCAACCTGCCCCAGCCCTGGTCCAGCCCCACTCCATTGCCCCCACTGGCTCTCTGATCTGCCCTGAGACTTGGGGTGACACCAGCATATTCTGGAAGGCTTGAAAACGTCCTGTTTGTTTCTTTTCTTTTGGCAGCACTAGGGATTGAATCCAGGACCTTTGTACTCAGCAACAACCCCAGCAATTTATTTTTTGAGACTAAGTTTTGCTAAGTTGCCTGGGTTGGGCTTGAACTGGTGACCTTTCTGCTTCAGCCTTCCAGAGTGCTAGATTACAGACCTGCATCATGGAAACTCAATTAATTAAAAAGATAAATAATTGAAGGCACACCATGGTCATGATGGCTGAGGCCAGGGTGGCTAACAGTTAAGCTGCTTGATTGGCTTGGGACCCACCAATCCACTCTGGACTGGTGGGATTGGTGTAGCTCTCTTCTGGGTGTGTCTGGGTGGTCATGGAGGGTGACCCTGGGGTCCATATCTGGTCCCTGCCCTTCCTCTCTGGCTCTGTTCCCCAGCTCTGCTCCCCGGCCACGATGCACTGAGCAGCTTTGCTCCACTAGGCCCTTCTGCCATGATGTTCCTGCCTTGAAGAAGCCAACCATGGACTGAATCCTCTGAAACTGTGAGCCAGATCCACCCTTTCCTCGTTTATGGTGCAGGTGTTGGGTCCTGGGAAAACCATGAGCCATGGGAAAACCAACACAGTGGCTCAGAGCCAGGGTGAGGCCTAGGCATGGCTGGTCCAGAGAACCCTAACTGATGGAGCAGGACAAGCTGTCCTCAGAACGCTGTCTGAGGTACAGGCTGGGGCTGCTGCCTAAGTAAAGATGCAAGGAAGCTGGGCTTGATGGCACACATCTGGCATCCTAGCACTCTGGGAGGCTGAGGCAGGAGGATCGCAAGTTGGAGCACAGCCTGGGTTACTTAGCAACTTAGCAAGACCCTGTCTCAAAATAAAAATTAAGAAGGGGCTGGGGATGTAGCTCAGTTCAATTCTCAGTACTGTATTAAAAATAAAGAACTAAACTAAAGCTTCTGGCCTCAAACTCCCAGTCACTCACGGGGACAAAACCCAAGATGGAGTATTTCATACAAAGGAGCTCACTTTAGCTCTCCTTGAAACTCACAGGCCCAAAGCAGCGAGGCGTGGGGAGCGAGCGGGAAGAGAGCTGCACGCTGCGGTGACCCCGGGTTATTAATTGAGTGTGGCGCAGCTGCCTGGGAAGGCGCCCGCCCGCCGGGAGCAGCCTCTGTGCAGCGCCTCACTGAGCAGAGCCATTTTCTTCTCCGCAGGGAAGCAGGGGGGCGGTGAGCGGCGCCGCCACCTGGTGAGCAGCGACGCCTGCACTCGTCACGGAAACGGGGGAGGCCAACGCAGGCCCTCGGTTCATTCTAGGGCCCCGGGACTCTGTTACTGTTCTTCATGCACTAACTTGTGAAGAAGAGACGCAGACGCGGAGCTGGGAGCCCTAGGTAAATATCTGACGTGAAGCCCGCACTGCGGCAAGTGAAAGCCTTTCTGATGGCACAGTGCTCCAGGAGCCCGGGGAACCGGGCCAAGGGCCCCTTAACCACAGCTTAGCGAGGCAGGCTCGGCCCCTCTTGAGAAACGCCCCCATCGAGCCCGGCGTGGTGGCGCACACCTGCATCCCAGCAGGCGGGAGCCTGAGGCAGGAGGATCGGATGAAGGGCCAGGGCTCAGGAAGAGGTTGGAGCGGCCTTCGCTGTGAAGCTAACTTCAAGGCATCAGACGGCTGGTGTGCAATGACAGCCAGTTCCATCTGGAACAGACCTGAGAGGCGTGGCAGGTGGGAAGCTGGCGGGTCTGTGCTTTCCTCCTCAGCCCGATTCTCCCAGTGATCCACAGACATACCCTCCTCTCACAGCGATCGTCCTGCCTCAGCCTCCAGAGGCCTGGAATGGCAGGTGTGTGCCACCGCGCCCAGCTTTGATTACAGTTTTCAAAATAACTGATGTCCTTCTTTCCTCCCTAGAAGCCGGCGAGAGTCAAGTCTCCAGTAGCCTCGCTTCCGGTGCAGTCCTCGAAGAAGCCGGTCCCAAGGAACCGGTGCTGCAGGCAGATGTGCCTGGGGCCAGGCGGGCTGCAGTGCATCCTGGCGGACACTAGAGGGCGCAGGCGGACAGGCTCGCAGACCTGAGCTGAGGCCCCGCCCCTGGACACACCTCCACCCGCTTTCTGCCGCCCTCGGGTGCCTCAGTTTCTCCATCCATAAACTAGGACTGCTCTGCACCGCACTCCCCCCCGCCTTATGCGGCTGTCGGCCATTTAAAATGTGGCCAGTCTGAACCCGTCTATGGGACCTCTGTAAATACTGGATTTTGATGCTTTTTTTTCGTTTTGGCTTTTGAGACGGGGTCTGGGTATGTAGACCAGGCTGCCTCAAACTCACAGCAATCCTCCTGCCTCAGCCTCCCGAGTGCTGGGATCACAGGCGTGCAGCACCACACTTGGGTGTCCCTTCTGTCTCTAGTGGTGCGGGACAGAGGCAGTATTCAGCATGTGATACCAAGGAGACAGGGTCTGGAGCCACCGAAGTGGCTCCCAGAGTCCTGTGCAGGCTGTGCTGTTCTTTGTGCCTGCAGGTCCCAGGCCCTTGAGCGAGAGATACCGTGTTTGCATTTCAGTCACGTAGAGGTGCAGGCTGTTTGGGGTCCAGGGATGGGGAGGCCCTGAGGCCCCTGACCCAGCGAGGTGCAGGAGTAGCTGTAGGGAGAGTGTTCTGCCTCTGCTTCCCTTTCCGAGCCACAGCAGCCGTGCCCTGTGTCCTCTGCGGAAAGAGGTCACACAGTGACCTGGTGGCCCGGATGTGAATCCAGCCGCTGATGGAGAGCAGCACTCACCACCGCCAAGGGAGGCAGTGACAGTGGCCCCTCAAGGACAGAGGCTGGGCCATGTGCATGAGCACGGTGGTGGGAGGGGGCCGCCCAGCAGAGTGGCCAGGACTTGCCTGCCCCCCCCACATCCCCCTCTGCAGCTATGCCCCATGGACACAGGGGGCATCAGCTACTCAGTGACAGGCAAAGCTGAAAAACTGGACCCAAAACATCAGAAGCAACCAGTTTCTTATTCCCAGGGACTCGGAGGGCCCCAGAAAATGTAAGAGGCATCAGCAGAGCCGGGCGAGGTGGTGCACACCTTGATCCCAGGCCTCTGGCTGGCTGAGGCAGGAGGATCTTTAGTTTGATCCCAACCTGGGCAACCTAGCAAGACTCTGTTTCAAAATTTAAAAAATAAAATAAAAAGGGCTGGGGATGCAGCTCAGGGTGAAGGCCCTGGGTTCAGTTTCTAGTCCTGAAAAAGAAACAAAAAGCCACAGCAGGTGGCAGCCTGAGACCTCAGCCTTCTCCATCAGGACGCACGGATGGGAGTAGTCCCTGCCACCCAGGCAGGCCCCTTGGGGCTCCTGTGGCTGCTGATGTCGGGTGACCTGCAGCCCACCCAGGCCTGGGCAGAGGACAACACCGCAGCAGAGCTGTCTCGGTTTGCCTGGCTCTCCCGGGGCACAGGGAGCGAATTGCTCCAGGCTGGCTTGGTGAGTGGTGACTCAGCCCTGCCCGCGGACACCAGGAAGGAACAGGGTTCCCCGCCGGGGCTGAGCAGGGGCTGTCAGGCAGTGTCACTCCTGACTGAGGCCCACACGCTCCTCCTCGAATGGGCCCCAGTCAGTGTGGCTGGGGTCTCTTCACTTGGCCCTGGGGCTGGAACCCAGGGCCTTGGCACGGAGCTGCATCTCCAGCCCTTTTTATTTTTAAATTTTGAGACAGGGTCTTGCTGAGTTGCCCAAGCTGGGCTTGCCCTTGAAAACTTCCTGGCTCAGCCTCTCAGAGTGCTGGGCAGATAGGTGTGCCCACTACACCGGCCTGAGCCCTAGGTCCCTGGCTGTCTCTGAACTGGCCTGGGTTCAGTTTCCCTGACTGTAAAACAGGAACTGTGGGCTGTGGTGAGGATGGGAAGGAAAGTGGAGAAGACTCTGGCACATGGAAAGCATCGCAGACACGAGTGAGAACTGGCACAGGCTCCGTGACAGACGCGCCGGGCGGCTTAATGAGCTTCATCACAGACAGAGCGGGGCTGGCGGGAGCTGCAGTAGCAGCCCATGGAGAGGGACCAGGAGCCCGGGTGGGCACATCCAGTTGGGAGAGGCCAGTCAGAATCTAACTGCCGTCCAAGGAAGAGGAGGGAAGAGACGCGGCAGGCCGTGCCCGGACAGGTGGCCTCGGGATGGGTAGAGGGAGGACAAAGTCTCTTGGTGGCGGGGCTGGGGCTACTCCCACTGCAAAGGGGACAGGGGGGCTAGCGAGTGCTGCAGACACTGAGGGGGCATAGGGAACTGGCTGGAGCAACCCCAGCACGAGGCGCGTGGGAGCCACGCCCGGGAGAGGACAGGGCTGCTGCGGGGTGGGGATACACACCTGCCATGCCGTGTGTCTGTGTGAGCCCCTGCCGGGTGCGTGCGCGCCGTGCACACCGCAGACCCCACACAGCACATCACAGCCCCTCCCCACGTCACCCGCACAGCCCTTCTGTCCGCACATCCCCTGGGTCACACATCACATATGCTGCCTCCCCTCCCGCTGGGGTGGCCCCACCGACTGTCCCCAGGCCTCGGTCCCACCAGGACAGGCCTGCCTTTGTGGGCGGCTGGCCCTCTGGGAGGGAGAGGGGTTCACTCCTAGGAGTTTGCTCCTAGCACCAAACACATGGCCCTTGCTTTCCGTTCATCCACTCATTTGCTCATCCATCCTTCTATCTGTCCACCCTCCCGTCCACCCGCTCCCCTGCTCTTTACCCACGAGCTTACAAGGTGGGGCCTCAAGGCATACAAAGCCACCCACTGTGACCCGACATGCAGAGTGGCTCTGGGGTACATGGGTGAGGTCTCAGAGGTGGCACCTGAGCTTGGGTGGGCTGGGAAATCACTCAGGGTGAGGACAGGGTGGAAAGGGCATTCCAGGAGGGGCCCACCGAGGCTCAGGGCCCAGGAGATGTGAGGGTGGAGGCTGTGGCTGGTGTGAGGGGAGCACTCAGCTTCCTCCTGGGGTGCAGCCACCTGCACAGCATCCAGGTGTCAGCGGCTCACAGGGACAGGGTTCTGGGGACACCATCACCTGCTGCGCAGCTATGGGCCCGTGACCAGTGCAGAGCAATGTAGAATAATGTAGACTCTGCATCATTCAGCTTTCCATTGCAGGGACACAGTGGCCAACACCCACAATGCAAAGGAGGAGCAGAGGTTTCATCTGGCTCGTTCTTTCTTTTTCTTTTTTTTTTTTTGGTACCGGAGATTGAACTCGGGTCCTTGCGCTTGCTCAGCAGGCAGCAAAACCACTGAGCTAAATCCCCGGCCCTCTGGCTCATTCTTTAGGCGATGCAGTCCATGGTCAGCTGCTCCAAGGCATGAACACCATGGCAGAAGGGAGTGGAGGAACAAAGATGCTCAGTTCATGGTGGCCGGGAAGTAGAACAGGGGAATAGAGCCAGACAGGAAAGGGAGGGACCAGATATGGACCCCAAGGTCACCCCCCTCCATGACTCACCCAGAAATGGGCTTTACTAGTCTCCTGGGCATTTCATAATCCAGACAAATTGATAAATCATGCTTAACATTCACAGAAACGCATAGAACAATACATAGGAGTATGGAATAAAGGGCTAGATTAACAAATGTAAGCTGAGGGGAGGAGAGGCAACTAGGGGAAGAAGAAAAGATCCCATCAAGCCCTAGGAATTCAGACAAAGGACTAACAGGGCAGTTCAGATGGATAAAGGTAAAGAGATACCGGAAGCAACGAAGGGCAGGAACTGGCACAAGCCGGCCTCGGTGACAAGCACTCTGTTATACGCAGGGCTGTCACTGCCAACTGGGGCTTGGGCTTGAAGGCCTGGAGGTGCTTTCTTCCCTTGCTATAAAATCCGAGTTGGAACAGCTCGGCTCTGGAAGGGAGTTCCAGCCCTAAAGCAAGTCCCCGCCCCAGCGGAGGCTGTGCAAGTCCCGCAGGGCTCTCCCCAACTGCCCTTAGCAGGTCCATGGCTCAGCTCTCTTCCCAGTCAGGGGAGAGCACTGACTTTCTGCCAGGTCCTGCCTGAGCGATGACTAAATTCTCCACTACGAGCCCCAAGTGAGCTCTTCCCAAATTTTCAATTCATGTGGCCCAAGTGATCTGATCGCAGTTTGGCCACACGCTGTGAGCTGCCTATGAGAAGAAATGTAATCGTGAAGTTTACACTTCAGAGGTGTCTACAAGCTGGGCGTGGTGGTGCATTTGAGCACAGTCTGGGCAACTTAGTGACTTAGCAAGACCCTGTCTCAAAATAAAAAATAAAAAGGGCTGGGGATGAAGCTCAGTGTGGAGGCCCTGAGCTCAGTCCTCAGGACTGAAAAGCAAAACAGTGTTTCCAAGACACACTCAGCCTCCAGAGATTTCGTGCACACTGGCAGAGAGCACTGCCCCAGGACAAGGTCCACCGGAGACGCTGGCCACGCCTCCCGCCGTGCCACGCTCAGCGCTGCAGGCCAAACGCTGCAGGTCCTTGTCCTTCAAACGTGGAGAAGACCTCCAGGCCATGGGCTGTGCTCTCACTCAGGCCTGACTTCTCAGTAAGACAGGAGACGGCACTGACCCAGAGGGAGCTGCCCGGCACAGGGATGCGGCCGGGGACGGCGTGGCCCTCAGGGGCCGGCTCCAGCTTCCTCAGAGAACATGTGGATCAGGAGGGGGACGGCGCCGACAAGCTGCCCTTGGCCACCTCTGCTTCAGATGACAGCATGAGAAGTCACGGAGTCTGTGGAGAGGGCTGGGCTGGAGCTTAGGGCCTCACTCAGGAGCCGACCGCTGACACCAGTAAGTGAGCAGCTACAGGATGACACCATGGAGCTCAGTGCCGGGGATGGAGACTGCAAGAGGCCCTTGAAGTGTACGTGCTCTGCTCGGAAGGCAAGGCCTGAGTCTTTTTTGTTTTTTTCAGTACTGGAGGTGGAAGCCAGGGCCTCCACACTGAGCTACAACCCCAGGCCTTTTTCTTTTTCATTGTGAGGCAGGGTCTCGCTAAGTCACTGGTTGCCCAGGCTGGGCTCGACTTGTGATCCTCCTGCCTCGGCCTCCCAGGGTGCTGGGATGACAGGTGTGCATGGCCATGCCTGGCTCCGTGCCCCTTCTTGCCTTCTCCCAGACTGAGCTCCTCCTCTGCCAGGGTCTGTGCCTAGGCGCTGGGCACCAGTGGTGCAGGGAGCCAGCAGCGACTCCAAGATGAACCTCCAGCCTGGGCCCGATCCTTCGGAGCCCCAGTCCCCTGGACTTAGAGCTGGGTTCTGACTGCCCAGGTGAAGGCTGGGAATAATCCCATAAAGACCAGCACAGGGAAGCACTGCAAGTGCAGAGTAATTGCCTAGAGGGTGGAAGGGAGGGAGGAAGGAAACGGAGGGAGGGAGAGGGCTGGCTGCCAGGGTGGCCCCCTGCCCCAAGCCATCCCTGGGGTCCCCAGTAATACACATTTGCACACGTGGTCTCCAAAGAGAGAAATGGGAGCTCCGGGCCATCCCTGGGCTGTGTGCCCAGGACGCACGGGGGCCTCAGGGAGGGACGGAAGGAAGTATTGGTGCGATTCCACCTGAGAGGCCGGGACGTGCGTGGGGGGCAGCACGGCTGATCACCTGTTCACTCTGGGGCCCCCGGGGCTCTGAGCAAAGCTGCCCAGCCATCCAGCTGTGCTCCCCTTGCCTTCTGAGTCCTCTCCAGACCAGAGCGGGCCCGGGGCGGCCTTCCTCACAGTCCTGGGGCAGAGCAGCCGCAGCAGGCACTCAAGAGAGGCCGGCGGGCAGGAATCCCCTGCTGGGCGCCTGTGGACCCCCAGAGCGGCCAGGATGGGGCTCTGGCTCCGCACTGAGTCGGCAATACCCACAGTGGGGAGGGGTGTGCACGTGTGTGCACATACCAGGTGTGATCGAGACATAAGGTAGATGTTTCAACTAAAAAAAGTTATTACAGGGGCAGGGGATTTAGCTCAGTGGTTCCACCGGCTGTCTCGCAAGGGAAGGGCCCGAGTTCGATCCCCGGTACCAAAAATAAATAAATAAATAAATAAATAAATAAAGTTATTGCAGTAAAACACACACTGCCATGAATCCCCCTCAAAATCCTCCCCTCACTTTGAACACACTCATCCCGTCGTCCCTGACACTTCCTGCAGCAGCTCTGGAGTCCTCTTTCCTGAGGGTCTTTAGCTGCACTGTCCTGGCTGCCTCCATGTCCTGAATGGATTCAAAACCTTTCCCTTTCATGGTCATTGTGACTTTAGGGAAGAGACACAGGTCACACAGTGCCAGATCTGATGAATTAGGTGGACAAGGACACAGTGTCATGTTTTCACAAGCTGCCTTTCTGCTGGGTAGCACTCAGCAGCAGCAGTCACTATGCTTTGGATCATACCCCATAGACCCTCAGGAAGGAGGACTCCAGAGCTGCTGCAGGAGGTGGCAAGGACGACGGGATGAGTGTGATCCAAGAAAGGGGAGGATTTTGGGAGGATTCATGGCAATGTGTCTTTTGCAGTAATACCTTTTTTTTTTTTTTTGGTACCAGGGATTGAACTTGGGACCTTGAGCTTGCAAGGCAGGCGGCAGAACCACTGAGCTAAATCCCCGGCCCTGCAGTAATACATTTTAAAAATTAATCCTGCACCATATTTTGCACCTGCATGTCCAAGTGTGCTGTGTGGGCATGTGTGGAAGCCGGAGGGAGCCACCCACAGGAAGGGATACTCCAAAGTCATCCTGGGGTGTCCTAAAAATAGGCCTTGCCGCGGGGAGGACTCTCCCTCCGGGAGCCTGAGGTCCACGGCCAGCGTGGGGTGTGAGCTCACCTGGGGCTGGGGCCTGGCCAGCAATGTGGGGCCACAGCAGACACCAGCAAGGGGAGAGACCGGGTCACACCCTCCTGAGGAGCAGCAGATCTCCAGCCTCTCAGCCCAACACCTTCGGGAAGAGCTGAGGTCCCACCAAATCTTCACGAGCCAGGAGGCCTTCCCTGCGCACTCCGGCCACAACAGAAGGCTCGACATGCACCCTCCTGCTTGCCGACTTTCCAGACCCCCATGGGCCACACTTGCCACCCCCAACCTCTGACCTACTCCAGCTTCTGGTCTCACCCGGCCCTGCTAGGCCCCTGTGCACCTGCAAGCCAGGAGCTGCCAGATGTGTGTGCAGGTGGTGCCCAAGGGTGCAGCCCCAGATGCAGAGCCTCCCAACCCCTGTTCCAGCTGCAGCAGGGCTGGGGGGAGGGAGGAGGAAGCAGGAAGCAGTGCCTTCCGAGCACTCTTGTGTCCATTTCCTTTTTCCTGCGGTGCTGGGAATGGAACCCAGGGCAACTGCAGTGAGCGACCGCCCCGGCCCTTTATTTTGAGACAAGGTCTCTCTAAGTTGCTAAGTGGCCAAGGCTGGCTCAAACCTGCTGATCCTCCTGCCTCAGCCTCCTCAGCATGCTCCACTACACCCAGCTTCTTTTCTTTGGCGGGAAACACAGAGCCCTTGCTGTTAATCTGACTGAAGCAGAGGTCCCTCCCTGGGTGTCAACTCCCATAGGCAGAGGAGACACCCCCTTGGGGCTAGAAAAGCCACCCCGCCCGCAGGAAAGCAAGGGACAGCTTGGCGGGGTGCACTGTGTCCCTGGACATCCTGGCTGCGGTCGCAGAGGCGCCCTGCAGGAAAGCAGCTGGGCCTGCAGCAGGAGCCTGGCACTTGCCCCTGCCTGTGCCCCTCCGCCCACCACCACTGAAACTAAGGTAGTGACGCGCTAACAGGTCCCCAGGCAGAGGCTCCACGAATCGCACAATCCACCCAGAAAGACCCAGAACCGACCCATCCAGGGCCAGCTCCAAGCCTCAGTTTCCCGACCTGTGCCCCAGGCGTGCTGGGTAGCCTGGTGCTCACCGCAGCGTCCCCTGCTCTTTCTGCAGAGCTGGACCAAAGACCCACCATGGGGCGGAAGCCACCCCTCCGCTCCTCCCCGGCTGGCAGGCCCATCGCCGAAGTCCACCTACCTGCTGCCGAGCGGAGAACCAGACACGGCGAGGGTCAGAGGCTCCGGGCTGGGGCGGCGCAGTGAGTGGCTAGACCATGCCCCTGCAAGACAGGAAGGGTCACATGGGTCACACTGTCCCTCTGGCTGCTCTGCAGCACCCACTGGGGCCACAGCCATGGGAGACGCAGGCCACCCCTCTGCCACCCCTGCCGTCGGGGTCGGCGATCCCAGAGCCAGCACAGGCGCTGACCCAGGCTCTGAGGCCAGCAGCATCACCACCCAGCCAGGTCGCTCTGGCCATCAGACAGCCCATGCGGGCCCAGCCCGGCCACCCTGTAGGGGCCCCCTCACCTGAATGACTCCCGGAGGCCCCAGTAGCCTTGGGCCCAGGGCAGGGCACACACCGGAGCTCTAAAAAGTGCCTGAAAGGTGGGTGTGATCAACCCAGCAGTCTGGGAGGCTGAGGCAGGGGGATTGCAAGATTCCAAGTGGGGGTTCCCTTGCTCTGCAGAATGGGGGCTGCAGCCCGCCCCTCCTTCCTCCCACCTGTCCAGCTGTGAGCTCTACACAGCCAGGAAGGTGTCTGCTTCCTTTCTGTGTATGTGGTGTTTCTGCCAGCCGGCAGGCTCTCAGCACATAACCAGTGCTTGACAAATGAAGTCCCCAAACCTAAACTAATGGCTAAAACTCAAGACCAGAAGAGTCACACACCACCCTACCAGAAATTCTCACGGCAGGGCTAATGTGCTTTTTAAAGACAGCATTTCACATGTGTAAACACATAAATATAAACACACCTCTCATATATACGATCTGGGTTTTTTTTCTAGTATTGAGCCCAAGGCCTTCACACTGAGCTGTATCCCCAGCCCTTATTTAAAAAAATTTTTTTTTCCTGGTACCAGGGATTGAACTCAGGACCTTGCACTTGCCAGACAGGTACGGTGCCGCTGAGCCTGGCCATGTGCCATGCCAACCCACAAGGGCATCGTGGTCCTGGCTGCCCCGTTCCGCGCCAGCTCATGGGGAGGCACGGGTGGTGACATGGCCCATTCTAGGGCCGCCTCCACTGCTGTGCCCCGTGACGATTGCCAGGTGGGAACGTGGGACCAAGGGCTCCCGGGGACCCGGCCAGCTCAGCACCCAAGTCTCAAAGCCCGAGAGGCCTTGATCTCAGGGGTCTCACAGGCTGCTGGGGAGGAACTTGAGCTCCATCAACTCGAATTGCAGATTTCCTCCCAGCCCTATCACTGAGCCGCAGGGCCTCCCTAGCCGCAACAGATAGAATGACAGTCATTGCCGGGGCCTGGACTCAAGGAGTGGGAGTTATTATTATGTGGAAATAATGATGCTGAGTTGCGTCTGCTTGCTCCTGATTTCTGTCTCCAGCTTGTTTTACACTGTCAGCCTCTTCCTCACTCGCAATCCAGGGGCCTGAAGGATCCGTACAGAACCTGGCCTGGCAGCCACAGCCCCATTCCTCCTGTCAGTGCCCCCCCCCCCGACTGGACACTGGTCCCAAGGGTCCTGCCTGACACCTGGCTGGCCATGGCTCCTGTCCCGCCCAAGGCCTCTCCCGCCCTTAGGTGTGGGCCCCTGGGACAGACCCAAGGAAGTGACCAGGTCCTCACCCCCAGCACAGCAGCCCAAGCAGTGTCAGGGCGGCTGGGGACCCTGAGGCACGCAGAGACCTGTGCCTTCCAACCCCACTTCCTGGTGTGTGACGCGGGCCTGTGACCTCACTCCTTCCGGCTTCCCTTTCCACACTGTGAAATGGAGATAATAATACCACTAGGTCATCAAGCTTTCATAAAGATTAAATGAGTTAATGTGCACCAAAAAATGTTTGACGCACAGCAGGGACTCAATAATCAGGACAGCAGAGCATGGTAGTTTACAGCCGTCATCCCAACACTCGGGAGGCTGAGGCAGGAGGACTGCTGCAAGTCCAATGCCAGCCTGGGCTACATAGCAAGACCCTGTCTCAAAAAACTGAAAAACAAACAAAAAAGAATATTCAAGGGGCCAACAGTACAAGATGCTCCCTGCACTAAGTTATTAAGAAAATGCTAACCAAAAGCACAGTGAGCTATCACTCCAAACTCACAAACATTTCTCAAATTCAAAAGTTAGATCAATGCACGTGTGGGCAGAGATTTGGAAAAACCAGAAGCCTCCTACACTTCCTGGTGCAAATGTAGATTGTTTAACCATTCGATTCTCACAGAGCCTGTGTGCTTTTTGCCCCAGAGTTATTATTTATTTTCACACAGCCTGCATGCTTTCAGCCTGGAGTTTAACTATTTGTGCGCTTTTGGCCTGTATTTTAACCATTCGCTCCTGGCCAGGTCCCCCACAATTCTCCTCAAGTCTTTACCATGGTCTTTGGTCATCAATCTGGTTTCTTGTTTTGGTACCGGGGATCGAACTCAGGACCTTGTGCGTGTGCCACTGAGCTAAATCACTGGCCCTATCCATCTCCTTTCTTCAGACTTCCAGTCAGACTCCCATGGGGGAGCTTCCAGGCCTTCGACCTCAGACTGGGGCTGTGTCCTGGATCCTTCCTGGTTCCACGGCTTCCAGCTTCTCCGGCAGAGCAGCTCCTGGATCCTCCAGGGCAAGACGACCACTGTGGAGTCCGCCTCTGATCCTGTGAGCCACCGAGTAAATCCCCTCGCATAATTACACACATGCTTCCTACTGGTTCTGTTCCTTCAGAGAAGCCTAACACAGGGTATGAAGACAGAGGTGGGTGGTTTGGGATTATGACTGATTTGGAGGTGACTGTGGTTTAAAAATGACTAATTATACCACGTGGGTCCCCAGGTAACGAGAGCAGTTGTGCCCAGAATACTGTCTTTGGTTGAGCAGTCCTGGCTGCCTCGATGTCCTGAATGGGTTCAGAACGTCTCCCTTTCCTGGTCATTGTGACTTTGGGGAAGAGCCAGAGGCAGAGGGCGCCAGACCTGGTGACTAAGGTGGATGAGGACACAGAGTTGTTTTTACAACCTGCTTTTCTACTGTGTGGCGCTCAGCAGCAGCAGTCACTGTACTTTTGATCACGCCTGGTAGAGACCCTCAGGAAAGAGGACTCCAGAGCTGCTGCAGGAAGTGTCGAGGACGATGGGATGAGTGTGTGCAAACCGAGGGAGGGGCTGGGGATTTAGCTCAATGGTTTCCCCACCTGCTGCCAAGCACAAGGACCAGAGTTCGATCCCCAGTACCAAAAAAAAAAACAAACCAAAAGCTTAGACATGACAAACATTATTTTGGGGCTGGGGATTTAGCTCAGTGGTTCCCAAGCGCAAGGTCCCGAGTTCGATCCCCAGCACCAAAAAACAAACAAACAAACAAAAACAAACCGAGGGAGTATTTCAAGGGAGATTCGTGGTGAGGCGTCTTTTCCTGTAGTAATTGTTTAATTTAAATATTCACCATATAGTGTGATCACACCTCATATGTCCACCCAACAGCGTGTGCCAGAAAGTTCATAGCTGCGTAACTGCACCAGTACCAACCTGGAAAATACTGGAATGTCCGTCCATGTGCAACAGGAAAGTAACAAGGGACAGTCACAGAGTGACCCTCAGTGCCACATAACAGAGGCGAATCTCACAGACAACACCCCATGAAGCCGCCAGGAACAAAAGCTTCTGCCCTCTGTAGCTTGGCCCAGGCTGCTGTAACAGAGTCACAGAGCAGTGGTTCACACACCACAGAGGCTGGATTCTGGAGGCCGAGCCAGAGATCAAGGCACCAGCTCAGCCGGGAGCCTCTGAGGAGCAGATGGCGCCTTCTCGCTGGTCCTCTCGGGCAGTGAGCAGGGTTCGCCCTCCTCCTGCATGACTTGTTCACCTCCCAGGATTCTGTGTCCCATGAGGCATTAGGGTTTCCACACAGGAACTTGGGGACACCAATGATGAGCCCCAAATGAGGTGGGGCTGGGCATTCCTGCCAGGACCTGAGTGTGGACTTCTCTCTTCTCAAGACAAGGGCTTAGCAGTGGGCGGTGCTTGCCAGCCAGGATGAGGGGCCTGCATTTTATTGTAAGCACAAAAGTTGCAGAACTTTGAAAACTACACAGTACTACAAAAACACTATGCCAGGCATGGTGGTGCACGCCTGAACTCCCGGCACTCAAAAGGCTGAGGCAGGAAGGTCACCATGAGTTTGAGGCCAGCCTGGGCTACATAGTGAGACCTTGTCTCAGAAAACAAAAACCCAGGGCTGAGGATTTAGTTCAGTGGTTTCGCCCCCTGCCTCACAAATGCAAGTCCCAAGTTCCATCCCTGGTACCCCAAAACAAAAAACTCCACAAAAACCCAAAAAACAAAAACAATAACAAAACACCAGGCACCGGGGAAATCCTGGACCTCAGGGCCGTAGAAGTGAGGCCTTGGGACTGGCTGGTCGTCATTCACACACAGGATGCTGTGTTTTCTGAGACTGAGACTCTTGGGACCCCCCAGCCTGGGCCACTGCCCCTCCCAGCACAGCTGCCCCACATCCCAGGTCATAAAAAGCCAGCTCTGCGTCTGCTCCACAGCGTCTGAGGCCCTCCGGTTCCAGAGGGATGGAGACGAAATGACCCTTGCTTGCCAATATCCAGCAGGGAGACAGGAGAATCACTCCTAACACCTTCGACCCAGCTCTTCCTGTTTCAGGGAGCTCCATGTCCGGAATCAGACCTGCTGTTGGGCATCTGTCTTGGCCAGAGAACAGGCTCAGACTTTTTCTTTTTTGGTTTGGGGTTGAAACCCAGGCCCCTCACACTGAGCTACATCTCTAGCCCTTTTTATGTTTTATTTTCATTCTTTTTTTTTTTTTTTTTTTTAACCAGGGATTGAACTCAGGACCTTGCACTTGCAAGGCAGGCAGTGCCACCACTGAGCTAAATCCCCAGCCCAGTTTATGTTTTATTTTCAGATAAGGTCTCGCTAAGTCACTAATGCCAGGCTGGGTTTGAATTTTCCATCCTCCTGCCTCAGCCTCCTAGAGTGCTGGGATTACTGACTGCCCTGTGCCACCACACCTGGTTTGTCATTGTTATTAACGTCCGGACTGCAGGACCACCCGAAAGCTCAGGGCCTATGAGTGCCTGGTCCTTGATTCCTGAGCAGAAGAGAGGAAAGAACAGACTGGAAGAGGAGGGACAGCCCCAAAGTGGGGGAGCTCGGGGCCCCCCTCAGTGCAGCCAGCAAACCAGCAGCCTGGAATCAGGCACCAGAACACGCAGAGATGCGTCTGGGCAGCCACGAAGATGAGCGAGCCGTGCGCAAACAGAGATCAATTATTCATCCCCCACAAATGAGCAGCCTCTGGGTACCCGAGGATTCTACTGGTGACACTGCTGGCTCGCCAGTCGCCCATTCCGCCGCCCATGCTGGTCGCGCACCAGGCTCCGTCCATGCTTCTCCCACCCAGCATCCAGGGCCGATCAGCTTCGCATGGCCCATCCAGCGGAGGCCACGGCCCTGGCAGGGAGATGAGGGTGGGGCAGGTGGTGGCTGATGCTGATTCCCAGCAGCTCCAGGCCCAGCGTCTGGGACGTTTGAATTGTAAACCAAAACCTCAGAATGCTCCACCAGGGGACTCTCAGGACAGGGGTTTTGGTGGCATGGAGGGGACATGAAAGGGATCAGGACACCCTCAAGCTGTCTCTTTAATCCTGCCTGACACAGTCAACAGGGTCTCCCCTGCGGCAAAGCCAAGAGAAGGCCAATTTGTCATCTCTATACAGTGCTCTGCCAATAAGGTGCTCCACTTCCTGTCACCTGACGTCTCCACGAGGAACCCAGGTCTGGGAACGCAGGGGAGCTGCTGAACACACTGGGCGGGAAGGACACTCAAGGTCCCTGCACAGGACTTCCGATAGTGCTCAGCAGATGCCACCCCACGGCTACAGCCAACCGCGGACCTCAGGGTCCCTCAAGGGTCCTTGGTGGCCTGGGTCCAGGGCCCCTGGTAGCTCATGGACACACTCGCCTCTGGGCAGGTGCCCACTTCCCGGCAGCCCCTAGCTGGCCCTGTAGGATGCTGAGGACCCATTCTGCCCTTGGTTGCAAGGGGACATGGGGCTGCATGTTCAGTGAGCCTGGGGACCCAGGCCAGCCAAGCGCAGCGCCCACACATCTGATCTTTTTTTTTTTTTGGTCCTGGGGATCGAACTTGGGTCCTTGCACTTGCGCAGCAGGCAACGAAACCACTGAGCTAAATCCCCCACCCTATCTGATCTTATTCTGGACTGGAGCAGAGTCCTGAGCTCACACCTTCTTCCGCTCACTCCACACACCTTTAACTGAGCTTCTACTATGTGCCAGGCAGCGTCCTACATGTTACAGATGGGTGAGCGTGTGGCAGGTGCCCCAGGACAGAAGGGGGCCGAATGACAGGTGCTACCGGCCAGAAGCACAGGATGCTAGGGGAAGCCACCGAGGAGGGGCCCTCCAACTCAACGGGTGACCACAGAGGGCAGGTCTGAGAAGGAGTAATTTCCATGCAGAGGGAGGGAGGGAGACAAGACAGGGAGGGCAGAGCGGGCAGCTCTGCCCGGGACTTTCCGAGAAGCTCGTGCACCCAGGCAGGATGCTGTTGACCCTGGGTGAGGTGGCCTTGGCCAGCACAGGTCAGCGGGCGGCTGTGGCCAGAGCTATCACAGACAGCCTCTGGCCAGGCGCCTGGGCGCTGCTCCCAGCAGGGCTGGCCTGGCTGGAAGAAGCTCAGGGGCTGGTCAGTAATCTCACCCGCCAGGACGCCTGGGACACACATGTGGCTTTCCCACCACCTGAGAGTAGACCCTGGCGATGCCAGGCCAGGACCTGGTACAGTGCTGGGGACACCTCGGGAGTTTCAGCTGCAAAGCCACCGTGCCCAAGGGCAGAGCCTCCGAGAAGTCCCACCCTGCCTGGCTTCCCACCCTGGGGCTGGCACCGGTACCATCACAATCGGACTCATTCCCGTGTAGATCGCCACCCTCTGGGTCCAAAGTGGCCCCGGTCGCCCGCTTGTGATGCCATCGGAGGGGCTGCAGGGAAAGGGCCGGGTCTCTGAGTGCCTACCCCAGCCTCCCCATCCTGCTCTTTCTTGGGAATGAACGACCCCGAGCATAAGCCAGACCCTAAAGCCTCCTTTAGCTGGGTTTGTCTTCTTTCCTGGTCAGCTTTCCAACTTGCACAGCTCTGGGATTCAAGTGCTCCTCGGCTTTGCAGCCTGGGCCAATCTGATCAACCTGCCTCACCTCAGGGAGGAGCCAAGAAATAGAGGACGTGGCCCAGGCCAAGCCACGTGGCACCCTGGAGAGGTCCAATGGCCACTATCATCCCGCTCCTTACAGCCTCTGAGGGGGACCGCAGGACCATTCTCGAGGCCCGCTGACCAGCTCCCATCGCAGAAGGAACCGGAAGGGCCCAGTCCATGGCTCAAAAGGGGAGCCAGGGCTGGGTGCCCCGGGGCTTGGCAACCCATCTCCCGGGCAGGAACAAAGTCACTTCCATAAGCCACGCCTCAGTCACCGGCGCTATTTTTTTGTCTTTGCTACACGGTCTCATTAGGTAGCCCAGCCTGGCCTCAGACTCGGGCCGATTTCTCCTGCTTCAGGCTCCCAAGCACTGAGATGACAGGCGTGCGCCACCGTGTGCAGCAGAATTCACCTTTTCTAGGTGTATAGTTCAAAGGGTTTTGACAAATGTGCTAACCACCAATGTCACTTCAGCACAGGACTGGAACGTATGTAATAAGTGATTCTGGCTAATGTGACTATTTATTGTCTCCCAACTATTCCCTTGAATTATTTTAATAACTGCTAGTGTTCCAACTGATTTCCTCAGTTTTTATGCCACATACAAAAGAAGAGCAGAATAGAACCCAGCCTCTGGGGAGTGAATGGGATGCATAAGGGGCCTGCTAAAGGGGACACTCGGTTTGTTCTCTCCTCCCTGCCCCATCCTAGTGAGGAAAGGAAGTCTGGAACTGATCTAACTCATCCCAGGTCACACAGCTGGAAGAGGGGCATCCAGGCTGAGACGCAGGGCAGGTCTGCCTTCCAAGTTCACGTCCATCCCCAACAGCCACACTACAAATGACACTATTGTCACCTGGGCTTGGGGACTGCTTGGCCCTGTCCCTAAAGGGCAAGAGACGGGAGTGAAGGTCATGCCCTCTGCCCCGGGTGGGGGACAGCTCCGCTCCATAGCTCTGGCTGGGGACCCCCAAGCTCCCAAGCCCATCCCCATCCCAGAACAGACCATCGCCACCTCCTCCTGCCCAGTGAGCTGTAGGGAAGAACAGGGTGTTGCTAGGTGACAGAAGGGCAAACAAGATGGGGCACCTCACTTCCTCTTTGGGACAGGCATCCCCTAGGCAGGATACCGCCTGCTACCCCAAGGGCTGGGCGACAGTGGAAACTCAGTTTCCCCTCCCCGCCTGCTCTCTCTCATGGGATTTTCTATTATTTCTTCCCCAGAGTACTAAACTGGGGAGAGGTCTCAGGCCCAGTGTCCCCAGAATGACCGCTCTTCCATGACTTCTTGCCCCTCCATCGTCAGCACCTGCCTCAAGAGGTGGGGAAGCCCAGTTTCAGGGTCCACTGACCAACAGCTGGCCACCAAGAAGGTCACAGACGGGGTCCACGCTGGGACAGAAGCAACCAGGGAGCCACCTGCAAGCCATCAGGTCCCAGTATCTGCTCCCCATCCTCCCCAGAGCCACACATCTAATATGTCCTCTCAAACCGCACCCCAGAGTTCAGCTAACACTGGCCTTGGTGTATGGACTGGAACATGCATGGGTCTCCCTCCCTGAGGGACAGGGGCAGGAGTGGCTGGAGCCTTCCCTCAACCCACCTCAGGGCTTTGAACCCAGGACTGCTGAGAAAACAGAGACCCACTTTCCGGAGGCTGAGGCAGGAGAATTGCTGCAAGGTTCAGGCCAGCCTGGGCTACATAGTGAGTTCAAGGTCAGCCTGAACTCCACAGCGAGATCCTGTCTCAAAACAAAACAACAGAGACCCACAGAGCATGGGAGAACTGGGTGAGTGGGGTCAGGAAGTGACCATCAGTGACTTTTTTTTGTGGTACTGAGGACTGAACTCAGGACCTTTGCCCTGAGCTGCAACTTCAGCCCTGTTTATTTATTTTTAATTAATTAATTAATTAATTAACTTACCTTTTTTGCACTCCTGTGGGTTGAAGCCAGGGCCTTTGCACCAAGTCCACCCTGCTGCAGCCCAGGGATGGGGTGAGTCAGGAGAGGAAGGTCCTGGGACCCCAATGTCCAACCGTGGGAAGAAAACAGGGAGACCCCAGGCTCCTCCGTCCCTGGCTTCCGAGGCCGAAGCAGGCAAAGCTCCTGGGGAACTCAGCACAGAGAGCAGGTCGGAGCTCAGTCTCCGGTCCCCAGGGATGCTGCTGTCACTTGTCACTGCAGAACACTTTAAATTTTAATTTTCTATTACCGACTTAGACGCTAACAAAGAGAGCACTGGGCCAGCCTCCTCATGCCTTATTCATGTGACTCTGCAAGGGTCAGCGAACATAGAGCCAGCTGAGCACAGCCCTGACCACCCGGGCCTCAGTTTCCCTGTCAACTTCTCATCCCAGGCCACTGCTCGCCTGCCGGTCGGCTCTGTGTCCTCCTTCAGCCGTGCATCCATCCCAGGCCGGGACACCAGCTCTCCAGGACTGGCCATGGCCCCTGGCCAAGGAGTTGAGACACTTCCTGCCTCGGGCTTCGGTTCAAGGGACGGGAGCAGCTGTTACCCCATCTATAGATGGCTGCTGTCTGAACACCACCGCTGACAGTGGAGGGAGCGATGGGACCCAAGCCACCCTCTCGGTGGGGGGAGATGGCCGAGCAAGGGGGGCTTGGGCAGTGTGCAACCCCAGCTGCGGTGCCCTGCCTTGGTAGCAGTGCTGGAGCCTCTGGGCCCTGACGCTGGGCTTGCCCGTTAGCCTCACCCAATGAGACATCATGGGTGAGATTCGATCTCAGGCCACAGAAATGTGATGTTGCTGATCTGGCCCTGGTAAGGGTTATGAGACACAGAGATAAAGTGACCCTAACATCAGGCCAGCTGGTGACAGATTCAACCAGTTCAGGCTCAGGACAACGGACAGTGAGCAAGGCGACCCAGGCTTCTAGAAGAGCGATTGCTCGGGCAGTTGCTCCAACCAGGCTTGCAGCTGGGCCCCTGACGCGTGCAATTCTATGATTCCCAAGTGGGTCCCTCTGCCCTACAAGAAGTGGATACTGAGGCAGGGCAGAAGGCTGCCCAGATGCTGGTGCCAAGTCGGAATCTGGACTGCAGTGCTTCCAGAGCAGGTCGCCATCTAGAGGCTTGCACCTGGGGTCTGGAGCAGCTCGGGGCACGGGCAGCTTTACGGGGCCCCTGGGTCACAGCCCACCTCATCGCCCAGAGCGTGTCCTGGTGCCCAGGTGCCTGGGTTTCCAAGGAGCCGCACCTGCAGGGGGCGCCATCCAGAGGCACCGTTGCTGCTCCTCCGCCCCGCCTGCCGCCAGCACCCACCAGGGCTGCTCCGAGCGGGGAGAATCGGGACACTCACAGCAGGGGCAAGTTCACAGAACGGGCCACAGCCGCCTTCCAAGGCCTCCCGGACCCCACCACATCCTGCGCATGCCCCGTAGCACTGCCAGGACCCACAGGCGCAGGTGGGGACCTGCAGGCAGGGCAGCGAACACGGCTGCTTCTCCATCCTCACCCCACGTGCCCAGTGCCCAGGACCGATGGGGATCGGAGGGGATGATGGAGCCGAGGCGGTGGGGAGCGGGTCACCCCCTGTTGAAGGAGCTGGGAGGTGTCCCGGTCCCCATGGATTCCTCAAAGGCCTGGTGGACCGGCAGGCAGAAGGCCAATCCCGCCTGGGAGGGCCGACCGGCTGACTCAGGGTGTGTGTGCCTGGGAGATAAGTGGCCCAGGTGGGCGCCTGCACCGGGAGATGAGGTTATTTATAGCCGGCAAAGTTGTTTTTTCCAAGATGTCCAGAAGCACATTGCAAGGAGCAAGGCGGTTTCAAGGACGTCCCGGGGGCAGCCAAATGAGGCCACAGCCTCCTCGTTTTTTCAGAATTCTAAGTTACACTTCTTGAAGGACAACTAGTTCTGGGCTGGTTGAATCTAGGCTTCCTTTTAGCTCACTTGTGGCTTTTCCTCCAGGACCATATTCATGATCCTTTCGTTAAAAGGGAACTGGCCAGCTGGATGCGGTGGTGCAGGCCTGTGATGTCAGCACTTTTGAGGTGGACAGGAGGATCGCCATGAATTTGAGGCCAGCCTGGGCTACACAGGGAGACGCTCTCAAAAATCCCAAATAATAACTAAAAAGGGGGGCGATTAGTGACAGCGTCCAAAGGACACAGGCTGTTGGCTTAACTACCACCTCCTCCAGGAAGCCCTCAGGGACCCTCCCAGTCCTCCCACCCCTGGGCCAGGTACCCTGGAACCTGAGCTAGGAACCAGCCAGGAAGCCAAGGCCCCCGCTCAGCAACCCCAAGTGTCTGCATTCGCCTCACCCCACTACGATGGGCCCCAGAGGCTGACAGCACTGCCGGGGCCCAAAGGCATCCTGGGAACTCCATGGATCCTGCAGGTGCCGCTGGGCCAGGGAAGATCTGGAGAGGGGTCTCAGGGGGTCAGTAGGGCACAGGAGCCCCAGGTCCATAGCCCCTAGAAGGCAAGACCGGGACCCAGGAATCAGGCCACAGGTGTCAGGTGGCTTCACACAGTGGAACCACACGGCTCACCAGGGCAAATCGCATTTTCAGTCCGAGTGGGCTGGCGGGGGCTGGGGAACCCAGGACCAGACCGGGCGCGGCCCGGGACAACAGTGTGTCCTCTTGCTTGCCCCATGCCAGGAAAAGCCCCAGCCGCCACCTGCTTGGGGGAGATGTGCTTTTGAGAAAATCAGCTCATTATGACCTCCTCCTGCCCTCTGTCCCCGCCCACTTTCGCTGTTGGCTACGAAAACCAAGCCAGTGGTGGCAGTGACTTCCAACAGATATAATCAAATAATCTGTTCCTGGATTCCACAACTCCTGAAATGTCATTTCATAGCTGCTGGTGCAGGCTGCAGAAAGCTCACTCGCTCACTGGTCCCAGCCTGCTCACCCTGACCCTGGGCAGGCCCGATGGCCACAGTAGGGGAGTCCCGGGGAGGGAGATACTAAGAATGGTGGATAAATATGGGCCAGACTGGCCAGGCCGGGTGGCGGTCTCCTGCAGTCCCAGCAGTTAGGAGGCTGAGGCAGGAGGACCGCCAAGAGTTCCAGGCCAGCCTGGGCTACACAGTGAGACCTTGTGTCAAAAACACAAAACAGAAAACAATAAAAAAAGAAATCCAACCCAAGTGGCATCTTGCCCAGCAGTCGCAGTCAACCCTCCCTATGCAGACTCAGGATCTCATCTGAGATAAGGGCCAGACCCGGCCAAGAGGCCACGGCAGATCACAGGCTCCTCCCATGGTGCAGCTCAGCTGCCCCAGGGCATGAAAACCATTCATCTTTGGACAGGAGTGCAGGGCGGAGCAGGAAGGTCCTGGGGCCCTTCCTCCACAGCGGAGCCCGGTGCTTCCACCCCAGGACATCCAGCCTGGCCAAGCGGTGTCCTTCCTCATCCCCATACCTGCCGTCCCCCGGGACAGCCAGAGGGCTCCGCTGCACACCTGCCACCTCCCTCAAATGACTCAGGTCCCCAGATGGGACAGTTTCACCCCGACAGCTGAGAGTCACCAAGATGCTTCGCTGGGACTCTGACTTCCATGAGGGCGGGCAATTGGTTCCGGGACAGAACCCGCTGTGGCTGCGTCCCCGGCCCTCCCAACTGGGCACAGCAGGCATCCAGCAGGTGCCTACTCAGTGAACGCCACTGGTCAGTAAGCAGCAGTGTAATTAAGAAAGTCTAGCTGGGCGTGGTGGTGCATGCCTGTAATTCCAGCACTTCTGGAAGCTGAGGCAGGAGGATGTCAACTTCCAGGTCCATCTGGGGAATTTAGCAAGACCCCATCTTTAAAAAAAAAAGAAGGAGAGAAGGAAGGTATTTTGGTGGGGCCAGAGAGAAGGGAGGGAGGCTATGAATGAAGACCCAGCCTAAAAGCCCTTTCCTCTCAGAAGAGACTTCCAGTTTGGGGCCCTGGTTTGCAATCACCTGCTGCAGTGACCACAGGGGAAAGAGGAGGCAGGAGCCCAGGCCAGGAGCTCATCAGCGGCCTCGAGCCACGACCCAGAGACTCGAGAGGCCGAGCCTCTCCCCACTGGTGCGGTGCCCCTGCCCTCCCAGACACTGGGGATTCCAGGAAGCCAGGAAGTGCTCCTCACTCCCCTCACCACTGATTCACTCTGTCTCCTCCTTGTTCCCCACCAAGCAGCCAGATCTGCCCGCCTACAAGCCGGTGCCACCGCACACCCAAGCTCTGCTTGTTACAGTGGGACCGGACTCGCTGAGGACCTGAGCCCCATTTTTAGCCAGAAACGAAGGCACGTAGTCTCCCAAGTTTCAGCAATTCCTCCAGGTGGTAAAGAGGCCCCTTCTTAGCCAAGCACAATGGTGAACGGCTGTAATCCCAGCACACTGGGAGGCTGAGGCAGGAGAATCACAACTTCGAGCTCAGCCTGGGCAATTAGTGACTCAGTGAGACACTGTCTCAAAATAAAAAACCTCAACTGGGGAACACAGCAGCAGAAACTTACCATGTTCTCCAAACGCCTGGTGGGGAGGAAGCGTGACGTTTGGAAGAACCCACCCTTGTGCTGGTCTCCATCGAGGGCAACCTCTGCCAGGAAGGCTGGCTCAGTGCCTCCCTCCACCAGCCCTGGCCAGGAACAGACAGCGGGATGAGGAAACGCTGAGGATAAGGAATAGAACTGGACAGGAAAGATGACAGTCTGGGTGTGGCCAGGCTCTGTGACCTTGGCCTTCACCTGCTGCTGCAGGCCTGGGCTGGCATCTCAAGGAGGAACCCAGGAGCCCGGGGCACAGAGGGGCAGGTGGGCGGCAGCCCTCTTTAATTTTGGGGACAGGTTCTCACTGAATTGCTAAGTTGCCCAGGCTGGGCTCGAACTTGCAATCCTCCTGTCTCAGCTTCCTGAGTAACTGGGATCACAGGCCTGTACCACCATGCCCAGCAAAAAGATTTTAAGGAGCTGACACTCCCGTTCCACCTTTTGGCATGGGGCAACAGGAAGAATGTGGGGTTCACAGCCCACAGACCCAGCTGAGTCCTGACCCTGCGGCCTGGGCTGTGCACTAGGAGCCCCGAGCCTCAGTTTCCCATTCTGTAACAGCATCCCTGCAGGGCAGCCTCCCAAGGGACCTTGGGAGGTTGTTGATCCCGACCCTGGCCTCTGAGTGGCCAGGGTGGCCTGGGTTTCTGCCCCAAGCAAGCGGTGACCTGTTCCCTTAGAGTCCAGTGACGGGGTCGCCCGGGGGCTCCCAGGAGGCCTCTCACCCGGAAGGGAGAGGAGGAGGGTGATCGGGCTAAAGGGCGGACCGAGGAGGCTGCTGCAGGGTGAAAGGGAGATTCCTGGAGCTGCAGCCCCAAGGAGAACCAGCGAAAGAGTGATTACGCAACAGAACTTCAGGGTGTTGAAAGGCCAAGGCCACCGAGGTGTGGTAAGTCCCCAGTCACTGGAGGAATGCAGCCCAGAGCCAATGAGAGGTCACTTTACAAAACCACAGACCTTCTGCAGACTTGCCAGAAAAAGCCAGCACTCAACATCTGGGGCTCGGCAGCCTCCAGCGGCCCAGCTGCTGCTCAACCCTACTTGAGGCACAGGGCAGGCAGAGACAATGGCGTACACTGTGAATGGGTGCAGCTGTGCCAATAAAACTTTATTTGCAGAAGCAAGCAAGGAGCAAGGGGCCAGATGCGGCCAGGGACCCTGTGGTCTGATCTGAGGGGAGCTGAGTCACAACTCAGGTGGGCAACTCTTCCACCTCCTTAACTTCAGCCGCCCTTCATTTTACATTTTATTTCGTTTGGTTTTGTTTTTTGAGAAAGGATCTCCCTTCATAGTTCAGACTGACTTGAACTCACTATGTAGCCCAGGCTGGCTTCAAACTCAAGGTAATTCTCCGGCCTCCCAGTGCTGGGACGAGAGGACAGGCATGCGCCACCACGCCCGGCATTTTACAGTTTTCACTCCATCTGTGTGTGTCTGAAACTTTCTACAATAAACAGATGAAAAGGGAAACTGTTTCCAACTCTGGGCCTCCTAGAGAGCTTATCATTCCCATGCCTCTGGAAGAGGGAGGAGCCAGCGTCCCTGGAGTCCCTGGAGGGTGGGGCAGGTGGCGTGGGGCTTCTGCTCCCAGAGAGGAGTTCCTCTACAGAAGCCTTGCTGAGATTGCAAAGCCAGGTATCCTGAGTGTATCCAACCCTCTTGCCCTTGGTGTTCTGAACGCACAAAAGGCCCTGAGCCCCGCACGCTCATGCAGACCCTTGCTAATTCCTCAGGAGGCCAGTGGGGCAGAGATACTCCCACTTGACAGATGAAAAAGCTGAGGTTCAGAAAGGTGAGGGGAGCGAGGTTTGTTGGCTCACTTCTATAATCCAAGTACTTGGGAGGCTGAGGCAGGAAGATTGCCCTGAGTTCGAGACCAGCCTGGGCTTACGTAGTGAGACCTTATCTCAAAAAAACCCAAAACAACACCACACAGAAAGGGGACTCCTCCCCACCCCAACCCCATCTTCCACCAACGGCAAGGGTGTGATGGGTCCTTGTCTGTTTACCACCACCCAGGGCATCAGTGCGGCCCTAGCTCAACCTGGTCACCCAAGCTCCACCTACCCCTTCCTGAAGAGGTGACCACGCAGACCACTTGGGAAGCCTCCTTTCTCACTGATAGACATGAAGTATTCAGTGTCCAACCTGATCTGACTTTTTTGTTCTATTTTTGAGGCACTGGGGATCAACCCCAGGGCCTTTGCATATCCTCAGCCCTTTTTATTTTTATTTTTTTGAGACTGGCTCTCCCTAAGTCACTAAGTTGCCCAGGCTGGGGTTGAACTTGAGAGCTCCTGGTTCAGCCTCCCACAGTGCTGGGGTTATAGGTGGGCACCACCTTATCCAGCTCTGATTTTTTTTTTAAATGTCAGGAACCATACCCACCTTTAAAGGGCTTAGCAGTTGGCAAGAAAGAACAGGAGATTCTTTTCAGTCTGCTGCAGAGTCCAGAGGGCTGGAGAGCTTGGGATCTGGTCAGAAAGCAGGCAGGACCAGAATGACTCCAAAGGTCCCTCCTGTCAGGGGTGGTGCCAGGCCCTGGCTCCCTCCCTGGGGACCTGAGTGGTGCTGGGGCTCAGTGTCCCAGAGGCCCCGGGGCTGCAGGGAGGGCGGGCTCCTGCCCTGACTTGCTCAGCCTCTGAGAGCCTGTGACAGCCTCCAGGGACTCCACACGGTGAGCTCAGAGCCAGACGCAAAGCCTCCTGGGAAGCCATTAGGAGACAGGAAGAGGTCTAAGACATGAGCACACAAGCTTTAGCCTCTCACGGTAGAGATCGAGGGCTTCTGTGTCTCTGTGTGTTTTGCAGCACCAGAGATTGGACCCAGGGCCTTTGCACTGAGCTGCGTCCCCAGCCCTTTTTATTGTTTATTTGGAAACAGCGCCTCGCTAAGTAGCTGAGTTCCCCAGGCTGGGCTCCAACTTTTGATCCTTCTGCCTCAGCCTCTGAAGGTGCCCTCTGCACCCTGGGCAGGGCGATGAAGGACTGGAAGGGAAGAAAGGAAGGTCACAGCAGGCTGGGCGGAGGGCACAGGGGAACGCGCTCCCTGCACTGGTTTTTACATAATGGCTTGATGGCGACAGAATTTACATGTCATACAATTCACATATCCAAAGGGTAGAACTCGGTCAGGCATGGTGACCCACACCTGTCATCCCAGCACTCTGGGAAGCTGAGGCAGGAGGATCACAGGTTCAAACAGCCTGGGCAACTTCGTGATTTAGAGAGACACCCTGTCTCGAAATAAAAGAGTTTAAAAAGGGGATGAGCTGGGCATGTAGTTCAGTGCAAAGGCCCTGGGTTCAATCCCCACTACTGCAAAATAAGAAGTAAATAAATTAATAAGGTGTACAACAGTGGTTGCACAGTGCTGTGTAGCCATCACCACAACCAATACTAGGACCTTTTTCTCTCCCCAAAGAAACCCCTCAGCATCTTTCCCCATCTCGCCCCAGACCCCAGCGACCCTAATCTCTGCTGTCTGCATGGGTTTGCCTCTGCTAGATTTCATGTACATGGAATAGCACAACACACAGCTTTTCATGACTCCCTTCATCCACTCAGCACAGGGCTGACCCAAGTTGTACCATGAATCTGAACTCATCTGGGCGGATCCCAACACTCGGGAGGCTGAGGCAGGAGGATCTCCAGGAGTTCGAGGCCAGCCTGGGCTACATAGTGAGTTCAGGGAAGACTGAACTACATACTGTCTCAAAAAACAAAAGAAAAAAAAAAGAATCTGAACCCCTCCATCCTTTCTATTGCCAAATACAACCCTACTTCGTGGACAGACCACGCCTCTCTGTCCATGCCTCAGCCATTTGACACTCCATCCTTTCCGCTCTGGGGCACCATGCATAACGCTGCAGTGAACACTTAGGCACAAGTTTTTGTGTGGGCAGAAGCTTTCGTTTCTGGGGAATCCAGCCTGGAGTGTAATCACATGGTGACCTTAAATATAAACTTTTGGGGAACCGCTAGCCGTTGTCCAAAGCAGCTGTTTTCATTTCTACAGCAGTGGAGGGGCTTCGGTTTCTCCACATCCTGTCTACACTGCATCCTGCTGCCATTTACTCCGGCAGTCCTCTGTTGACTGCTGGAGCTGGGCATCCCTTTCTGTCCTCATTTGCCCCTTGTAGGGCTTCTCTGAGAGTCCTTTGCCCACACTGTATGAGCTGTCCTTTACTAGTGAGTTGTAAGAGTTCTTTACATGTCCTAGATTCAAGTCAGAAATATATGCTTATTTTGCAAATATCTCCTATTCTATAGGCTTGGGGTGGGGGGGTTGTTCTGTTTTTTGGCAGTGCTGGGATTGAACCCAGGACCCTGCACAGGCTAGGCAAGTGCTTTATCACTGAACTATGTCCCTATTCCTTTTAAAAAAAATTTTAGTTTGAGACAGGCTCTTACTATGTAGCCCAGGCTGGCCTTGAACTCACAGTGATCCTCCTGCCTCAGCCTCACGAGTGCTGGGATGACAGGGGTGTGCCACCATAACCAACATGAAAGTTCATTTCTGAATGATCCATTTCATTTCATGGACTTATATGTCTATCCTGCTGCCACTATTATATTATCTCTGTTACTGCTGTTTTGTGCTAAGTTTTGAAATCAGGAAGTGTAAGTCCCTGCAACTTAAGTTCTTCTTTTTCAAGACCATGTTGGTTGCTCTGGGTCCCCTGAGTTTCCATATGAAATTATTGTACTGACTTTTACTTTTATTTTCTTAATTCTAGGGATGGAACCCAGTGCCTCACCCAGGCTAGGCAAGCAAGCACTCTGCCACTGAGCTTACACCCCATTCTTCCATAAGATTTTAGTATCAGCTCATCAGTTTCTGAAAGGAAGCCAGGTGGAGGCCGGGCATGGTGGCGCACCCCTGTATTCCCAGGACTCAGGAGGCTGAGGCAGGAGAGTCACTATGAGTCTGAGGTCAGACTGAGCTACACAGTGAGACCCTGTCTCAAAAAAACATTCAAGGGCCGGGGATTTAGCTAGTGGTGCGGCCGCCTGCCTCGCAAGCACAAGATCCTGAGTTCGATCCCCGGTACCAAAAAAATTAAAAAAACAAAAAACAAAAGTAGCAAAACACAAGAAGCCAGCTGGAATTTTCCCAGGGCTCATGTTGAATCTGTAGATTAATTTGGGAGCTGTGCTCTTAATGACAGTAAGTCTCTGACCCATGAACATGGGCTCTATTTATCTACATCTTTCATTTCTTCCAAAATTTTTTTTGTAAAGTTTTCAGAGCATCAGTCTCGCAATTCTTTTTTTTTTGGTACCGGGGATGGAACTCGGGTCCTTGAGCTTGTGAGGCAGGTGGCGGAACCACTGGGCTAAATCCCCGGCCCTCGAGTCTTGCACTTCTTTTGTCAAATTCATTCCCGAGTATTTTGTTCTTTGATGATAACATAAATGGAATTGTGTTCTTAATTTCACTTTCAGATTATCTGTGGCGATTCATTGTTCTATAAATCTTTGTTATAATTTTATAATAATTTTATAAGTCATGATTACAATTCATTGTTCCTAAGTTTTAGATTCAACAACCTTGTTTATTTCCCCGATTAGCTCAATACATTTTCTAAAGTGGATTCTAGGGCCAGGGAATTAGCTCAGTGGTTCCGATGCCTGCCTTGCAAGCACAAGGTCCCGAGTTCGATTCGATCCCCGGTACCAAAAAAAAACATAAACCCTAAAGTGGATTCTACAAGATCACGTCATCTGTAAGTAGAGGTGGTTTTACTTCTTAAGTCCCAACCTGGAAACATCTGATTTCTTTTTCATGTCTAACTGCTTTGTCTGGAGCCTCGAGAGAGGACAGCCTCATCTCGTTCCTGATCTTAGAGAGGAAGCTTTCATTCTTTCCCCATTAAGTACCTTAGCTGTTGGGTGTTTAAGTTTCAAAATGTCAGCCTGGAACAGATAACATTTTAAGACTTTTCTGGGCACTTAAAAGAGGGAGGCCCTACAGGAGGCTTCGTATATAGAAATGGCACGGCCTGGAATTTAGCTCAGTGGCACCTCGCCTGCCTCACAAGCCCAAGGTCCTGAGTTCGATTCCCAGTACCAGAAAGAAAGAAAGAGAGAGAGAGAGAGAGAGAGAGAGAAGGAAGGAAGGGAGGGAGGAAAGGCACTGATGGAAAGGAGACCGGAAGAAAGCAGACCTCATTGGCCACGCACCCAGGCCCTGTGGAGAGGGTCCCGAGGCTCTGCCACATTTCTGAGACTGAGGAGCTGCTGATGCTCAGGGAAGAATGGCTGCCCCAACAACCGCTTGTGGAATATCAGAGGTGTTCGAAAAACTGCAAGTATACGGGGCGCTCAGCTCCTACTCCTCTTGATAGAAACAGAAGCTGAGAATCTCAAAAAACACCAGATGTGTATGCCAGAGATAATGTAGGACATCCTCCTGTGGACCCATATCTCAAGTCTTATATTAATATGAAATGGTTTATGTCCAAAAAATTGCTCAATTTTTCTGCATGATTTTAATGATTCCTCTTTAATACTCTTGTTCAATTATTCAACTTCCCCCAGGGCTAATGGTCTGAGAAAAATGGGATTCCTTTAAACATCAAATATAAGTGCCGACTTGGGCAGATCTTTTTCCAAGCTCCTTTTTACCATTTAGCTTTTTGGATTTTCTGAATAAGTTTTTTTTTTTTTTTTGGTACCGGGGATCAAACTTGGGTCCTTGTGCTTGGGCAGCAGGTGGCAAAACCAGAGGTAAATCCCCGCCCCAACCATTTAGTTTTTTAGGTTTTATTGTTTGTTTTTTGATACAGGGTTTCACTATGTAGTTCAGGCTGGCCTTGGACTATGAAGTCCAAGCTGGCCTCAAACTCGAAGTGATCCTCCTTCCTGCCTCAGCCTCCCTCGTCAGTGCTGAGGTTACAGACCCATGCCACCTCGCCTGGCTACCATTTGGAATTTTCCAAACATCCCATTGAGTATGAATTCTTTCATGCAGCGAAAAAGTATGATCAAATCTTCTGAAAAAACCTCACATTCCATTCCCGCCCAGTCATAACGGGAAGGAATTCTCAAATGGCGCCCCCCCCCCCCCATGGCCAGCGGTTTGCTGACACCAAGAAAGAGCCGCAGTGCAACGGAGCTGAATAAACAAGCAACATGGAAACACAAGGAAACAAGGCAGGACCGGGACCTGAGTTTGAAGCTACTCTGGCCACACCTGACTGTGGTCCTGTGGTTCCTCACCCTCTCCAGCCTGGCAGGGGAAGGGAAGCGGGGCACTGGACCACGGGGCTTGGGCAATGTGGTGCCACCCACATCTGGATTTCCTGGGAGGCCAGAACCAGGGTGCTTTTAAAACAACATGTTCTTGCCAGGCGTGGTGGTGCTCACCTGTAACCCCAGGAGTCTGGGAGGCTGAGGCAGGAGGACCGCAAGTTCAAGCCTAGTCTGGGCAAATTAGCAAGACCTTGTCTCAAAATAAAAACAAGTAACAAGGGCAGGGGATGTGGCTCAGTGGGTTCAGTCCTCAGCACTGCAAAACAAACAAAACAACAAGAGCAAAAAACCAAAAAAACCTGGCAGGGACTAGTGGCTGGAGAAGCTGGGGTCTGAAGGAGGGACAGCGGGGGCCACTGGGGACTGAGAGGTGCAGAGCGGAGCTGCCTCACGCCGGTGTCATCCCCCCCCACACACAGCGTTACCAGGCAGTGAGGCACATTTGTTACTCTCCTGAGATCCCGGGTTCGGTGGGCTTGGGCGCAAGGCTTTGCTCCTCTGCGAGCAGCTGTGCCCTGCAAGTGACATCTACCCCGGGACAGCGCCAGGCACTGTGCCCACAGCCCCTTTTCTGGCCCTGGTCCTCCTCCTCCCCCTCGTTCTCTGCCCGAAGAAGGGGGCACCAGCCCTGCACAGCCCCGGGAAGCTGAGGGCTCCAAATCACCACACCTAGGTGCGTATACACATACAGAGCGCACGCTCAGACGCCCCACAGCATCAAACTCCCATTTATTTCCACAATTTTCCTTCTGCTTTGGATACACGGACCATCTGTGCACGCGGCCCTCTGAGTAAACCTTCCAGAACCCAGCAGAACATCCGCAGGGTGGGTGGGCGGGGCCTATGGAGTGTGCCTCGGTTCACGAACTTGATTCTCTCCAGGCTTCTGGTCACAAACCGAACTGGACGAGACCTGCGTCAAATTCAGTGGTCAGGTTCAGGGCTGACCTTATGGGGAAATTTGATTCGGTTCTCACCCAATTCAGTTTGCAACCAGGAATGTGGAAAGAATGAAATTTGTGAACTGAGGCACCGCTATACACGATGAATTTCTTCTCCGGTTCCTCTGTACTAAGTATCTTATGCTAAGATCTTATGGGCATCACATTTGCATTTGGAAAAGCTAAAGAGCACAATAAAGCTTTTGTTTTTCTGTTTGGTTGGTTTTTGTTTTTTGTGTTTTTTGAGACAGGGTCTCACTATGTAGTTCAGGCTACCTGAGCTCCCAGCAATGCTCCTGCCTCAGCCTCCTGAGTGCTTTGATGACAGGCAAGTGCCACTGCACTGGGCTGCTAAGGTCTTTCTGAGACAAATAATAAATGACACCCTGCAACACACGCTCGGCATTAATCACATCCGGGCCCATACAGCGGCTCCCCGTCTCACAAAGGACTCAGCCAGGGCTGCGCAGGGCCACCCAGCTGGCAAGTGACAAAAACTGAGAAGCCCGTGCGTGCCTTCCCTCTGGGGGGGGGGAGGCTTCCTGGTGTTTCAGACCCAGAAGGTGGGAGGCAGGGAGAAGGGGCAGGCGGGGAGTGCACCGCGTGTGTGGCGTGTGGCAAGCCAGCTTACTCATTTGATTAGAAAATATTTCTGAGCCGCCAGATGGTATAATAGCAGCTGCGATTCTTCATTTCTTACCCGGGCTCCATTTCAGACCCTAGAGAAGGAGTGAAATCCAAGAGGCCACTCTGGTCCCTCAAAGACAGTGACCACCCGAGCTAGGCAAGGAGCCTGCTCTGCGGCGCCTGCCAGACGTAGGCTCCTGCTGGATACGGGGCCCCTCCGGGTAGCCCGGGGCCCCGGCCCCGTTACCTAACAAATCCTGGCTCTGGGCCCTGCACACCCTCACAGGTGACTTGGCTGGGCCCGTGATGGCAGGCCGAGATCGGACATCAAAGACCATGTCTCTGCGGTCCCCGCCAAGCCCTGGAGATCAAAGCCACAGAGGGACAAGCTCACCCCGGCGCCCAGCTGTCTGCTTGCTGGTTCTGCCTTTTCTGATTTTCACTTAGGTTTGTTTGTTTTTTTTGTACCAGGGGTTGAACTCGGGTCCTTGCGCTTTCATAGCAGGCGGTGAAACCACTGAGCTAAATCCCTGGCCCCTCATTTAGTTTTTACTACAGGGACTCGTAGGCGTGGTGGCGCACACCTGTCATCTCAGCACTCACTCCGGAGGCTGAGGCAGGAGGACCATCACAAGTTCAAGCCCAGCCTGGACCACATAGCGAGACCCAGAGAACAGGTGTTTGAAGTTGTGCAGGGACCTGGGAAGGAAGCACACAGGTGAACCTGACCCAGGTGGGGCAGTTACATTGATTTCATCAGCTGGACAGACTCGCTCAAGTCAGTGGACTTCTGTCCCTGTAGACACTTGGCAGTAACAGGGCGACACCACATGGGGCCTGGTGAATGCGCCACTACCGAAAACACGTCTCTCCCTGCACGCACAGCCCCTCTGCAAGTCCTCCAAGTAACAGGATTTACCCCTGACTTTGGCTGAAAATAGTAAATGCCACCCAGCGCCGAGGCTCTGCTCAGTGATACCTTAATGCAGACTAAGCCGAGGGAGCCAGGAGTGACTTTCCTCGGACTGAATGGATACAGATGGGACTCTAAGGGCCATGTGACAAACCACAGGGCATCCCCGGGGAGGGCCTGGGAGGGATCTGTTCACAGCCTTCAGGGGGCAGAGACAGAGCCAGGAGCCAGGAGGGCTGAGGTCTCTCCTGGCTGGGCAGCCCTGACCAGTGTCCCACCCTCTCTGAGCCCCACTGTTCTAGAGGTGGAACAGTGAGGAAGCACTTGCTTCCCAAACTCCACTGAAGACTTGAGTCCCCAGTCCCTGGTAGGGTCGCTGGGCAGGGAGGGCTGGAGCAGTGGGAGGTGGTCAGGATTTCACTTTGGCTAAGGGAGATACAATGTTGCATGCACGCCACCCCCACCGTTTATAAAGTCTAGACACAAACAACACTGTTATTCCTTCCCACACTGAGGACATTCTCGGTGACCCTGGCTCCATGTGCCCTGTCAGACTTCAGGGACATCTTACAGGGATGTAATTCACACCGACAGACACACCTCTGAATCCGAATAAGAGCTGGGTATGGGGGGTGCACACCTGTAATCTCAACACTCAGGAGGCTGAGGCAGGAGGATCGCTGCCAGTTCAAGGCCAGCCTGGGCTACAGAATGAGTTCAAGGTCAGCCTGGACTATATAGCGAGACCTTATCTCAAAAAAACAAACCAAAAATAAATAAATAAATACAAGAAAGGAGCTAGGGCAGAGAGGGGAACTTGCTGCCCCTTTGAGCAGTGTAGACATGGGGCTCTGGGCTCCTGCCTTGGTTGGTGGCAGACGAAGGGTGCATCTGCCATTGGGTCCCCGAGGAGCCTGGAGCGATGGCTTCCTGCCTTCAAGACCACAGCGGTGACTTCCTGACCCCCACACAGGCCTGGAAAGCCATGGAAGCAGCCTGAGGCACAGGCGGGGGGGCGGGGGTGCAGGAATCAGTCACAGGCCTGGTTCATGGCCGGGGGTGAGGGGTCCACAGCTGTGACATGAGCAGTATCTCTGTCTACTGTCCCCTGGCACTTGGGGGCCGCTTAGACCCGCGCAGAGAGGAGAGGGGGCGGGGAGAGGGACAACCCTCATGGGGCGGGGAGAGGCACAACCCTCATGGGGCAGGCCCGGGTGACACAGCGCCCTGGAGTCCCTGAGCAGTGAGCACGCTGAGCCCGGCATGGTCCTGGGCTCTCCTAGTGATTCTCCGTCCCTGACCCCCACGTGCAGGTTTCTGGCTCTGAACCCACGGTCCCGGGCATCAGGACCTGAGCCCCATCTCTATCCCCTGGCATAAGAGAGTGGGCCCCAACTGCAGAGTCCTGGATAAAGCCGTCCCCAGCCTCTGCCAGATGAATGCCAATGAATTTTTCCTTCAAAGTCTGCAGCCTGGTTAGGGAGCTCGGAGGACACCCTGTCCACTCTCACCCCGGAGAGAAGCTGGTCCGGGTAAGGTGTGGGGAGCAGCAGCGACTCACTGAGGACAGAAGGGGGCTCCTGGGCCCGGGCTGGAGTGGAAGGATGGTTCCAGAAAAAACAGAAACCTGCGGGGAGATGGGCCTTCGTATACAAGCCAGACCAGAGTGTTGCGGCACACGTACTCCTGTCATCCCAGCACTCTGAGAGGCTGAGGCAGGAGGACTGCAAGTTCGAGCCCAGCCCGGGCCGCTGAGTGACTGAGTTGAGAGCCTGTCTCCAAATTTAAAAATAAAAAGGTCTGGGGACATAGCTCAATGTGAAGACCCTGGGTTCAATGGCCAGTACTCCAATAAACAAACAAACAAAAATAAAACAAAACGAAAAAGAAACAAGTCAGAGAACATGATTCTGCTCTAGGGAAGTTTCGGTGGAATGAGAGGCCCGAGGCTTGTGAGCTCAGGAAAAAGGAGGAAGAGGAGAGACGCTCAGGAATTCAGGGCCAGAGCCACAGAACGGGGAGGGAAGGGCCGAGAGCCAAGCCGCAGAGGCAGAGGGAGCTTGGGGTCAGGGACACTGGAGGGGTGCAGGGTCGAGCACCCAGCCCGAGGTGCCAAAGCCCCACAGCGCCTCCCTCCTGAGTCCCCTAACCCCGGGGACCCTGGGAAGTCTGGCTGGAGGCGGAAGGAGCTGTGGGGACGCAGGAGGACGGTGACACCAGGAACAGGCTGGGGTGGCTGCAGGCACGGGGGGGGGGGCAGCTGGGAGTCCAGGACCCAAACACACAGCGAGTGCGAGGCCGGCCTGGGCCACACAGGTAGACCCTGTCTCAACCAACCAAAAAGAAAAGAAAACCAGGGCCGGGGATTTAGCTCAGTGGTTTCTCCGCCTGCTGCGCAAGCGCAAGGACCCGAGTTCGATCCCCGGTACCAAAAGAAAAAAAGAAAACCAAAAGCACCACTAAACAACAGGAAGCACCCTGCAGGCCGAAATTGTCTGTACGGCTGTAACAAGAGGATAGATGCTGCTGTTCAGCTCCTTGAGGCCGAAAGCTGGACTCTGGGCCCTCGGCCTGCTCAGAGGGGCCGTGACCTGCACTCCGGAGTCCATGCACCATCAGGGCCGGCACTGGCCCCCATGGAGGAAAGCAAACCGAGGCTGAGCTACCATAAGCAGAGGCCCAAGTGCAGGTCGGGCGGGAACCCTTCACACCACCTCCCCCAGAGGGCGGTAAGAGGCCCCAGCCCAGGGAAGGGGCTGGCGGAAGGTCTCTCTCGCTGCTGGAACTGCGCCACTGCACTTTGACTTCTGTTCCTGGGGTGTGGCTGGCACAAGGACCCCAGACCCAGGGGTACCTGAGATCCTCCCCATTTCCAGGTCCCCGATCTGCAATGCACAGCAAAGCCGACTGGCCACAGACCCAGGATAACTCTGGGGCCCCGCTGCCGAAGCCGGGTGACAAGTACCCTGGACTGCAGCAGGGGTTTCAGCTTCCAGGCCGCCCCAGGCTCCCTTCTATCACAGATCGATATCACAGAGCGGTGGGGTGGCAGGAAGCTCCAGGCTAATTAGCTTCCCCACATCCCCGTGAGCCCAAACCTCCAGGGCAGAGGTTGCCCAGGTGGGGAGTGATCAAGGTGTGGTATGGGCCAGGGCTCCCCAGAGAAGCAGAGCCAAGAAGACAGACACAGAGGCACAGAGGAAAGAGACGCCGTGAGAAGGACTGGTTAGCAGGGTGATGGGGCTGAGAGGTCTCGGACCTTCGCCTGCAAGATGAGACCCAGGGAGCGGGCGTGTAGATTCTAGGCCACGCCAGAAGTTGTAAGGACTTGAGAAGGTGAGTGTCCCAGATCAAGTGGAGGGCCAGGGCCAGTTCACGCCACCATCGTCCTGGCCTACCCAGTTTGTCAGCGCTGGGGCCAAGTACTTGACACCCACCACCTAAAGGAGGAGAGGGTGAATGTGGCTCACGGTTTCAGGGGATTCAGTCCATGGTCAGCTGCTCCAAAACAGGATCATCATGGCAGAAGGACGGTGGGGAGCAAAGCCGCTCAGTGCATGGTGGCCAGGAAGCAGAGCAGGGTAAGAGCACCAAAGAGGAAAGGAAGGCACCAGATATGGACCCCAAGGTCACCCTCCATGACCACGTGGACACACTCAGAGGTGGGCTTTACTACTCCCTGGGCAGCTCTCAAGCCAACAAGGCTGGCAGTCCAGGTTCCTGTCACATGGACACCCAAGGGGTCCAGGCTGAGTGTCACATATACTTGGGTCGCAGTGTAGAGTCTGACATGTTGGAACCATTACCCCCGGACGGGTCACTGAGCCTTCTGGACCTTGTGCGCTCCCCTGTAAAATGGAACCCCAGCTGTCACCTGCCTACTGTGGAGAGTTTCCAAGGAGACAGAGAAGACACACAGGCGGGTGTCACACTCAGTGTCACCATCCCTGTGGGTGTCCTGCTGCGGAACTCCACCCAGAGCTAGAGGACAGAAAAGACTTCAGCATGAGTCCTTCACGCTTCCTAAATATCAGAGGCTGTGATAACCAGAGCTCCTGGGAGAGAAGAGTTATGGAACTGGTGTAGCCACAAATCACCCACTTACGAGGACAGACATAGTAAGTCATTAACGCGAGCACCATCTGCAGCAATGCTTCCCAGGGAATCAAGCCCCTAGGACTCGGTTCTAAATAACTCCATCCTCCACCGGAATAAGCCAACGCTGTGGGCCAGAATTAAGTCCTGGCTGGAGGTGAGCATCCGAACACCTGCAGATGGCTAAAGGAAAGTGGCTCCTGTCTGGCTTTTAAAATAAAAATCGAATCATCACAAAAATTGATCCCCTATGTTAAGGAAACAAAGGCATAAGAGGAAGAGAGCACACCGATGTACGAAGCATCCCATAATCCTCGAGGCAGGCCCCTCAGATCAGCACAATTTACACGTGGGGAAACTGAGTCCCAAAGAAGACAGGGGACTTGCTTTGAGCTCACAGAGCCAGAAGCAAGAACCGCAGCCTGGCACCGGGCAGAACTGGAAGGAGGTATGGGCTCATCCTGGCTGGGGTGACCGGACATCACCCGGTGCATTCTGGGCAACAGGATGCATGGATCAGGCTTCTGCGTGATGAGAGCTGGGGCGAATGAACTGCAGATCGCAGGAGAGGTGGGGAGGGCGACGCTGGACTGCGAGCAGCCTCAGGTGACAGCCCAGCCACACAGGAGGGCAAGAGCTTCTCGGGGGCAGCTGAGGCCTGGGGCTGAGCCAAGCACGAAGGTTGGAAGGAAAGGGCTGCCCGTCCTGGGATGGCTTCGGTCCAGCTCAGCAGGACGCAGGGTGGAGAGGAGAGGAGATGCACGGTGGCTGGCAGCTCGGCATCTGCTGTAAGCCTCGCGCAGCGGGGTTCACCGGCACAGGGAGGGGGAGCACCCGCACGCAGCACCACCCCAAGTCTCCGCGTCACCGGGGGAGGGCGCCAGGCAGGCAAGCAGCACACACCCAGCGGCTAATTCCCAGCCAGCCCTCGTCCAAAATGAGTCAGTCAAGGCTGGCCTTTTCTTTTTGCATGGTACCAGACTGAATCCTGGGCCTCTGCACTGACTACATTGCCAGGCTGCTTTTTTTTTTAAATTTAGAAACAGGGTCAGGCTAAGTCGCGAAGTTGCCCAGGCTGCACTCAAACTTCCGATCCTCCTGCTTCGGCTTCCCAGAGTGCTAGGATCACATGCATGCACTACAGTGCCCAGCTCTGCTCAAGGTGTGGAAGGCAGGGCCCTATCATCTGTGGTGACGACCCGAGGATGGCAGGTGGCCCCAAGGACAGGTGGCTAAGCTTCTGCAACCCCAAGAGGCACTGGGACAAGCACCTCCGCCACGTACTACTCAGCCCCAAATGGGCCTGGGAAACAGGGCCCTGGGTAAAGAGAGGGGGAGCCAGCACACCCGACCCAGCCATGGACAAGTCACCTTCCGGGCCCTGTTTATCCTCAGTACTAGGGATCGGACCCAGGGAGAGCTGAGCCACATTCCCAGCCCTTTCTAAATTTTATTTTGAGACAGGGTCTTGCTAAGTTGCCCAGGCTGGGCTGAAGCTTGAGATCCTCCTGCCTCAGCCTCATGCCTGGCAGGCACTACAATCTTCTTGCCTGTAACATAATTAGGGCCTTCAGGCTGGGGCTGAAAAACAAGCACATTTAAGAGGCGCTGGGGAGGGCCCATCTGAAAGGAAAACCCCGCGTGAGAAGCAGGACTTCCAGGCCACTCGGGGTTCACAATCCAGTGACCCCCAACAAAACCGGCCCCTGCAGGCATAAAGCAAGGAAACCAAGGCAGAGGGGAAGTGACTTCCTCTCCCAAGGCCCCCACCCGCAAGTTCTGGACGATCCTGAATCTGGGCTTCAGGGGCCTCCGGACCCCAGCCCAGGCCAGGGGAGCCCTGCAGGACCCCGCAGAGCACAGGACACAGCTTGGCTGCCATGGCAACCACACCCCTAACAACTCTGGCATCAACATCACAATGCACCGGTGTTTGCATTTAATTTCTTTTCATTGGCTTTTCCAGGACAGCGGTCCAGGTCTCACCTTCCTAACAGGGTCAGAGAGCTCCCTTGCCAGCAAGGTACTGCCACCTTCGACTTCCACTTCCTCACTTCCTGGCAGGATGCAGCTCAGGGCTCTCACCGGGTCCTGAGGCAACAAGGGATCAGCCAAGGAAGGGACAGTGGGCCTCACCCCCATCAGACCTGAGAAGGGGCCCGAAGTGGAACAGAGACAACGGGACAGGTTTGGTCCCTGCAGTCCAGGGCTCCACCTACCACGACGAAAAACCTACTTTTCAGAAAATGCCAGCCTCTAAGACGTCCCCGACAGGGGTGTTGGGTAGGTACAAAGTGCAGAGGGGACACCAGGAAAAGCAGATCAGCTGCGTGAGAGGAACTTGCTCTTTGATTGTTTTTGTTTTTTGAGACAGGATCTTACTATGTAGTTCAGCCTGGCCTTGAGCTCACAGCGATCCTCCTGCCTCAGCCTCCCGAGTGTTGGGAGGACAGGTGTGCGCCACCGAGCCTGGGGTCAGCCTGCTTTTTGAAGGAGGTGGGTGTCTACCAGGTACAGGTGGGGAGAGGGAGCCTCCAACAGACATCCATGATGTCTGCCGGTGGGCGAGGTCTTAACCTCAGTGACCTCAACTGAGTGGCCAGCTGGCCAGGATGGGGCACAGGAAGTAGGAGAGGGGCCTGCCCCACACAGGTCTGAGCCAGCCCTGGTCCACACAGGGGACTTGGGAATGACACATTCTGGCTTTGACAACCTATTCACTGCAAACAACATACAACCTGGCAAGCAGGGGCTTAGACAAGAAAGGCCTTTCTTTGTGTCACAGAAGGAAAGAGCAGGGGCCTGAGGTCTAGGGCTCAGGCAGTGATTCAAGAGCCCATCAAGGATCTGGTCTTCTGCTTCATTGTCCTGAGCATGTCAATTGCAACCTCATGGTCACAAGAGGGCTGCCCTACTTCCTGAAATTACATAGGCTTTCCAGGCAGGGAGAAGATGGATGGGCCAAAGCCTGCCTTGGGAGTTCGGCTCTTTATTTAGAAAGGGAAGCCCTTGCACTTGGCCTTGAACTAATACATCATGGCCAAAACTCTCTGGCTTCCCCTGGCTGGGAGGTCAGGGTTTTCGCTGTCCAGCCTTCTGGGAGAAAAGCTTTTGCACCTGCTGTTCCCGTGCTGCTGTTCCTCCTTGTGCTCCCAGGGGGCCAGTGCCCTCGTTTCTCTGCTAAGTCACCTTTCCTTGGCTTCCTCTGACCCCTCAAGTAAGACTGCACTCTCCACATGCCTAAGAGAAATGAAACCAGGTGACACTTTGCACACAAGTGCTCCTAGCACCATATCCCATAATAACCCAAAGCAGAAACAGCCCAAATGCTTATCCCAGATAAATAAACCAAAATGTGGGCTACTTGAGTGGGGGAATAGTATATAGTTGTGAAAAAGCAGAAGTATGGATACAGGCTACGACTAGGCAGAACTTTGAATACCTTATGCTCAGCACAGTGGCCACATGCAGAAGGCACTGAGTCCGTGGTTCCATTCACCCTCCAAAGTCCAGACAGGCAAATCCAGAGGTTTCCTGGGCTGAGGAGGACAAGAGAGATCAGGGAGGGACTGCTAACAGCGATACGATTTGGGGGGGGGGCAGTGTCACAGTTTAGATCTAGAATGTCCCTATCCTGCGTGTGATGGTGATGGATCAGGGGGCGCTGTGCTCCTCAGTGGATCCATCATGGGTGAGTTCAGGGCTGAAGGTGCTGTAGGAGGTGGTCCTGGATGGAGGAGGTCACTGGGGGGAGACCTGGAAGGGTGAGGTCTTCCCCCCAGCTCCTCCCTCCGCTCTCTGTTGCTATGGGGTGAGCAGCTCTCCTCCACCAGGGCCCTCTGCCATCCTGCTTCTGGCTTGGAGCCAAATGACCATGGACTGAAGTGTCAGATATGACAGGGTCTCTTTAGGTAGCCCAGGCTGGTGTTGAACTCACTATGTAGCCCAGGCTGGCCTGGAACTTACAGTGATCCTCCTGCCTCAGCCTTCTGAGTACTGTGATTACAGTGTGTGCCCCACACCTGGCTGAACTGTATATTTTTATTTTTATTTTTTAATTTTTTTTTTTGTATCAGGGATCGAACTTGGAACCTTGCACTTGCAAGACGGGCACCAGAACACCGAGCTAAATCCCCGGCCCATGTGGACCATATCTTAACATTAAAAAAATTTTTTTCCCTAAAAATAAAAATTCCACCTCTTACCTGTCCAGCTACTGAACACCCCACTTCCCCTCATTTCCCCGCTTTGCCATTTCTAAGTCTCACTACTTACACACAGAAGTGACAGCTTTCTCCCTGTCAGCGCTCCCGGCCAGAAGCTGAGCCTGAGAAACAGGGACCCGACTTTGGGAAGGATGGGGGAGGGACGGGAGATGGTCAAGGGGCAGGCTGGGGCCCTGATGGACCCGTCGTCCCCCGGAGGGCTCAGGGCTCGGAGCCCCAGGCTCCGCTTCTGCACAGAGGGAGAGCAGAGCACAGCGTCCTGGCCCGTCTCCAAGGCAAGTGGCTGCGGGTGGGAGGGGGGTGCTTCCGGGAGCAGGCGGAGCAGGCTGGGAGCTGGAAGGGCCGGGGGTCAGAGCCCCTCTCTGCCAGGCTCGCTGGGAACCTGGACACCTTCTTCCTTCCTCATCCCTCACGACCTAAGCCCCACGGAGCGTCACGAGTGCCCAGGACTGGCACCGCGGCCAGGTGCTGGGCGGATTCCGGACGAGTCCTGGGAATCTCCACCCCGGGGCCAGCCCCGCGTCCTGGCGCAGTGACCCGGAGCCGCTCACTAAGTCCGCGCTATGGGGCCGGGCCGGCGGTGCAGAACACGTGTTTCTAATCCGAGAACTCGGTGCCGGCCTCGGCTGCCCAGGATGTGACAGCAGGTCACTCCCGCCCTGGGGGACGGAGGCGGCCGCCTGAGCTCCCGGGCTTCGAGCGGATGCGAATGTTTTCCCATTTCCTCAGTGAAGCTCTGGGCCTGACATCTTGAAGGAGGGAAATGAAAACACAGGCTGACCGCGAGCAGAGGAAGGAACAGAGCTGAAGGCTCAGAATGCAAGTTTCCAAATGAGACGCCAGAAAGGAGCTTGTGAGGCAGTGCACGCCTGTCATCCCAGGACTCTAGGAGGCTGAGGCAGGAGGATCCCAAGTTGGAGCTCAGCCTGAGCAACTTAGCAAGATCCTGCCTCAAAGTGAAAAAATATGGGGGAGGCGTGTTGTACTTCAGTGCAAAGGCCCTATGTTCAATCCCCAGTACTAAAACAAAAGAAAGAAAGAAAAGAAAAGAAAAAAAGAAAGATACTTGATCCTCAAATGAGACTTGAGAAAAACCACTGTCTCTAAGTCCCAGGTACCTGAGACCTGGCTTGGTCTCCTCTCTCCAACACGGCATCCAGCTGTCCCACCTCCACTGCACCCCCAGCTGGGTCTGTCCCGCTCCATGTCCCCCATATCATGCTCGGTCCCCAACTTCCTTCCACACCACGGGCAGCCTCCTTGGGCTGGTGACCAGGCCCTCGGAGCCCCCAGCACTGACCAGCTGCCGCCCTCGGAATGCAGTAGCCCCTGCCTCCCCAAGCCTCACCCGGGGGAGGGAGAGCAACCACCCCAGGGGGAGCAGAAGGTGAGATGCCGCCTCAGGCATGGTGGGAGCAGGCGGATGAAGCACTGTGCCACCTTCAGAAAACGCCCCTGAGCCAGGCGTGGTGGTGCACACTCGTGACCCTAGCACTCAGGGGGCTGGGGTAGGAGGGTCGGTTAAGGCCAGCCAGAACAATACAGTGAGACCCTGACTCAAAACAAAGCAAGAAGGCATGGTGCCACCCACCTGTAATCCCAGCACTTGGGAGGCTGAGGCAGGAGGATCACTGGGAGTTCAAGGCCAGCCTGCACTACATAGCAAGAACTTGTCTCAAAAAATCAAAAGAAAAACAAACAAACAAACACCAAACCAAAACAAAACACCTGCGAATAACAGATAAGTAGCTGAGGCATGAGCCATCCAACAGGATACAGGCTGCAGGGACAGCCATGGAGGGTCTCACCTGCAGACTGACAGGGAGTCACCGGCAGACACGCCCAGGTCCTTCTCAGAGTCACACAGTCTTAGGTTGTTACAGTTTTGATCTGAAATCTGGCCCCCCCCCAAACCCAGATGCTAAATGCTTAGCAGCCTGTGCTGGTCTTGGAAGGTGTTGGGACCTTTAAGAGACGTGGCCTCATGGGAAGACAAGAGGTAATTGGGGTGTGGGCTTGACGGGGACCCATCTCTTCCTGTTTCTATTTTTACTTCCTGGCCACCATAAGGTGAGCAGCTCCCTCTGCCATGTGTCCCCACCACCATACCATGATGCCCTGAGCCACCACAAGCCCAGAGCAACAGGGTTAGGGTACCATAGACTAAACCTGGGGCCCTCAAGGCAGGGCACCCTCAGTCTTGCTCCAGCCTGGCTGGCAGCAGGTGACTGCTGGGCTAGAGTGTGCGATTCTAAAGGCCAACGATTGTCCCTGCCAAGCTGGCATCCCTGGCTTTATGAAGAGCCTTTGTTGTTGTTTTTGATAGATGGTCTCACGCATGGAAGTGTTTCTGGCAGAAGGAGGGCGGGAGAGATGGTGTAAATAATTAAACAAAAACAGAACCAAGCACTGATTATGCCAGAAATCACTGTCTGTGTCGGCTGCAGTGTCTGACCTTTGTCTAGAAAAATGCACACGTACTTTTTCAAGAAATATCACTTTAAAGTGTACTGCTTCTCCAGGACCACCGGGGTACCCAGGAAACCACAGACACACCTGGTCTCCACGGCAACCCACCTTCGGTCTCCAGTGATCGGCAAGCAGCTTCCTGCCTGGGTGTTGGATGTGGAATTACCCAAGGACCTGGGTAAGAACATTGGGAAGAACGAGCTCTGAACCTGGAAGCCATATTCATTCTTTTAAATTTAGCTTCCTTATGGAGAAGATCCTGAAAGTATGGTACCAGACGCGATGGAATTTCGCTGAGAACTGCAATTTTCTTTCTCCACATCATAAATACCGACAGTGCACTATAAAGATGTGGTTCGTTAACTGTCGGATCTACACTGAGCTGGTGGCAGAGGCAGGCTGGGGTTCCCCACATTTTACAGCAGTGTTATCTGCCTGGAGGCTGCCCAGCGCCCCGCTTCCCTCTCCCTCGTCCACCCTGAAATTAATCTTTCATTTCAGCCGATTTCTCTAACAGCCTCCTCTGCTGACCTGTCCACTGCTGCTGACTCAATATCCTGCATGGAGCCAGATTAGACCTCTGAAATATGTCGGGGAATAATAGCCCTGGGAAGGGGGCCACCAAAAGACAAGCACGACAGGCACGACGCTAACGAGGGACCCGATGACCCTGCTTCCCAGTCGAGCCAGCGGCAAGTGGTGGCTGAGTCACCTCCGAATGCGCACTGAAGGGAGCAAGTCCTCTCTCGGGGGTTGCACAGAAGCAGCAATGATGATGACGGTGAAGGAACTGGGAAGCTTATCTGCAAACACGGAGCTAGCGCTGGGTGTGGTGGTGCAGGCCTGTGAGCCTAGCACTGAGGGAGGCCGAGGCAGGAGGATGGAGAGAGCGTGCAAGCCCAGCCTGGGCACCCTACCAGTGACTTGGTAAGACCCTGTCTCAAAACAAAAAATAAAAAAGGGGCAGGCATGTACCTCAGTGTGAGGCCCTGGGTTCAATCCCTAGCACTGCAAAAACAAAACAGGCCAAACGAACAAACACAGCTAGAACACACTGGCTGGGTGGACAGGAAGGAGCTAATTCCTGAGACAGCAACAATGACAGTGACGCGAGGGGCTGGTGGCGCCAGGACCCAAGGTATCTGAGCGTGGTGGTGCACACCCTTGGTCACAGCACTCATGAGGCTGAGGCCTTGCAGTCAAGGCCAGCCTGGACTACATAGGGAGACCTGTCTCAAAAACAAACAACAGCAACAAGCCAGAGCTGCAAAGCCTCCTTCCAAGTCATGAAACAGGGGACGCCCAGATTCAAGCAAACAAAAAGAGACCCATTGTGGGAGGTGAGCAGACTGCCCTCTGCCCTCTGCCACCCTAAACGCTGCGTTTCTCGGAGGACTCGGAACATTTTTCTTTCTACCCAGTTTGGGCATTTGCTCAGTGTTGAATTCAGATTCTGGTAAGAGGTGCTAAGGATGTTTTAGGATAAATTCCCATTGATTCCAGGGATCACAGGTCTGGAAGTGGCAGGCTTCAGCTGGTATGAGGCTGCAGAGGAAATCCAGGAGCAAATTAAGAGGATGAGGTCTAGGGATTTAGCTCAGTGGTGCCACTGCCTGCCTCACAAGCACAAGGTCACAAGTTCGATCCCTGGTAACAACAACAAAAAAAGAATTAAGAGGATGAGCAAAGTATGAGGGTGCCTGGGCTTCTTCTTAAATCATTTTTCTTTCTAACTGGAGAAGTAATACATGGCCACTGGAAAATTCAGAATGCACAGAAATACGAAAAAGCAGGGAACAGAAATCCCCTGCAATCTGGGCCACCTTCTACCGCGACGGACGACGCCGAGTGTTGCTTTCCCTTCTGAGTTCTCTGCTTCTCCTGCCCCCCAAAACATACGTGAGCTAAAGCTGTCTGTATAACTCTACCTCTGCCCTCCCAGCCCCACACTTAGGAAAAACGCTTGGATTGCTGATTTTCAACACTTTTAGCTAATTTCCACATTCACTACTGTGTTAATTTCAAAAGAAGTCTTAGGAATTTGCTACAAAGGCCAACTTGAGGCAAAATCTGCTCAGTAGTTCACACAGCTAAACATACTTTTATCTGGAAATAACGGCTCAGTGTCCTATGCAGCTCCTCTGGATGCTGACCTGCCTCAGACGAGAGGCTCAGTCTGCCAGCCTGATAATCCGTGACCTGGTGTCTCTGAATTTAGCCACGAGCTCTGGGCCTTTCTTTCTTGGTGGTGGTGGTGGGGATTGGGAGCAAATCCAGAGCCCTTACACTGAGCTACATTCCTGGCCCTTTTTATTTTTTATTTTGAGACACTAAATTACCCAGGCTGGGCTTGAAATTGTCATCCTCCTGCTTCAGCCTCCCAGAGTGCTGGGTTACAGACACATGCCACCAAGCCCGGCTGACTCATCCTCTGAATCTCAGATTCCTTAGTAGTGGAAGTTAAAAGGTTGATGGGTGAGAGCAACACAGAGAGCTCTGCTCCCCAACTTTGGCTGCCCCCACCCCTACTTCTTCTTCCTCCTCTACGCTCACAAATGGGTTCCTCCGTGGAATCCACTTCCTGGGCACGGTGTTGGGGGTGCAGTACCGCCTCTTCATATGGCAGTTGCTAAGGTATCTCTGCATTTACTAAGAGCTGCTTTTTTGGGGGTTTTTTTGTTTGTTTTTGCAGTCAATTTAGCTGGGCAAATTCTCTCTGCCCTGCACTGAGTATACTCCAGCATTCAAGTTTACATTTTTCAAATATTTCTGCTGAATCATAGAGCGGATGGAGGATTTAGAGGTGATCCAGCCCTAAGCCCCATTACCCAAATGAGAAAGCTAAGATGTGAAGGAAGTGCTCCCCGAGCCAAGTCAGAGCCAGACCCTAGCGGTGTGGTCCCTCCTCTGAGCCAGTGTCCTCCAGGCACTGGCCCAGGATTGATTTTTTTGGGGGGGGGTTAAACCCAGGGCCTTCAGACTGAGCTGCATCCTCAGCCCTTTTTAGTTTTTATTTTGAGACAGGGTCTCACTAAGTTGCCCAGGCTGGGCTTGAACGTGAGATCTTCCTGCCTCAGCCTCCCAGGGTGTGGGGAGGACAGGTGTGCACCACTACACCCCAATCGTCCCAGGATGTTAACGAATTTGTAGAACAAAAAGGGGCTAAGCAACATGCACAGAAGATGGCACTAATGTGCTGGCCCAGCCACCGGACCTGCAGGCAGCTGCAAGATGTTTAAATAATTCAGTGCACCCACCAACCTACCGCTCAGCGAGCGAGCAAGGGCGGCCAGCTGCGGCCACACATCTGGGCACGCGTCATGTTCCAGGCTCTGTACCAGGGAGGCAGGGGCCACAAGGGGAAGTCCATGGGGTCCCCCAAAGAGCCCCACTGGTACCATCGATCTGCATCTCCTTTGCCTCCATCATCCTGTCCTGACCCCCTCCCTGCTGCGCCCGGCAGGCAGTGGGAAGTCATAAAAAGCCACTGATCCAGCACGGTGCTGCACACCTGTGATCCCAGCACTCTGGGAAGCTGAGGCAGGAGGATCCCAGGTTGGAGCCAGCCTGGGAAACTTAGTGACTTGGCAAGACTCTGTCTCAAAATGAAAAGTAGACAGCGGGGGTGTGTGTGTGTGTGTGTGTGTGTGTGTGTGTGTGTGTGTGTGGAGCTGAGTGTAAAGGCCCAGGTTCAATCCCAGCAGTGGCAGAAAAGAAAAAACGACAGCTAATTTGGTGCAGACGGGCTCGGTGACAGGACAGCCGAAGGCCAGGAATGAATGCTGGGACTGGTGACCATGGAGACGATGTGACCCCTAAACGAAGCCGGTTCTGGGCCCCAGACAGGCCGCAGGGGAAGGAGCTATGGACCGCAGTGAGGGGTCCTTCCTGTCCCTGAGGGGTCCCAGGCCATGAGCTGGGACCTTTCACTGCCTGCATGCGGCGCCTCCCTACCTCCGCACTGTAGTGGGAAGGACCCCAAATTCGGACCTCTCACCTGGCAGCGGGCTCCAGACAACTGCCAGGCCGCCCTGCTCCCACCTGGCGAAGCACATCAGCAGGACACTGACTCACAAGAGCAGCCACTGCTCAGCCCCTCGACACGAGGAAGGGACAAGCCGCCCCGGATGAGCCGCGCTTCCAGCCTGAAGGAAGGACACCCCGCGGTCCACCTTCGCTGCCTGGGCTGTGCTGCACACATCAGCCCCGGTGGGGATGGCTAGGGCACAGGGAGCCCCCTGTCCTGCCGCCCAAGGCCCCACCTTTGTCCCCAGGCTGGGTGGCTCTGTGCACATCCCGCGATTGCTGGGCCAGCCGTGTCGCTCCAGCCACACGCAGTCTACACCGGACATCTACACCAGACACGGCTCAGTGCTGGGAAGGGTTTTAGACCCAGAGGGCTGGTGCTAGGAGGTTCTCAGTTCCCCCCAAAATGGATTACGGGCAGCAAATGGAAAGGACGGGAGGGACAGGGAGGGCAGGGACTGGGGAGCGCTGTTTTCAGGAAATGCCTGTGCAGTGCGGAGGGGAGAAGGCAGGGAGTGCACCCCAGTCCACCGGCCTTATGCTCTCGGCCCAGGACAGTGACCCCGAGGGTACCCGGGAGCCTCCCCTGAGGCCAAAGCAGTAAACCCCTTCCTGAGCTACACAAAGACAAGGACCACTGCAGGTGCCTCGGCAACCTGAGATGCTTCTCAGAAAGGGGTGAGGCTAGGAAGACGAACACAGTGGCCCCCAAACTCCAAATGGCCCCCACCTGGGGCCCTTCTGGAAGCCTTCACACACACACCTGTCACCACTGCCCATACCAGATACTTTGAGCCCGAATTGGAAAAGGAATATTTAGTAGCAGAGGAAGCATGACCATCCAAGATTTAAACGGTGACAGCAGGCTGTGCATGGTGGCGCACACCTGTGATCCCAGCACTCTGGGAGGCTGAGGCAGGAGGATCCCAAGTTGTAGCCAACCTGGGAAACTTAGCCACTTAGCGAGATCCCGTCTCAAAATAAAAAGTAAAAAGGGGATTGGGATGTAGCTCAGTGCAAAGGCTGTGGAGTCAACCCCCAATACTGTCATCCCAGCTCAGGAGGGGACGAGACTTATCCCGGGAAAACTGAACCTTCAGCACAGGCACCGAAGGGCACAGAAAGTCGGCACAGATGGGGCAGAAGAGAGTAACCAGCTTAATTCTCGCTTTTACTTCCTGCTGACCCGTCTTTGGCCGTTTGTTTTCCTCTGGGCCTCCACAGATTTTTCATTTAAAAAAACAAGCTCCAGGGGCAGGGGACTGTGCAAGGTCCTGAGTTCCATCCCCGGTACCAAGAAAAAAAAAACGAGCTCCATGCCGTGGGCCTCATAGGCCCTTGGACAGTGGGTGATGGGTGGCAGGGCCCAGCCTGCCGGACCCCGCACCACCCTGCATCTGGATTCCAGCCCCAAAGGGCAGCAGGGCTCAGGCACCAGAGATGCAGAAAGAGCCGGCTGTACAGGAGGTGCCACTGCTGTGCCAGGTGCAGGCAGGGCAGTAACAATGCTCCATCCAGGGGAGACCTCTGGGCGGGACGTCCATCCAGGCTGGCAGGCTGCCGGAAGGCTTCAGACGAGGAAGGGGCTCTGAAAGAGGGAAAAGCGCAGGAAAAGAGCCAGGAAGAAAGGGGCACTGCGGAGACCCCGACAGCTGTCAGTGAGGGACATACACAGCAACGAGGCTCCTTTCTGGCATGACACTGTCACTGTGCACATCTGTCATCCCGGCACTCTGAGAGGCTGAGGCAGGAGGGTCAAAAGTTAGAGCTCACCCTGGACACCTGAGCAAACTAGTGAGACTCTGCCTCAAAATAAATAAACAAACAAACAAACAAACAAACAAACTGCTGAGGATGTAATTCAGTCCAAAGACCCCGGGTTTAAAGCCCAGTCGTCAAAACAAAACCAAAGCAAACCCCTGAATCATGGTAGTGGTTGCACAACTCCATCAATTTTCTGAAAATCATTGAACTGTACACTTTTTTGTTTGTTTGTTTGAGACAGGATCTTACTATGTAGCCCAGGCTGGCCTTGAACTTGTGGTGATCCACCTGCCTCAGCCTCCTGAGCTCTGGAATTACAGGCACGTGCCACCACACCAGGCAGAACTGTACACTTATAATGGATACATTTTATATGAATTACTGTATATCTTGATATAACTTATTAGAGAAAAAGAAAAGTTTGAGAAAGGTCTTGGAGATAAAGGGCACAGGAGCAAAACCAGGGAAGACATGCAGAGAGGAACCACACACCCCCTAAAGCCTTTCCTTCTTCGGGGTCCCAGAAAACTTGAGCACGGAGCCTTCCTAGCCGAGGTCGGAAGCCCATCACTGGCCCCTCTCATGAGGTAATGGGGACTGGACGGCGCCTCCAACCCCAGGTTCCTGGCTTCTGGCAACTTGGGTTGGACCTCAAGCGCTGGAAGAAAACAAGTACAGTAGCACCCAGAAAACACAGGTGCCAGTTAGTAGGTGCTGGGAGCCCACTAAGCTATTTTGTTTTGGTTTGGATTTTTTTTTTTTGGTACCGGGGATCGAACTCGGGTCCTTGTGCTTGTGCAGCAGGCGGTGAAACCACTGAGCTAAATCCCTGGCCCTTGGTTTGGATTTTTGAAACAGGGTCTCATTGTGTAATTCAGGCTGACCTTGAACTCATCATGTACCCCAGGCTGGGCTGGAACTCAGCAATCCTCCTGCCTCAGCCTCCTCAGTGCTGGGATGACAGGCCTGCACCTCCACGCCTGCCCTAGGCTTATTTAGGTCAAGGAAAAGAAGCCTAAGAAGACCTCTCTCCTTAGTCATGCCTCAAAAATGCACAGATGTGAACCTCTGCCTTTGAAATTCAATTTTACTTGAAATGACATGGGCAACATAGGGCGCTCTAAGGATTTACTGTGCTTCTGAGATGATAAAAAAGAAAAAAATTCTTTAGACTTACACCTTGCTCATCAGCACCTAAGAAATGTTCTACCTGGGGCTGGGGATGTACCTTGATGGTACCATACTTCTCTAGAAATGTTCCACCTGTCAAATTGTATTGATTACCTGAAGTTTTATGACAACCTGCACCAATTATTTTGGGGGGAGGGGTGTAAAAAGTGCTTTGAAAGAGACATCCCCCATCCCCAGTAAACCGAGGGGCACTAAGAGAGCCCCTAAGCCCATCCCAGCATCTCCATATACAATTATCTCTGACCTCCCAATTAGAGGCTCAATCCAAAGGCAAACGGACATGCAGGTCACAGCCTTACATGAAAACAATGAAGGAACCCAATAGACTGAAAAAACCCGGGCATAGTGGCGCATGCCTGTCATCCCAGCACTTGGAAGGCTGAGGCAGAAGGTTCTCCATGAGTTCAAGGCCAGCTTGGACTATGTAGTGAGTTAAAGGGTAACCTGAACTACACAGTGAGACCCTGTCTCAAAAAAATAAAAAAAACTTTGAGAGAATAGGAAGCCCCCAAAGTAGAGCATGATTAAAATCTACAAGTGTCTGCTCACCCTTAACTCCAAACGCGCGCCCCCCCGCCCCCGGCAACGCTGCCAGGGGCTAACACCCTGACAAAATGCACCGAATCCTGAATCAAGCCTGGGCTGGCATAAATTCTAAGCATCCTCCCACATCCAACAAGCACGGTTCAGAGCTGGCTGGAAAGCCAAACCCTGCTACAAACCCGATCCCAATCTAGATAAAACTTGAGCTGCCCAGTAATTTAACGTTCAGGATCAAAGCTGCTCTGGGGCTGCCGTTAGTTAGCACTTTGGGTATTCCCTGGTCTGAGAGTGAGTGTGATACTCTGGCAGCAATATGAGGTCTGGAGCAAGTCGGGAGGAGGATGTAGGGAGCATAGGGAGAGTGCTACTTGCTGCAGACAGAACAGCCCTGCCTCAGTGAGCAAGGTATTGGACGTGGCCAGCCTGAAGGAGGAAGGCGCAGGACCTCAAGCTGCACAGTAAACCTCACTGGGACTCCAGGCGGGGACGGAGCAGGTTGGGCACAAGGCCCTGGCCAAAGTGAGCCTGCGCTTCTCCTTGCCTTGGCTTGGTTTTCTGTGCCACTTTGGGGCCAGAAACAGGGATGGAGGTCCATTCTGAACCAATTTCCCCTGGTGATTTTATTTCTCCTGGAGCCTCTCTGGGAGGGTTTGCAGGAAAGGAACTGGTTCTTGCTGCAGTTGTCCTTCCTAGTTTTCACTTGGTCTGTTTTCTCCAATCACCTGCTGGGTATCTGCTTCCCAAAACCACATCTCCCAAATGGTTCTGACGCACGGATGGTCATGTTCCACCTTAAACACAGCCTGAAAGTGGCACCCGGAGGAGCTGCCAAGGCTCCAGGGTGGGACCACAACCCACAGCCAGGAAAGCAGAGCCCCTGTGCCTTCCCTCCAGCACACGATCCAATTAAAACTCAAGAGCTCAGTAATTACAGGCACTTTCAAAAGTGAAACAGAAATAGATCTAGGGCCCAAGACAGGTTTGCTTGAGACAAAGGGCTGGCTTCAGCTAGAGAAAAGACCAAAACAAAACCGCTTTCTAGTCTGTCTTCTGAGCTTTGAAAGCCAGATTGGCTTTTGAAAAAACCGTTGAATCTGATGATGGGGGAAATAGTAGGATTCCAACCCAAAGTCCTTTTCTCCTGTAAGGCATAAAAATCACCGATCACACAGAAAACAGGTTGCATTTGAAGTAAGGCCAACACCAAATCAGGATGAAATCAGCTTGCCATCCCCCATCCCCCGACAGCCGTCACACAGCTAGACCTGAGTTAGGTGTTGCAATTGGAAACGCATCCTACCCTTGGGCAGCCTCCCGGGAGCCCCTCTCGGCCGCTCCACTCCACGCCATGGCTCCATTTTGAGAGGCCAGGGCACTGTAAGGTCTGCTGCTGGCTTTGCCACCAGGAAGGGTCCTGGAGGAAGGAACTAGCGGATGGAGGGAAGGAATAACTATCTGCGGGGACTGGGAGCTACAAGCTGCCTTGTGGACACGGAGCAGGTGGCAGGTGATCCTATAGCCCAACTCCTGCTAAAAGCAACGCGCAAGGCCAGTGCAGTTCAATTCTACCAGTGGTCGCCTCCGAAGGAAACGCGTTTGTGAATGAAGGTGTGAGAGTCGAAGGATGGGCCCCTCGCTAACCTCGGGCTGCCGCACCAGGCTGATGCCAAGGCCTCCGGGGTGGGGCTGGAGGGTGTCCGATGCTCTGGACGGCTGCAGGGCTCTGCGTCCTGGCAGACACCTTCCTCCGCGGCAAGAGGGGGTGGCCTTCGGGTGATCAAGCCAGGAGCCCCAGATCCATACCTGCCTGAGGAGAGCGACGCTTGCACACAGGTGGCGTGGTCCCCGGGGACCAGGCACTTGTTGAACAAAAGGGATCCTGACTTGCAGTCGCTACGTTCTGGCCAGGAGAGGGACCCCCAACTCGGGGTGCCGAGCCTACGGGTGGAAATGGGCGGGCGCCCCGCGCTCCCTCACACCCTCCGTAGGAGCGGAGCACGCAGCACGGCCGAAACTTTCGCGAACCTGCAGCTTCGCGTTAAGTTGGGGCCGGGAGAGAGGCGCAGAGCACGGCGTGGGAGTGGTAGGGGTGGTGAGAGCCTCGCCCACAAAAAAAGAAAAATAATTTAAAAAGAGAATCCAACGCACGCAGCACCTACTACCTGCCAGGCACGGTGCCAGGAGTCGTTTCGTGCATTCCTGTCCCAACTGTCACCACAGGCCCCAGGGGGCACCTGCCCTCGGCTGAGGAGGCGCAAACAGCGACCCCGAAGGTGGCGCATCCGGCCCCGGGCGCAGTGCGGGGCGCGGGAGGCCGGGGCTCGGTTCGGCCCCTTGCCCGTGGCCCGGGAGGCGGCGCAGATCGCAGGGTACCGGCCCACGTGGGCCTCGCGGGCCGAACCCCGGGCGCGAGCCCCGCACTGCACCGCACGGCAGGGACCTGGGGGCTCGGGCCGCCCCCGCACCCGCTCTGCGCACGGCGACGCCCTCGGCTCCCGCTGGCCCGGCCCCCACCGCAGCGCTGCACAAACGCAGTCCGAATGTGCAGCCCCACGGCGCGCTCACCGACCCCACGAGGACGCGCCAGCTCCGCCACGCAGGACACGGGCACCCCGGACACGCGCGCAAGCTGAGCCCAGCCCGCAGCCCTTCCGTACCGGTCCGGGGCAGAACGCACTCCGCCGGCTTCCTTCCCGAGGCCCGAGAGGTGGCTAGGAGCGCGGGCTTCTGTGCGCCCGCAGCCTCCGCGCGGGTCCTGCGCTCATCGCCGCCCGGAAAGACAAAAGGAAGCCGGCGGCCGGGAAGCCAGGGCGGTGTGGGCGCCGCCGGCCAGCCGATCCTGCCGTCCGCCGCCGTCGCCTGCCCGCCCGGGAAGGAAGGGACGGGAAGGCGGGGCCCGGGGGCGGGGGCGGGGGGGGCCGGGGGCGGGCCTCGAGTTTCCTGTGGGCCCGCCCCTCCTCGACCACGCCCCCGCATTGGTCACACCCATTGGACCGTGAAATGGCCACGCCCCCGGATACGGCCACGCCTGTTGGTACGCAGCGGTCACGCCCACCGGTGACCACGCCCCCTGGTGGACTTTGGTCGCCCACAGTTTTTGCCACTTGGTGCTGTTCAACCCTCTCTTGGGTCGACCGAGGCACTGCCGGGTCGCAGTCAAGCGTGGGTGTCGGACCAAGGGCGGAACCGAACACAGGTCCCGCCTCCCTAACCCTTGGCCTCTGGCCTGCGGGTGCAGGAGAGGCCAAGAGGCGTCGCCCGGGAGGGGCCGACCTGGCAGGAAGTTCAGCCTAGGTGGCCCGGGAAGGGGAAGAGGCCTTGTCGCCCCACGCTCTCAGGGACCAGACTAGGCCACGCGCCAGGCCCGCTTCCTCTCCACCCGTCCGGGCGCAGCTACCACCCACTTCCCGCGCCTGGATCTGGGACAGAGCCTGGTTGAGGAGATCTGGCTTCCACTTCTGGTGACCTCCGCCAGCTCCCTAGAGCCCCTCTGCCTCAGTTTCCCCGCCTGTGCAATGGGCAGCGGGGGGGGGGCTGGCTTCTTCCGGTACTCCCTCCCCTATGTGTGTGAATCTTCAGTCTCCTGGCCGGGGAAGGGACTTGGGCTCTTGGTGACCACAGCAAGGTAGCCTCCTGGGCTTGTCCTGCAGGCTCCTACGAAGCCCTGCCCATTGCTCCCGCCGTGACCACCCACCCCGCTGGTCCCCACAGACGGGTAACCACAGAAACAGCCGTGCATGTGGAGCCCGGCGCCCCTGGTGCGCTGAGACTGAACCGGCTTTCCGGCATCTCTAGGGAGAAGCTCCAATCCCTCCTTCAAATTCTCCTCCACAAAAAGCTCCTTCAGCGAGGGAACTCCTGGTACCTAGGAGGCTGCTGCGCCGTCGGTGGCAGAACAGCTGATCCTCGGCCCCCAGCTTCCTGACCCCTCTCTCTCCCAGTCTCCTGAGGACAGAACGGCAAAACCACCAGAAGTTCGTCTCCCAGGTGGCCCTGCAGTGAGGCACAAATGAAATAATGGCTAAGAGGGTTAGCAGTACCCTGCTGCTGTGGGGATGTTAGGGAGCCCGGCATGGTGGTGCCAGCCTATAATCACAGCACTCGAAGGCTGAGACAGGAGGATCCCTGCAAGTTCGACCCCAACCTGGATGACATAGTGGGACACTGCCTCAAAAAAATTCAAAAAGGGAGAGGGGTGTTCTGATGTCTGGGGGATGCTATGCCTTCTTTCTTGGCAGAGACCTACAGCCAGAGTCATTCTGGAGCTTATTGTAGCAGATCATTGCAGGGGACAGGCAAGGTTACAGGTGACAGATGCTCAGACACCCAGCCCCAGGCCCATCAGCCAGGAACCTGCAGCCTGAGTGTCCAGTATTATGTCAGCCAGGGCTGGTTATACTGTGCCATCAGGCATTCAGGAGCCAGGCATTGTCTATGGGTTAGCCTCACATCTTCCATCTTCCCTTGGGGCTTCCAAGGCTGCCCCTGGTTCCAGTAAGAGAAGAGGGAACCTGCTACAGGGGCCCCAGGGTGTTTAGGAGCCAGGCTTGGAAGTCGTGCCCATCATTTCTGGCCTTGTCACGTGGCTCCACCTGGATGCAAAGGACTCTGGGAGTTACGGACTGCTGAGTGCCCAGGAAAAAACAGCCAGTTTGGTGACCACGCAGCCACACCCTGCCAGAGAAACAGCATACTTCTCCCATACACAGGGCCACAGAGATTCATGTAAGCTCAATAATTACTGTCCTCGAGGCCTGTGCTGTGACCACCAGCAAAATGAGCTGGTGGTGGAGTGGGTCACGAAGGCCACCCAGGAAATGACTAAGTCAGGCTCAAATTGTGCTGGGCCCCCACAGGCACTGGAAAAAATATTTTTTAAAAATTACTTGCAGGACTTTAATAAACCTGGGTGAGTGTTCTACTAAGAATCTTTTTTTTTTTTTTTGGTACTGGAGATCGAACTTGGGTCCTTGTGCTTGTGAGACAGGCGACGGAACCACTGGGCTAAATCCCCGCCTCTACTAAGAATCTTGCAAAGAAGAGAGACACCAGCTCACAGACCCCTGCTGTAAGATGTTTGAGGACGCGGAGACCAGCTGTCTCCAGGTCTTCCTTGGATTCAATCAGCCAGCTTCATCTGTAATCAGAGTAATGTGGCTGCCAGCCCGTCCTTCCCCTGACCCCAGGGCTCACAGCCAGAGGAAATGGCAGAACTTCCGGGTCACAGCAGCGGTAGGAAGCCAAGGAGGTACTTGGGAAGTGGAACGCTGGGGTTATGTGATCTGCCAGTCTGCAGGATCACTGTCCTGCATCGAATCAGTGGACGGGTCAGGGCCCGCGAAACTGGATCACTAGGTAACTAGCGTGACTGCCCCAGACACAGATCCTGTGGTCCTACTCATCCAGGCAGTGAGACTCAGGGGAAGATTCTAATGGGGTCCCCGGACCCCTTTATCTTTGCAAGCTCCAGGAAATCAGGATCAACTCCAGTGTCCCCTGTACTGAAGCAACTGTCCTGCTATGGACTAACATGTACCCGTCCACCTCCCCATGTTGAATCACTAATCACTAACCAAGTATATTTAGAGACAGGGATTTTGGAAGATACTAGTCACCTTTGTGTTACTGTAACAAATACCTGAGATCGTAAATTTGCACCAGGAAAAGGCTTATTTGGTCTTGCAGTCTTGGGGGTTCCAATCAAAGATGGGTTGAGCCTGCTGGTTGGTCCAAGTTTGAGCCTGCTGATTGGTCCAAATTGGACAAAACACAAACTTTCTGATCTGAGCTTGCTGATTGGTCCAAATTCAAATCCCCTGCTTGGTTCAAATTCAAGTCTCCTGCAGTAAGGTGGACACCTCCTGTCGTCCAGGACAGCAACCTGTAGCTGTCAGTCAGTACATGCCCCCTCTTATTAGAGGGAAAAGAAAGAGTTGGGCCATTTCTGATCTGTCTTAGGAACAGGAAGAGGAGTGTGGTCCTGGGGGGCTGCATGTAGAGGGCCAGGCTTGGGGTTGGGGGGACACAACAAAAAGGTAGCAGGGCAGGAAGCAAATCCTTTGCAGAAACAGGTCCAGCCAGTACCTCGACCTTGGACTTCCAGAACTGTGACAACTACATTTCCGGTTGTGTAAACTGCCCAGTCTATGGAATTTGGTCAGGGCAGCCTGAACATAAGACATAAAATACACCCTGTGTAGCTCTGGCTCAATTTCCCACCCGCCCTTCGGAATCTCAATGCCAGTTCTACCACATTTAGGGCTGTCACCGAAACAAGACACCTAACCTTTCTGATGATGGAAAACTACTTTGTAAACTGCGAAGTGCGCTCAGCAGCTGAGGTTGACACTCCACAGAGTCGCCCAGGGGCCGGGGATTTAGCTCAGTGGTTCGACTGCCTGCTTTGCAAGCACAAGGTCCTGAGTTCGATGCCCGGTACCAAAAAAAAAGAGTCGCTCAGTTGGGGTGAACATCTGAGCCCTTGCAATTTTCCCAGTGGGGTGGAGGTGGACACCAACCCATAGCTGCCGGTGACCCCAAGTCGGAAGCCTGCCGGGCTCCCCAGGCAGAAGACAAAAGCCCAGGCCTGGGGCTCTGCACATCCCCCAGCATCTGTTCCTGTTTAGCCACTCCATCACCCAAAACCAGGCACAAGTACGGCTTTGACCGCTATCTCAAACCAGTTTGAACCAGAAAAGGTTGCTTGCCTTTCCAGCTCTGCTCCCAACAACTCCCAGGCCCTGAGAAACCAGTACATACCCCGTATGTATTATTACCCTTCGACATTAACCAGTGTAAAAATTATGAATGAGAGGGCCGGGATTTAGCTCTGTGGTTCCGCCGCCTGCCTCAAAAGCTCAAGGTCCCGAGTTCGATCCCTGATACAAAACAAACAAACAAAAAATTATGAGTGAGATATCTTGCTTTCCTTTTCCACAATAACCCCTTGAAATGCAGCATGCGTTCTGCATCGACAACACAGTTCAGACTCGATGTAATTCAAGCAGTGGATGTCATGCTGGACCGTTTAGAGATACCACAGCGAATCCCAAACTGTAGTGTCCCTTGGGAGGCCCGGAAGGCTTGGTAACCTTTGGTTGCTGGCCCAGGTCCCCGGGTTTCCAGAGCCCGGGGTGATGCCTGGGAATGTGCATTTCTGACAAGTCTGCAGGAGATGCTGGCACAGCTGCTGGTCCAGGGACCACACTTTGAGAACCACTGGCTTAGACCTCTACATGGAGCAAGAAATGTGCTTCCTCATTTACACTTGGGGAAACTGTTCATTACTGTGAGGCCGTGGTAATAAGGCCATTATGGTGCAGCATAGAGGTCTGAACCTGGATGGATGGAATACAACTGAAAATCCAGAAAGAAACCCTCACGTATTGTCATTTGTCTTTTCAGCACTGAGGATTGAACTCATGGGTGCTCTACCACTGAGCCCCAGCCCTTTTTAATTTTTTCTTTTGATGTATGGTCTAATTGCCCAAGCAGGACTCTAACTTGAAATCCTCCTGCCTCAGCCTTCCAAGTGCTGGGATTACAGGTGTGCACTACCACACCTGGCTTGATTCTTGACAAGGACGTGAAGATGATTCAATAGGAGAAAGAACAGTCTTTCCAACAAAAGCTTCTGGGACAGCTGGGTGACCAAATATAAATAATGAATCTGGAGCCAGGTGTGGTGGCACACACCTGTAATCCTAGCACTTGGGAAGCTGAGGCAGGAGGATTGCCAGCAGTTCAAGGCCAGTCTGGGCTACATAGTGAGACCTTGTCTCAAAAAACAAACAAAAATAATAACAACAAAAAACAAAAAGTAATGAATCTGAGCCCCTACCTCCCACCATATAGAAAAATGAACTCAAAATGGTCCAAAGACCTAAACGTAACTACTAAAGAACAGGAAAGGATTTGAGTGGACATTTCTCTAAGGATGATATATATATATATAAATGGCCAATCAGCACATGAGAAGAGTTCAGCACCACCAGGAGATGCAGATCAGGTCCCAAGGAGGTACCACTCCACACCCACAAGGACACAGGGTTCAAAGCTCTGGCCCACTGTTGGTGTCCTGAGTGTGTGAAGCTGGGAACCCACTACATCATGGGTGGGAGCATAAATGGTGGCTGGGCTGTGGGAAAGTTTGATGTTCTTCAAAAACTTAAACATAGAGGCTACCATACAACCCAGCAATTCCACTCTTAGGTATATCCCCAAGGAAATTAAAAATATATGTCCAAGAACCAAGATACATCATGTAAAGGTACAAGATCACAATGATGAATGTAACTATATTGTATACCTAAAATGTACCAATAAACTTAATGGAAAAAAAAAGAAAAGAAATGAGGATGAAAACCTTCATATCAAAAAAAAAAAAAGGTCCATGCCAAAATTTAAATGTAAATGTCAGTAGCAGCATGACTCATAATACCTAAAAAGCAGACACAACCCCGAAGTCTGTCAACTGATAAATAGATTAACAAAATGTGCTATAGCCACATGTTCAAACATCCTTCAGCTCATATTATGGGATGTGAACCCTGAAAACATTGTGCCCAGTGAAAGAAGCCAGAAAAGGCCATAGATTAGTTGGGTGTGGTGGCACACCCCTGTAATCTCAGGACTCTGAGAAGCTAAGGCGGGAGGATCACGAGTTCAAACTCAGCCTAGGCAACTAGTGATTTAGTGAGACCTTACCTCAAAATAAAAATTTTTTTTAAAGGACTGGAGATGTAGCTCAGTGAAAAGGTCCTAAATTCAATCTCTAGGACTGCAAAAAAAACCAACCCCAAAAGACCAAATACCCCAAAGCCAGCAACAACAAAAGCCATATCCTACTCGAGCCTGTCTCTATGCAATGTCTAGAATGGGCAAATCCGCGGAGACAGGCAACGGACCCGTGCTCACCAGATCTGGCAGGAGAGGGGGTGGTACAGGGCTTCTTGATGGAATTGGCCATGATGGTTGCACATTTCGTGAATACACAAAAACCTGCAGAACCGCATGCTTAATAAATAAACCGAAAAATGCAGAGGGGAAGGCATTTTCCTCAAGTCATAAATAATAACCATCAGCCGGGAGCTGGACCAGCCTGTGGACTCCTAAGTAGATTCCCCCACGCCGCGCTGGTCCGAGGGGCTCTTCCATCTTCAGTGCCGGAGATCATGACATTAACAGACCCGAGGGCAAAACCCTTTACAAGATGAAAAATGAGTATCACCCAAATGGCCAGCAAACAGGAAAGAGCTGGCCCTCATGCTGGCTGGGAAGGGGCAGAGAAGTGAGGGGCAGTGGCATCCTTTAGGATGACTAGGGAGGTGGGGGGGCCTCGGCCCAGCGGGGCTCCCCCTAGTCCCATCCCCCAAGGAAACTATGCAAAAGCCTGGGGGTGCCACTCAGGTGTTAGTGATTGCCTAGTAAGCCTGGGGCCGGAGGTTCCATCCTCAGCACTGTGAATATTAAAACGAAATGATTTCGAAAGAAAGAGAAAACTGTGAAAGCCAAAAGCCATGTGCAAAGACATCAATGCAGCACTAGAGGAGAACAAATAAGGCAGTTACATCCACACCTTGGGTGACTATAAACTGCAGTGACCGTCACTTAGCTAGATGCACCCATGAATTGGCTGGGGTGGACCTCAGAGGCACCACTGAGTACCAAAGACAGGGAATGGAAACAAGCCAGGTACAGTGGTGCACACCTGCGATCTCAGCACTCAGGAGGCTGAGGCAGGAGGATCGCTACAAGTTCAAGGCAGCTGGGACCTGGGCATCCCAGTGCAGTGTCGGGAGGGGCAGAGAAGAGGAAGGACATGGGGGCAGCTCAGGGGGCACTGAGCAGATCGCTTTGGTGAGCAGAGCTCCCTTTGACCACTGTCTCGGTCCTGTCTCCAAGAGCTGGCCTCTGCTTTTCTTTGCAGCTCTGGAGATTGAACCCAGTAGTGTCACACCGGGCTACATCCTCAGCCCTTCTTCATTTTTTGTTTTGAGCCAGGCTCTCACCGAGTTGCCCAGGCTGGGCTCCAATTTGCGATCTTCCTGCTTCAGCCTCTCAGAGTGCTGGGATGCCAGGTGTGGGCCACTGCTGCCCAGCTCCCTGATGCTCTTAAAGCTGCAGGACCTGCAGAGAGCCAGCCATCTGCCTGTCAGACACCAGCACCCAGAGCAGTGTGTGACCAGGCGGATCCATGGAGAAGGCAATGGGTGTCTGGTTGCCAGGCACTGGCATGGAGAGTGGGAGTGATGGCCGGAGCACCCACACATCTGCTGGGCACTGAGGGTGCTCCCAGCACTCGTGGTGGCCTGGCCACTGGGAGACACCGCTTGATTCCCATCAGAGCTGGGAGTCTCACCCGCAGCTGCTGGGAATGTGGGCAGCTGCTAATGACACACAGCTGTGACTCTCCCCGGGCATTGAACTCAAGCAAGGAAAGCTGCCAAGTAGGTGGTCGCTGGTCTCCAGAAGAGAGAACTTGTCATTTGAGGGGGTGCAGAGGTGCAGGTCCCCACCCAGGATGCCTCAGACCTCCCCGCTGGGTCAGCTCAGCCGGTGCCACGTGTGTCCCCCGCTCTGTCCCACGTAAGGGCCAGATTTGTGCCCAGGAAACATCCTCTCTACAGATTCCCAGCCCGGACGTGAAGCTCCGGCAGCTGCCAGTGGTCCAGCGTCTCACATCTGTCCGTGTTGGGTTCTGCACAGGAATCCATCACAAATATAAGAGCCCTGGAAAACATGGGGTTCAGCCAGAGAGATGCTCTGGTTCTCTCTCACGTCAAAGCAGTTCAGGGCAAAATAAGTGTGTGTAGGAGAGGAGGTGCTGAGTGGCAAGCAGGTCCACGGCCCTGGGGGGCGGTGAAGACTGACGGACACAGAGGGTTGCAAGGAACTCTGCCAGGGCTGGGAATGTTCAGTATCTTGAGTGAGATGCTGGCTGCGTGAGTGTGTAGATTTGTCAAACTCCATTAAACTGGAAATTTAAAATGAAAAAAAAAAGTAGCCCAGAGTCAGGAAGTTTGGAATAAAAACGGCAGCTCAGGTGACAGGGATCCACTCTTCTTGTCTCTTGTTTCTCTGGCTGGTGTGATCTTTATTTCCGAAGTCATTTCATGGCACATAATGGCTGCCAAAGCTCTAGCATTTACATCCTTATTCCAGGTGGAAGGAAGAAAAGGAAAAGGGTGAACCCTCCCTTCTAAAGAGGTGGTAGGTGCAACACGACATTCTGACCACATCTCAGTGGCCAGAACTTAGTCACATGGCTCCACCGGCATCTGAGGAAGATCTGGGGCTTCCAGTTGGGATCTCTGCTGTTCCCAATACATTCAGGATCTTGTTATTAAGGAACAGGAAGTACAAGACTATTGGAGAAACTCACATAATACTTTAGAAAGGCTTCCAGGAAAAAGTGGTTGACATGAAAAACCGCTTGAACATTCCTAATCCAAAAATCTAAAATCCAAAAAGACCCCAAATCCAAAACCTTGTGAGAGTCGACGCTAAACCACGAGTGTAGAACTCCACGGCCGAACCCCAGCGAAGATGCAGGCACATTAGAGAAGCGTGCAGTCAGGCGCAGCAGCGCCGGCCTGTAATCCCAGGTACTCTGCCCTTGTGATTTCTCATTTTGAGCCAGGGTCTGGCCACGTGGCCCAGGCTGGATTAAACTCCAGATCTTCCTGTCTCAGCCTCTCAGAGTGTGGGAATTACAGGGACGCGCCACCACACCCAGCTAGGTCAGTCTTTTGCTCCCAGAGGTGAAGACACAAAGGGCTTCAGTCAGCCTGGGACCAAGCTCCTCCCACCGGGAAGCCCGCTCCCCCCCCCCCGCCTGCTGACTCCGCTCTTCAGTCAAAATCGGCGCCCCCAGACCCTGCACCCCCACTTCCGGTTCCACCCAGGGCGTTTTCCTGGGGTGAGAGCCGTGCCTGAGGGGGTCAGGAAGTGGCGGTGGGAGAGGGCAGCAGGGACCTCACGCTGTCACTGTGCCGCCTGGGTGCAGCTGGCCGGGACTCGGGTTGCTCCAGGCCTCGACAGCGACCCTCCTCCTGCCGAGGTCGCCATGGTGACTCAGCACTGGCACAGCTTCCTGCTGAGAGGAGCTGTCGTTCCCACGCACCTGTTTGACGGAGCTGGGGGCCGGGCACCTGGCCTTCTGAGATGCCACCACTGACCCAGCAGCCAGGGATGCGTTGCACAACCTCTCTGTGAAGCTTATTGGATTTGGGGTGGGATGGTCACAAGGTGAGAGCAACCGGTACCTTGCTTGTGATCCTCCTGCCTCTGCCTCTACGACATGAGAGACCACACATCTGCTATTAAGCGGTGGCCTGAGAAATGAACCCAGAGTCAACTCCAGGAGTCTGTGCACTCAGCCCCTTCACCCTGCCGCCCAGGGTGCCTGAATGTTAGGCCAGGCACGCCATTTGTCTTGGCGGATGAAGAACAGAAGTTCTGAGCGGGGCAGTGGGGGCAGCAGGTGGGCCTGGAAGTCGTGGGCCCGCTGGAACAGTGACAGAAGAGAGGGGGACAAGGGGACCCTGTAGGAGCCACATAGAGGAGGATCTCAGGGCGGCACCACTCAACAGCCCAGCCAAATGTCCCCGCATCTCCAGCGCCCCGCCCGCTTTAGTCCTCCTCTCCTCCGGCCCTCCTCCGACTGAGATCAACGTCCCTTGGCCAAGTGGCTGGGCTGCAGGGGGCTTGGATTTGAACCAGGCACAGAACTGAATTAAGACCCTTCCGCAAGCTCAGATCAGAAGACTTGAGGTTAGACCTATTGGACCAATCAGCAGGCTCAATTTGGACTGATCACAGGCCTGCTGCTGCTGCTGCTATATAAGCAGCACTCCCCAGCCTCTTCTCAGGTTGAACGCCCTATTGGCTAAAGTCCTCCGTTTTGGGTACCCCTAGCACCCCACCTCACTGTGCTCTCCTGACCTGGTGTGTGGTTGCCTGATGAATACCCACGTCCCCCACCAGGTGTGAGCTCCCTTCTGTGGGAATAACACCTAGAACAAAGCAGATGCTAGTACTGTTGGGCTCCACACAGGTCAGGCTCACTGCTCTCTGACCTTCTCTAGCTGCTACTCTCTGGAGCTCTTTCTAAAATGACTTCCCTGTCTATTCCAGTCATAGGAATCCAAAGAAGATTTATACGACCTCCTAAGATGACAGATAAATCACAGATGTACAAGACTCCCACAAGGTTTTATCTGAGCAGGAATACGCACAGAACCACACAAAAGAAAGCCCTTTTACATCTATCTGAGGGGAGGGGAGCGAGTGCTGCTTATATAGTAGCAGCGGGCCTGTGATGGGCCCAAATTGAGCCTTCTGATTGGTCCAATTTTGAGCCTGCCAATTGGTCCGATTTGGTCTAAACGCAAGCCTTCTGATCTGAGCTTGCTGATTGGTCCAAATTCAAGTCTGCCCTTGCTTCAAATTCAAGGCCCCTGGCATCAAGGTGGACATTTACAGAGTCGACTCAGGTATCCAGGACAGCCAGGTATAGCTGTCAGTTGGCACAGCCACCCCTCCCCTGCTGATTATTAGAGGAAAAGGGAAGAGTTGGGCCATTTCTAATCAGTCTCAGGAAGAGGAGGGTGGCCAGGGATGTAGCTCAGTGGCGCCACACCTGCCTGGCAAGCGCAAGGTCCTGAGTTCGATTCCCGATAGCAAAAAAGAAAAAAGAAGGAAGAGGAGCGTGGTCCTGAGGGGCTGGATGCCAAGAGCCAAGCTCAGGCTCCGGCTCGGGGGACTAGAGAGAAGAGACTCAGAGGAAGACACAGGCAGGTCTCGAAGCACAGACCAAAGGGGCAGTTGGGGCCAGAGTCGAGGGCAGGAAATCTCATGCTCTGGTCCAACCGAGGAGGCTGGAAATTTACGTTTAAATCCAAAGGGACGCCCCCTTGTGTGTCTAGAATCCCACAGAAACCCCTTTCCCAAGCTTTTCAGGCTGGTGTCAGCTTGGTTAAGCAAAACATTGCTTAATGTGAGAAGTTTGGTTTGTTTGTTTTAGAAATTTCAAATATGTATCTGTACATTTTAAAATCTAACCTAAAACACACAAACTCCATCAATTTTGGGGGCCAGAGTTTGAGACAGTGTCTTGCTATGTGGTCCAGGCTGTCCTCAAACTCATGGCAATCCTCCTGCTTCAGCCTCCCCAGTGCTGGGATCACTGGCATGCATCACCACGCCTGGCAAAGGTCCATCAGTTCTGTCCTGGGCACAAAGCTGCCTGTGAGCCCGTGCCGATGTTGGAGTGTGAAGCAACTTACTTCAAAGGCACCCAGAACTCCTGGCTCTCATTTATTTAAACTGCAGTGGGTACCTAAAAATAGTTGTGAAGCAACTTGAGTGCAGCCTCCAGGAAAAGCAGTAGTTTTTCCTCTGATTCTTTACAGCTGTCCATCTCACATGTGCTAGTTACTCCCAGCTTTGTAACAGATAGCTCCAGTACTGGGCGCAGTACCTTACTTCTTGTCTCTTATAGTGTCTGTGGCCAGGAATTTGGAAACAGCGGGATGGCACATGTCTCCCCAGGATTCTCCTGAGGCCACTCGGAGGTCGGCCAGGGCAGCCCAAATGAGGATTGCCTGGCCCAAAAGATCCGCTGAACTCAACACCAAGACTAAGCAATTCTCCTCCCTTTTTTTTTTCCATATTCAGGATCAAACCCAGAGCCTTCACAATGAACTACTTCCCTAGCCCTTGATTTATTTTTTATTCTCAGAAAAGTCTCTCTAAGCTGCCCAGGCTGGGCTTCCACTTGCAATCCTCCTGCCCCAGCCTCCCACAGTGCTCGGTTTACAGTCACAGGTCACCACGCTGAGCTTTTAACATTTCTTTAAGAGCCCTGTCTCCACTTTAGTCACACACTGAGGTACCAGATGTTAGGGCTTCGATTCCACCTGTAACAGGGAAAGAAGGGCCCCCATTCCAGCCAGGGAGCTCCCCGCTGGCTTCTAGGGGCACACTGCTGAGGCCCTGCGGATGGAGAGTTTTCTCGGCACAATGAGGGAGAGCCAGGAGGGTGGTAGGCACGGGGAAGGCAGGAGGCACCGAGCCCACCCCTCCTTCTGAGGGTGCCATTTCGGCAGAACAGAGAACTGAGGCTGGAGTGGCCTGGGACACCCGTCACAGGTGACTCGGGAGGGACTGGTGTGTAATTTGGCCCCAGGCATGGAAAGTTAAATCAGCTGGAAAGAGTAAAAGGAAGTTGGAAAAATATTTACCTCAACCACAAGCTTGGGAGAGATAAAAAAGAAGGTGAGGCCGAGGGCCTTCTGGAAAAAGTGACTCTGCTAGAAAGTCAGAAGGAACGAGAAAAGGGGAGGCCTGGGGTGTGCGCATGCGTGTGTGTGTGTGTGCGTGCGTGTGTGCGTGTGTGTGTGTGTGTGTGTGTGTGTGTATGGGGAGGGTCCAGCCTGTGTGGTAGTGTCCCTGGAGCTCTGGGTGAGGTGGTGCACACCTGTAACCCCAGCACTTGGGAGGCTGAGGCAGGAGGACTGCAGGATTGCCTGGAGTTCGAGGCCAGCCTGGGCTACATAGCAAGACCCTATCTTGAGAATAAATAAGTAAATGGCCCTTTGCTATCCTTGTGCTAGTGTTATTTATTTATTATTTATTTGGCAATACTAGGAATTGAACCCAAGGCAGCCTTCACAGCGAGCTCCATTCCCAGCCCTTTTTATTTTCTATTTTAAGATGGAGTCTCCCTAAGTTGCTAAGTTGCCCAGGCTGGGGTCAACCTTGGAATCCTCCTGTCTCAGCCTCCCAGAGTGCTGGGATGACAGGCGTGCGCCGCCATACTCAGCTTGTTCTCACGCCAGCTCTGCTGGGGCCTGCAGTGACAGGGGCAGAGTTTTCGTGCCATTCTTCCGCTCCATGCCATTCAGGGGGTAGGGGTGCAGGGGGGCTCGTGAGGCCCTGGAAGCAGACACAGGAAGCTTACAAACCAGCAGTGCACAGAAAAAGGCCGCCAGGGCCCCAGGACCTGGCCCAGGCCTCTCCACGGTGGGTCGCCTGTGCCTCTGAACCAAGGTGGAGATGGGATCCCAAGGCAGGGCCTGGGCTCCTGCGGCTCTGGCCAAGCCTGGCTCCAGGGGCCCCTTCAGCTGTGGAGCCCTGGGCAGAATGCAGAGCGAGGGCAACAGCAGGATGAGGCCGGGCAGGGCCTGGGGTCCGACGGGGATCGGGGGGACAAGAGGGCCAGAGCCGGCCAAGGCCGTGACTCCATCCTTTGTCTAAGGTCAACAAAGAGTCCTGCCAATGCAAACAGACAGGCCCAGGCCCAGGCCCAGGCACGCGCGCGCGCACACACACACACACACACACACACACACACACACACACACACACACACACACACACACACACACACGCCCGTGCATATGGGCTACCAGGCCTCAGAGGCCAGGTTTTCAGGATCCTGCCTGCACGTCCTGGGTTGGGCGGGGCTGGACTAAGGAAGGGGGCGGGGCCAATGGAGCAGCTGGGCCCATCTGGGAGGCAGAGCCAAGCAGCCCCTGTTCCCAGTCCCTCCCGGGCACCTGGTTGCTGGCAAAGCTGTCCGACGCCAGGCGAGGCCCCCAGGAGGCCCTGGGCTCTCCTCCTGGCCCGGGGGCAGAGGACACAGCCAAGGTCACCTGCCCGCCGGCTGCGCAGGCCCTGGCCCTTCTGCCCGATCCCCGGTGCTCAGGGACACCAGCTTGGGGCGATGCCCACTAGAGCCCCGGAGGAGAGGCTGCTTCCCCCTGACCCCCACAGGCCTGTCCCAGCACTGCAGCTCGGGACAGTCGCAGGACTGGGAGGATGAGCCAGGCGCCCGGCTCCCTGGGCCAACCCTTCTGGGTCCGGAAGCCTCTGTCACCCCCCAGGGCAGACTTGGGGGGCACAGCCTGGCCTGGGAGCAACTGGGGTGGGGTTCCTGTGAGGGGCGAAGGGGGGGCCCCGCTGCCTGCTCCTGTCGTTCTGCTTGCTCTGGGCACAGCTCTGGTCACCTGGGGCGGGCAGAGCGGCACGGAGGGGATGAAGTGATCAGGGCTTGCTCGGAGCTAGGGGGCGCCTCTCCCCACGCTGCCTGTCTCAGGTCGGCCGGTGCCTCTGGCGTTTCTGTCTCGTCCCTGTCCCTGGGGCAGAGCAGGAGATGGGCGCTCAGGCACTAAGTGACCCAAAGCCTCCCTGCATCTGTCCCAAGCCCAAGCTGGCTCCCACATCCCCATGTGACATTGTGCCTGGGCTGGAGATGGAAGCCGGGATCCACCTCAGGGCCCCTTCACGTGACTCCAAATGGCGAGGAGCCCAGAGGTACTCTGTGCATGTGGGCCATGTCCATCCACATTTACTCTGAAACAAAAATGAGAAAATGCCAGACTTTTTGTTTTCTGTTTTTTGAGACAGGGTCTCACTATGTAGCCCGGGCTGGCCTCACATTTGTAGCGATCCTCCTGTCTCAGCCTCCCACGTGCTGGGATTACAGGCATGTACCACCATGCCCAGCTAGACCTTTTAAAAATTCACTTTAAATCTGTGTCATGTGAACACAACAACACTCTTTTTTTTTTTTGTACCGGGGATTGAACTCGGGTCCCTGCGCAAGGTGTGTCTTTTGACCTGCAGACTTCCTGAAAGAGTCTGATGGCGGTGGGGTTCCTCAGGGGTGCCCTGGGGCCAGCACTTTGAGAACCTACAGGACATTTCTGAGGTATCATTTGCAAAACAAATCCCCCTGCCTCCCTGATGCTAAGATGCATCTTCTCACCCTGACGCGTGGAGTATTTGTGAGATCCTAACTCGTCTTGCAGTTGCCCCTCTGCTCATGCTCTTACTCACTTGACAGATCATTTAATCCGAAGCCTGTTAGACTTGGCACCGTTTTGTAACAGTCACAGTGGCAAACATCTGAATGGGGCTTTCCCCCCGGATGAGAGACTCTGGGCTGCTTCCCACACGTCTTCCATGGGCCTGTGCAGCCCTAAATCAGCGCCTGAACAGAGCCAGGCATGGGGTGCAGGTGCTGGGCTGGGCCATGGGGCCCATAGGCACCATGGGGTGACCGGAGGAGGACGACCCCTGCAGCTCCTCAGCTCCTCCTGCAGCCGCCCTGCCCTCCAGAGTGAGCTGTCCCACTGCCCACTGTGGCTTTGCCTCCCGCCTAGCTGTGGCCTCCCCGGGGAGGAGGAGGAGGAGGAAATCTCGGGCTGTCCTTGTAGTCCAGGAGCTGGCGCCTAGCCGGCTGGGAAGCAGCCACCAACACCGTTTCCAGGGCCCTTGAAGTCCAGGCAGATGGAGGGCTGGAGGAGGAGGACCAGCTCGCTGGACAGCTGCTGGCAGGGCCTGGGCTTAACTCTACCCACCCTCTGAAGGTAAGGGGTGCGGGCCTCTCCTGGGCTCCAGGACGAGTGCACTGCTCCAGGAGTGTGCACGCATAGGGTCTGGTCCCTTGGTCCCTTCAAGCTGACCTTGCCCTCTCCTGGCCCAGCCCCCTGTCTTCTTAGGGTCACTGGGGAATTTTTTTTGTTTTGTTTTTGTTTTTTTACTGGGGAAGTTTTCTTGTTCTTGTCTCTGGGGCCCCCAGCTCAGGGCAAGGGTCAGCACCTAATAAGGGTTTGTGGAGTGAATCCTTTAAGTGCAAGGATAAATGTATTATTTGTTTGCTTTTTTTTGGTACCAGGAATCGAACTCAGGACCTTGCAGTTGACAGGCAGGCATGGCACCACTGAGCTAAATCCCTGGCCCTGTTTGCTTTTTTTTTTTTTTTTTGTACTGGGGATCGAACTTGGGTCCTTACACTTTCAAGGCAGGCAGCGAAACAACTGAGCTAAATCCCTGGCTCTTGTTTGCTTAATTTTGAGACAGGGTCTTACCGTGTTGCCCAATCTGGCTTCAAACTCCTGGGTTCAAGTAATCCTCCTGCCTCAGCCTCCAGAGCAGCTGGGACTATTGTGTATGCCACCATGCCTGGGGAAAACATGTATTAACAGGAAATACAAAGTGATGCTGTTGTCTAATCTTTGTGTGTCTGTGGTACTGGGGACTGAACCCAAGACCTTCACACTGAGATGCATCCCCAGTGCTTTTTATTTAATTTTGAGACAAGGTCTCCCTAAGTTGCTAAGTTGCCCAGGCTGGGCTCACACTTGGGATCGTCCCGCCTCAGCCTCAGAGTGTTAGGATTACTGGGGGCACCACGACCCCGGGCTCCCAGTGGTTTTAGCATGCACTGAGCATAGTAGCCCCTGCACTCATGGCTTTTTGGTTCTGGGTTTTCTTGAAACGGAAGCCCTTGGACACACATTGCTAAAGCTCCCAGGTGCTCTGGAATTGAGTCAAACTTGTGCAGGCTCTCTTCCAAGGCGGGAGCAGCCCCTGCCAGGAGTAGGCTTCAGAGGCCTCTGAGCCCGGTGACCCGGGTGTTCCCTCACAAGACTTCCAGAAAGGACAGATGTCAGGGTGGCTCCTGGATGGTTCCAGCCCCCTCAGAAACAGGCGGAGAGAGGATCAGCCTCGTGCTCTTCCCAAAAGGCCCAGGCTGGAGGGGGAAGAGGGAGGAGATGAGACTCAGGGGGCAGAGAAGAGACCTCTTCCTCATCTGGGTGCAGAAACACACACACATGCACACACGTGCACTCGCAGACACACATATGCACACACTCTCCCGCCATCACCCCGGAATAGCTTGTACCAGCACCAGATTAGTAGCTTGCTTTTTGGAGCTGGGAAGCCCTGCTCCCCAAAGGACACTGAACCTTGGAAATGTGGGCCTAAGTGCCTTCGGGGGTGGGCTTCGGGGTGCCGGGGAGCACATGGGGCACCCCAACTCAACACCATGGTTTGCTCACAGACTTGGAAAGAAAGCATGATTTTTGTGTTAACCTTGGATACCTCATGGAAATGAACGTGAGCGTGTGTGACTAAAAGCAGGAATCGAGGCCGCTTCCCAATGGCAGGCGGGACCCCTGGGATGCACTGAGCTGCACCACCCTCCCCTCATTCACGGAACTGCCACCAGGGGCTCCGGTGGGACTTCGAGAAGGCACTTCATTAAGTCTTTACAGGCTAAGGGCTCATCTGTGCCCGGTGACTGACCAGGTTTAAATCTGGGCCCTGGGTGGTGGCATGGAAGCAAAACTAGAGAAAGCTCCCTTTTGCAACAAAGCACCTCCCCCTAAAACCCAGTATAATATGCGTCCATCCATAGGTTAATATAGCTTCAGCTGTTGATGAGGTTAGAGACCCTGTCATCCAGTCATTTTCAAAAGGCTTCACCCCCACCTACTGCTGCCATAGGGATCAAGCCTTCCACACATGAGCTTTTGAGGTACACTGCAGATACAAAACATAACAAAAGACATCTTTTTTTTATTTCAAAAGACATCTTTTTAAATATTATTAAACACTTCTAGAGAGAAAGCATCATCTAAATCACTTAACTTGGAAAAAAAAGACTTTTGTATTTTAGTTCCACACTACTTATTTCTAAAAAACAACACCTTTTTCTTTAGTTTATCCTGTTTCTTGTTTGCCAGTCTGTACTCTATAAAAATCAACATATGATGAAAATATGGCTTTGTTTATTGATAATCAAATGATGTGATGCTTTAAAATAAACAGTACTTTCAGAAACACACACAAAAAAAATCTGGGTCCTGGGGACCACCCAGGTCAGAACTCAGAGCCCTGGCTCATTTTAGATGATGTGTGATTAAGAAATACTGTGACTTAGGGGCTGGGGATTTAGCTCAGTGGTTCTGGCACCTGCCTAGCAAGCACAAGGAGCAGAGTTCAATCCCTGGTACAAAAAAAAAAAAACACGGTGACTGTTTAAATTTAAAAATTAGTACAGGGCCGGGGATTTAGCTTAGTGGCACCATGACTGCCTTGCAAGCACAAGGTCCTGAGTTTGAACCCCAGTATCAAAAATAAAAATAAAAATACTATTAGCACAATGAAAGACATTGCCATGAATCCACCTCAAAATCCTCCTCCTGGCTTCAAGCACACTCATCCTGTCATCCTTGCCACTTCCTGCAGCAGCTCTGGAGCCCTCTTTCCTGAGGGTCTTTAGCTGCACTGTCCTGGCTGCCTCCATGTCCCGAATGGATTCAAAGCATTTCCCTCTCATAGTCATTGTGACTTTGGGGAAGAGCAGGAAGTCACATGGTGCCAGATCTGGTGACTAAGGTGGATGAGGACACAGCATTGTGTTTTTATGAGCTGCCTCTCCATTGGATGGTGACCAGCAGCATCAGTCTCTGAATTTGTGATCACACCTGGTAAAGACTCTGAGGAAAGAGGATGACGGGATGAGCGTCTTCATACCAAGGGTGAAGATTTTGAGGAGGATTCGTGGCAGTGTCTTTGATTGTAGGAAATGTTTAAATTTTAAATGTTTAAGCATTCACAGCATAGTTTGATCAGCCCTCATCGACACAGCCACTTGCCCCAGGCTTGCATCTTGGCCTAAGTCAGCTGACTCAATCTGGACCTTGCCTTGAGAAGTGGCCAAGTGAGCAAGGTCCCAGGTCCTGGCCACCAAGACTGGCTGCAGCTGGCGCTGAGAACTGGTCCCCTCTTGGGGGCCCTGAGCACAAGGCCATCCTGCAAGGCCCTGAGGCAGGGAGGAGAGCAGGGGCCCTGGAGTCCTGCCCCGCCGTGAGCCCTGCAGCATCTTTGGATGTTGGAGGGGAACTGTGCCCGAGGTCCCCAGGAGCACACCTTCTCTGGAAAAGGGTCCACGCAGGTGACCGAATTAGAGATGTTGCAACAGAGGAATTCCTGGATTATCGATGTGGGCCCCAAACACAGTCTCAAGTGTCCTGAAGGGGTGGCAGAAGGGGACTTTACTGGAGAGGCGGCGGTCATGGAAAGACAGGATGAGGACAGCCGGCTGGGCGTGGTGGTACACCACTGTAATCCTAGCACCTGGGAGGCTGAGGCAGGAGGATCACCATGAGTTTGAAGCCAACTTGGTCCATGTCATGAGTTCAAAGCCAGCCTGAAGGAACTTGAGCCAAAGCACACCTGGAGAGAAGTGAAAGTGCAAAGACACTGTCCCCAATTCCTGTGTGCCTTGGTGTCAGCCCCAGGGTTCTGACCGCGGGAGAATAAATGTGTGTGGTCTTCGCGCACCAGACTTGTGGTATTTTGTTACAGGAGCCGTAGAAAATGGAAGAAGTTGTCCTCAGGTCTAAGCCACCATCAGCCGCATTCCAAATGCAGGACACTTTGCCAAGTTCAAGAATGCACAGCACTGTGAATTCACTACATAGCCCAGGCTGGTCTCGAATTCACTGCAGTCCTCCTGCCTCAGTTTCCCAAGTGCTGGCATTATAGGCTTGTGCCACGTGCCCACCATCAGAGCACCCACCCTGAAAGTCACCCTCAAGACCCATAAATATACCCAGATTCGGATTATGGTGAGCCTCTCTTCTCTTGATGGCCTGCACTCCATTTCTCTGAGCACGTGATTTTATATTTCTATCTAATAAATCCCCTTATGCCTCAAAAAAAAAAAAAAAAAAGCACCAGCAAACCAGGCGTGGTAGCACGCACCTCTAAACCCTATGCCCTGGGAGGCTGAGGCAGGGAAATCACAACTTGGAGCCCAGCCTGGGCAACTTGGCAACTTAGTAAGAACCTGTCTCGAAATTTAAAAATAAATAAATAAATAATAAAGGGCTGGGCCAGGGGTTTAGCTCAGTGGTTCTGGCGCCTGCCTTGAATGCACAAGGTCCCGAGTTCAATCCCCGGTACCAAAAAAAATAATAATAAAAATAAAAATAAATAATAATAATAATAAAGGGCTAAGGATGTAGCTGAATCCAAAGACCCTGGGCTCAACCTCCAGGACCAAACTAAAATAGAGTATGAGCAGTGGAATGGGGTGAAAGGCCAGAGGCAAGGATTAGGGTTGCCCTGGTGCCAAGGTGACTGTCTGCCTATGTCCTCAGAGCTGGGGGCACTGGGGCCTGAGGTCAGGGAGTCCTCCAGTCAGAGGTGGGATCCCTGAGGGCTCCTGATGGTCGCCAGGTCCCCGGGGACCTCAGAGGTGTCCCGACCCCAGACTGACAGATCGCCAGCATGAAGTCCTCCTGGCTGACCAGAGAGAGCCCTGGACTTTGGGGTCTGTGGTCTTTCATCTCCAGGCTCCTTCAGACCCCGGGGCCAGCAGCACCAGGATTCCTGGGAACCACGAACCTCCCAGCACTCTGGCTAGGGGTGAGCCAGCTGAGCTGGGCCTCCCTGCAGCTAGCCCGGCCCTCCTGCAGACATCCCCGAGTCCCCAGTTCTTCAGTGGTCTGGAGGGACCCTAACAAGGCCAAGCGAGAGGGAAGATGAAGCCTGAATTTGTTTTGTTTTGTGTTTTGAGACAGCATCTCACTGGGTAGCCCAGGCTGGCCTTGAACTCAGGGTGACCCTCCTGCCTCAGCCTCCCAAGTGCTGGGATCACAGGGTTGCACCACTGTGCCTGGCTGAAACCTGAGTTTAGGACAGGGAACTCAGCAACCGGTGGGGCTTGTAAAGAGCAAATGAGAATCCGGAAGTACAACAAAGGAGGACAGTGATAAATCTAAAGATGAAAAGAGCAGGTTAGATCACAATTAGAGAGGAAGAAAATGAATCTCCTGGTGTTTGGAGCCCTGTTACCAAGGGCTACGACAGCAGCAGTTGTATATCTTGTAGAAAAGGTGAAGAAATGGAAAATAAATTATCCTGTGCCCAATTCTATGCCAGGTTGTCACTCAGCAGGATCCTTCTGGGGGATTTGGCTTGAATCAAGAAGAAAAAAAAAGAAGAAGAAGCAAAAATAGCTTCAAGGAACAGCTTCTCCATCAGATTGAAAAACCAAAAGCCCACCCCATGTCCAGGCTCAGAGAACATTCTGGAAACTTGCCCAGGTCTCCTTCATTCCACTCCACGGTGACGCCCAGAGGGAGAGCTTCCCTGAAAAGGGCTCTGCTAGCTCATGTGGCGCCACACACCTGTAATCCCAGCACTCAGGAGCCTGAGGCAGGAGGATCATCATGAGTTCAAGGCCAGCCTGAACTACATAGTGAGACCTTATTTTTAAAAACTGAAAAATGAATTTTAAAACTCTAAACACTAAAAGGCTTTGCTTAGGTTACCCCTCTGCTCAAAAACCTGCAATGGCTCCCTACTGTTCCCAGAATAAAGTCCACCTTCCCTGGCCCTGAATTCTCAGGCTCCAGTTCGAGTGCCCCTCTCTCTGCTGGAGGCCTCTAGACTCTTCTTCCTGCAAGTCATGACCTCTGGTCTTGTACCCAAAGGTTCCAGCTGCCACCCACTGCACTCACATAGACCCTCAGATGTCCTCCAGGCCCCTCAGACTCAGGAAATGCATCACCTCCACAAAGTTGGTTTTCTTCAGTCTTCCCTGCCTTGGTTATCCCAAGACTTGGAGCAGATCCAAGTCCATTTCCTATTCCTGGACACATAGTGTGGACTACATTTCCCAGGCTCCTTTGCAGTTAGGTGCAGCCATGAGACCAAGATGGAACCCAGAAATTTGTGCAGAAGTGATTTCCTGCCCTTCCAAGTCTAGCCCATTAAAACTTTCTCCTCCTATTCCTCCATGTTCTTGCTTCCTTCTGGTGGGCTACAGGGTAGATGACCTCCAAGATGACTTTGGGGTCTACTACACATGGGTATCACTCTGGACTCTTCCTCTCCCTCAGTTGCCACACTCAGAAGCCAGATCTTATCCATTTTAACTACAAGATAACTCTCTGTTCTCTGTTTTAATCATTTCCCAATTGCTGGACCAAAATAGCCAACACCCACAGCTTGAAGGAGAGGTTTATTTGGGCTCGCAGTTTATAGAGGCTTCAATTCATAGTTGGTTGGCTTCAAGGCAGGGTGGTATGGGACAGGGGCCTGGTGGAGGACAGCTGCTCATGGCATTGGGGACAGGAAGTAGAGAGAGAAGGGAGGAGCCAGGGACCAGAAGGCACCACTCAGAGCAGGAAGCGGGGAGACAGATGGGAGGAGCCCAGAGGAGATTGGTTACGCTCCTGGATGCCCAGTCCTGTGGTCCCAGGACAACCGATTCATTCTGCTCTTGAGCCCTCTCCTTTCTCTACATCCTGAGCTTTCCATGCAGCAGCTGAGTTTAACTTAATTCATTTGCATATCTCCAAACCATCCCCAGGCCTGGCACATAACACATGCAGAATACGTGTAAATCTCCACCATCAGTGGCCAATCTGAAGGAATTGTCCAGGGTTGTTGATTTTACCAGAAGAATCCTACCATTAGGGAATGAAGAGCATTCTTCCAGAAAAATCTAGAATACAGCAGGAAGGCAGACAGCTGGGCATGGTGGTGTACACCTGTTATCCCAGCACTCGAGAGGCTGAGGCAGGAGGATTACTGTGAGTCTGAGGCCACCCTGGGCTTCATAGGGAGACCCTGTCTCAAAAAACAAAAAAGAAAACCTCAGGCCCAGGTTTCTGGTTCCCATCCCATCCGGTTTGCTTTCTACAATGCTTACAGATTTCAATCAATAAACCCGAAGCCTCCATCCTTCATCCAGCTTTTACAAAACCAACAAGCAGGTCTCCGGCAATTGTAGGGCCGTGAAAAGTGACACTGCAGGAGGAGATCAGGGCCCTAGACACAGAAGCCAGAAGGGTGCGATTTACCAACAGGGACCACAGGGTTTGGAAACAGACCCTGTCTAAGAGGTGATAATTTGCTCAGCTGTAACTGCAGGTTTCCAGCCCATGAAAGGTCTTTGTGTCCCTAGAGAAATTGAATAGAGCAAGACAGCTTTAATGACACTCTCTCAATTCCATTCACCCCGCCCCTGGGCACCAGATGGTCAAAGTGTGCCCTGAAAACGGGCATTAATCATCCTTCCCAGGTTCATTTCCGCCATCCCTGCACACTTTCATCAGTGGCGTCCCCAGAGTGGGTAAACTGAGGCAGGGAGGGGCTGCTGTGCTTGGGCACGGGGGATCACTCTGGGAAGCCCCATCTCCTCCATCACCGGCTTGGGGTCTCAACTGCAAGGTCCAGTTCCTGGATTCAGGGTCACATCAACCAAAAGACCCTTTGGATTCAGAAAGCACTGCTTCAGTCCTGGCTCCCTGGTTACTGCTGTCACCCTGGGCAAAGAGGTGAGGGTCTCTGAGTGTGTTTCACACATCAGAGGTGCTAAGGCTGCCGATACCCAACAGGTGAAGCTCAGTTTCCTGCCTTGCCAGCATGCTGTGTGCTGTGTATCGTGGGAGTGCCCTGCCCCACATTCCCTGTGTCACCCTCGGAGGCAGGAGGATCCTGGGGAGTTCGAGGCCAGCCTGGGCCACATGGCAAGACCCTGTCTCAGCAGTCGTGTTTCGGAGAGGATCTGGGCTAGGCATGGTGCTGCACACCTGTGATCCTGGCACTGTAGGAGGGTGAGGCACGTGTCATCTGCAATGCTGTTTTGCCCTAATTGCCTCACTGGACCTTATTACTGCTGGGTGGCCACACCTGGCCCTCTCTCAGCTCAGGAACAAGGGCGCTCCTGGACCACAGACCCCAGCAAGGGAGGGCCTGGCATGGCCTTGAGCCCGGGCGGTGGGGGGGGGGGCGGTCTTAGAACCCAATACGCTTTACTCCTTGAGTGGAGTGTCTCCTTCTGGGACCATTTGGGGCATGTGGATTCATTTTAATAAGAAACCACATGTCCTTCCTGGGTACAGTGCCACAGTCTGTGATGCCAGCACTCTGGGAGGCTGAGGCAGGAGGATTGCAAGTTGGAGTTCAGCCTGGGCAATGTAGTAATTTAGGGAGACCTTGTCTCAAAAGAAAACACAAAAAAGGCCAGGGATGTAGCTCAGTGGGAAGGGTGCAATCCCCAGTACTGCAGAAGATGAAACAATTCCCACACAAGGCTCCAAAAGGACGAAGCTTTCTGACCGGAGCAGGTCCCAGGGGTGCTGTCCTTGCCAAGGTCACTGGCACTGGCCCTGCTCCTGCGGCACACACGGCCCCAGGGCCCTGCAGATTCAGCAACATCACCTGGGGCCCGGGGAGAATTTCCTGCCCTGTGTCTCTCCCCTGCCTTTGTCTCTCTGCTGGGGGAAGACCTTACCTGGCTCAGAGCCCCAGCCAGATGGGGACACTGCCCAGGACGGAATCCTGGGCTCGTCTGCCAGCTGGCGGGTGCAGACATTTCCCAGAGGGGTGGTGTCACAGAGGAGGGACTGAGGCTGGGGAGGGGCAAGGTTTCTAGGATACTCCCCAGGTTCCTCCTGGAGACAGGTACTGCCCGGGCCAGGCTGCTGAGGGAGACTTTGCGACAAAGCAGAGGGGAGACCGAGGCCGGAGCAGCCACCTCTGTGAGCTCCTTGCTGCGGGGCCCGAGAAGCGGACTGGACGTGGGGCAGCCCCCGGGGTTCCTGCCCCAGCTGCACCAGGGTCTCAGGTTTGCCTGCTGGGCCAGCACCCATGGGTTCCACGCTGTGCTGCCCTGGCTTCTCCTCCTCTCCCATCCTCTGGTTCCCCCCGCAGCCTCCTCCCACCCCTGGGCCTCAGCTACCTGGCCCGGCCCTGCCTGCCTCTTCTCACACGGTTGCCGGGGGAGAAATGATTGCCAGTGAACATTGTTCCCACACCAGCCGCTCCCCACCAATATTAATAAGGCCAATAATAGCCAAGCCTTACTGGGCAGCTGTCGTGTGCCAGGAGCTGTTATAAGCACTTCAGAGGCGGGGACCCAGCGTCCCGCCCAGCAGCCCAGTCCCTCAGGGGACAGTGGTCGGCCTGGCCCTGGGGCTGCTCTGGGCATTGGCTTGGACTGTCCCTGCCCACTGAGGGCCTCGGTTTCCCATCACGGGGGACCAGGTGCCCGGAGGTGCTGCTGTCGTCCCTTTTCGCCCTATTCTGTGATTCCGCCCTGAAATAGTGCCGGTCCCCCGCGAGCTTCCCTTGCTGATGGGAGCCCTTGTTTCCACCGCGTTGTCCGTTAATATAGACACATATTTTTAACATCCTTCCATGCCCTCGATTTGTTTGCTCATTTTATCCTCATTTCAGTGGGCCCTTGGGACTCAGAACCTAATTTTAGCGAAGGTCAAACGTGGTTTCCTGAGGCAGCCTCCTTTCTGTCCCCTGGCCCTGAGGATGGCGTGTGGAGGGGTTGAGTCTATCCAGACCTGGTGAGGATTCGCTTGCCCCTGTCACAGGGCAACGGGCTGGGGGCGCAGGTTCGCTGGACAGTGGCCTGGAGCTGCCAGAGACCTTAGTGGTCTCACTTGTAGTTGAGGAAACTGAGGCACTGATGGAGGGGCCTCCGAGAAACAGCCCAAGAGTCAGCCCAAATCAGAGCATAGTTCTGTGACTTCACCTTGGGAGAGAGAAGAGGGAAGCAGGGCCTCCGAACACACTCTCGGCTTCATGGTCAAGACGCAGCTGATTAATCGGGGGACATGTGATGATCCCTCGTCTTCCCTCAGCCCTGTGGCTGGTTCCAGAGGGGCCCGGCCTGGAGACAGATGCAGCGCGGTGATGAACGAGTTCCACAACAAGGTGTTGATCCAGGCTGCGGCACCAGAGCTGCACCTGAGCTTGAGCAGTTATTAGAAATGCAGGTCAGGCAGAAATGCAGGCCTCGGCTGACCTGGTTTACAAGATCCCCTGGGCCAAGAAGAGGGCGATTGATGGGAAGCAAAAAGACTCAGGGTCCCCAGGCAAGGTGACACACACCTGTCATCCTAGCTCTCAGGAGGCTGAGGCAGGAGGATTGCCAAGAGTTCAAGGCTGACCTGGGCTACATAGTGAGTTTGAAGCCAGCCTGAACTATGTAGTAAGACCCTGTCTCAAAAGAAAGAAAAAAAGAAACTGGAAGGGCCGGGGTGGGGACAAGGAGACTGGTCACAGGAGAGCGTTTTGAGAGCACTGGGTCTGCAGCGTGACTCACCTTGATGCGGACCTCACACCCACTGTGACTGCGGGGACAACAGCACCGAGTAGCGAAGCTCGGCCTGCTCCAGTCCCTGAGCTGACCTCAAGTCCTCCCAGCTACATGCTGTGCACCACAGTGGCCGTGGGCAGCCTGCTCAGCCCACAGGTCAGGGTTTCCCAGTGTCATGTGCCTCCCGCCACTGCTGCCCAGCCGCCTCGCCTGTCCCCCCGTCGCCGGGGTGGGGGCTCCGGGTGAAGTTTGCTGCCGGGGATGAACCTGCAAGGCTGGGGCTTTAACAGTGCTGGCTGCAGCTGTGGGCGGAGCTTTTACTTATCAGAGCCACTGGAGAAGAGCCTGGGGTCCCTGTCTGGAGAGAGCTGCTTCCCCCTCACCCCAGGGAGAGCCTTGGGGCTTCCAGTGGGTTTCTGGGTGGAGGGAAGCTGGCTCCCGGCCCTGAGACCGGGTCCCCCAGTGCAGCATCGCCTGGAAATGTGCATGGTATGTGCATGCAGGAGTGGAAATGTATGTGTGCCTGAGCATACATACATGGAGGCGTGCGCTGGTGTGAGTGTGCACGCGTGAGTGACTGTGTGTGTGTGTGTGTGTGTGTGTGCGCTTGGCATGGGGGTACGTGTCTCCCCCACCAGCACAGGGAGTGGGGCCTTAGAAGGATTCTGCCTCACAGGGGTTCCTGCCTCCCCTGACCCCTGAAGGACAGGGAGGAAGCCGCAGTGCCTGGGCTCTGGGGCTTCTCCTTCCGGGGGCATCAGTGTGAACTTGCTCCCCCAAGGACACCCCTCCCCTGGACACACGTGGCTATGGGCTGCGCAGGTGCATGCATCGTGGAAAAGCCCACCTGGGACTCCACCTCCCCGAGTAACCTTCCCAGCTCTCCCACCACATCCCACAGCTCGGCCTCCTAACTGCACAGAGCCCATGAAAGCCTTCCAGAGCCTCTGGGATCTTTGTTGGCTATTTTTTCCCTTTCCATTTAAAAGAGAATTAAGTAGATACGGAAAGTGCTACCTGAGCATCCTGAGGAGGCAAGAGTATCCCATACCCGGCATGGCAGATACCCAGGGAGGCCTCCCTCTGCTCCCCAGGCCACCAGAAGACCCTGCGCAGAGCTGGGCCTGTGGGGAGAAGAATGGGCTTTCTGGGAATTGCCATAGAGGAAGCTTACACTGGGGGCCGAGAGGTCTGACCACCGAGCTCCCCATGCAGTGAACTGACCCCCGTAGACAGGTCCACCCCCAGGGCCGGGGATTTAGCTCCGTGGTTTTGCCACCTGCTGTGCAAGCGCAAGGACCTGAGTTCGATCCCCAGTACCAAAAAAAAAAAAAAAAGAAAAGAAAGGCCCAGCCCCAAAGCCAGGGGTGGGAGTGGTGCGTGTTCCTTCTTGCCTAGCCCAGCTGCAGGCTCTGAGGGACCCAGAATTTCCCTGTAGTAGGGGGATAGGAAGGGGCTGCTGCAGTATCCATGATACCCAAACACTCAGACTCCTTCAGGCTCAGGATGGTCGGTGAGAAGGAGCTCAGTCTTTCCTCAGACAAGCCAATGCCAACAATGCAGCCCATGGTGGCATCACAGTGAGACAGCCGTCAGTACTGGCTTTGAGGGTCCTTGAGGGGAGCAGGAGGAGGGTCAGGGCCAGAGAAACATCACTACGACTGACCCAGCCACAGCCCTGCACTTGAGAAGCAGAGACCGATCCAAGATGGCCTCACTTCCGGAAGGCTCTACCACCAATGCTGGGCAGTCACAAACCGCCCGAGCTTGTTTAGCCCCCACCACCGGAATCAGGAGGAAAGAGCTCCCATCCCGGGAGGGGACAGTAGCAGGGCTCTCACTCTGGCCTTCATCACCTTACCTGTTGCTCAGGTAGAGCTGGACTTCCTGTGAGGCTCAGTGTCCCCAGGTGAGGAGCAGCCAGTGGCCAGAGTATGACTGTGGACAGGCTTTGTCAACCACACACTGCTGTCCACATGCGCTGCTGTTATTCAGAGGTGGCTCCGAATGGCAGAGGAACCTGCCTTGTGGCCCTCCCAGAACAGGAGACCTTACAGCTGCCAGCAGGAATCCAGGGGACCTAGAGCCCACCACACAAGGGCCCCCCAGGTGTGTCCTTAGAGGCAGGGTCAGTCCCAGGACAGCCCCGCTGCTGTGTGTACAGAGCAGGGACAGGCGTGAAGACGTCAAGCCCAAGGACAGGGGACATCTCTATCAGACACCAGATGGGTGACCTTGGACAAGGAAATGTTGTGCTTTTGCTTGAAAACGGGCAAATGGGCAGCCACTGTTGTGGACAGGCTGGTGGGTGGCCAAGGGGGCTCCTTGTCACCTTCAAAGACTGGATGGACAGCAGTGTGCAGGGCAGGCACTGACCACCCATTCTAACTCCTCCTGGCCACGTCATAGCGCCCGGGCTTGGGGATAGGTGAAGGAAGGCAAGAGGGGACCTGAGTGCACAAGGTCTGCAAGCCCGCAGTTGAACCCCACTGCCACCTCCACTGCCATCTTGGGAAGCAGGAAGTGGAAGGGATGATGGCGTTTGCATTGCTATCCTGCAAATTCCGGAGCTCCCTCCTGCCTTTCCCTCTGCTGGGGAGACTTTGCCTCCTCTCCAATCAGATCACACAGCCGCACACACAGGAGCCGGCTGGCAACATGACAAAGAGAATTGTCTATGCATTTGGGGACTAAAACTAGAAAGCACTTGATTTGATAAATGTCACCTACTGGAGGCATTTTTAGAAATGTGTGCAGCAGCAGTGGCAGCCCAAGCAACAACAATGTCAAAGAAAGCCAGCTTCATGCTGCCCAGTAAATGAAGGCTTTGTACTTTTCCAGGGCTCACCGGAAGTGGCCCCCAAGGGACTGCTACAGAGCAGGGCATGACTCACCAGTGCCCGCTGCCGCAGCCCATTACCTGGGCTCTAGACATTCGGGCTTGGGGGCTTCCCACACTTCCTCCCCAAACCTGGTGCCAGGCTCCACGGCATGCCCTGAAAACAGAGGGGCTGCTTCCTCCTCTCCCAAACCCGAGTCTAGACACCATCTCACCGTCCCTCCAGACTGGAGCACACGAGGCAGCTGGACATGGCTAGATAGGAAGTGGGCACATGGTAACGTCCAGGTCAGCTGGCTTGAGGCCTGGGACTTGGTATGTGGAGGAAATGGGTCTCTGGGTAGGGACTGTGGGGCTGGATGAAGATGATCCCTGTCAGGGCTGTGTCTAGGAGTCCCCTAAAGCCTCATGCACTCATAGGTGGGGCTTTTCAGGGGTAGCTGGTTCTAGGGTGTGTGAGGCTGGGTTTAAATTGTGTGATGCTGGGACTGAGGGTGTGTGGTTACTAAATGAGTCCACTGGCTGGTTTGGCGCAGCCCCTGGGTGTGAGCGGCACCACCCGAGGGGCAGGTAGCCTGGAAGGGATAAAGGGAGGACGGACAGCTGCTGCTCTTGCTTCTGTGCTACTTTGCTGCCTTCTGCCCTCCATGAACTGCTGCTTCTCTGTGACGCCCCTCTGCCATCCTGCCTGGGAGCCAGCCAGGTATGGACTGAAACCTCCACAAACTGTGAGCCAAACAAACCTTTGCCCCATTAACTTTGAGTGTTGGGTATTTTGTCTCAGCAACAAGAAAAAAAGTAACCAAGATAGTCCCCTGCTGAGCAGGAGGGTGGATGGCAGTCCTCCCGGGGAGGTGGCGGCAGTTAGGGGCCACTGCTCTGCCATATCTGTCGTCCAAGGATCCCCCGAAGAATCCCCTGCAGTGAGTCCCCTCCTGAGGTGGTACTTGTGGGCTGCGGGTGACTGTGGCAAAGCAGGTGCCCAAGCTGCAGGGAGCACTGCAAGGGGTGGAGGGGTGACTGAGTGGTGGCCAGGAAGAGGCCCTGCTTGTCCACGGAAGTGGCTCTGCCTTGGCGCCCTTCTCCCCTTCAAAGCTGCATATCATGCCTCAGTTTACCTGGGAAGTCAGCTCCACATTCTGTGACATTCCCAAGGTCCTATGGCATGGAAGAGCTTGGCACCACCCACCAGTGAATGACAAAAGTCCCCATGAGGTGGAAATCTAGCCACTGTGCCCTAGCTGTTCCAGGCCGCACTGGGGATAGGACCCAGGGCTCAGGAGCCCGGCCCAAGGCTTAGCCCCCAGACTTCCAAAATAGCAAGCAGTTCCCACAAGGCAGGGTCTGGGTGACCCTCGCCCCAAGGTGCTGCTGTTCTCTATGTCCAGAGAAGGAAGTGGTGACCCAGGGTTCACCCCAGCTGCGGGGCCAGTGGGGACCAGGACCCTCCTGTGCCGACGTCGGCCCAGCTCCTGGAAACCAGCCACAGCCTCCCCCTGGTGTCCTAGGGCGGGAGGGAGAGTCTGGGCAGGCTGCCCTCCTGGACTTGTTTCCAGGTCAGCAAAGCAAATTTCCTGCCCTGGATCGCGGATCCATCCCTTCCCAAGATGACCCGAGGGACACACTCAGCCTGCAGGGCCCAGCCGCCGACCCGCTCTCCCTGGACCCCGGCCAGCGTGCGGCCCCCGCCCTGGTGTCCAGGTGTGAAGTGCTTCAGACCCCCGCAGGGAGAAGATGCCATCCTCTCGGAGCCCTTCAGGCCCTGCCACCTGCATCCCCCAGGCTTCCTGCACTGCTGGCTCAGCCACGGCTGGGGCAGGGGCTGCAAGTGAATGGAGGCCCCAAGGTCCAAGCTGTCCCTAGGCTGGGCCCCCTCACCACGGGGTGTGAGGCTTCCCCAGGGGAAGGCATCACTCCTCCTGGCACGACGTCCCTGTGCTGACACAGGCACCAAGCTCAGTGGACACTGGGGAGGGATGGCAGTGGGTCCTACTGGGAGCTGGGACCCCAGCTTCCCTTGACCCTCAGGGCTTCTCAAGACCCGGGTGACCCTCACACTCACAGACTTATACACACACACATTCACACATGCATACATACACACACATGCACACTCATACACATGCACACCTCACACGTGCAAATGCATCCTACCTCATACAAACCCACACACATTCATACACACTCGTGTAGAATACTTGCACATTCATAGTATATTCACTCTCACACATGCATGCACACTGATACATACATGCACAAACTGTAGCACACACATGCACAAACACATTCACACTCACACTCATGTGGAATACTCACACATTCTTATACACACTAACACACCCATTCATACACATGCATGCTCATGCACAGTCATACTCACAAATAATACACACTCGGCCACACACACCTCACAGACATGAACTCACACAATGCGGATATATTCTCACTCATACACACTCAGCCACACACACTCACGTTGATACACTCATGTAGAATACTGCACTCACATCCACATGCACACACACTCATTTATAAAACACTCATATAACTCACTCACACAACGCTCACACAAGCTCACACCTTGCCCACCACCCATACACACTCACGCACACTTGCAGTGAGACACTCCCAGTCCTCCTTACCCAAGCCTCTCTCCACCCCGTGCCCCTTCCCATCTGTCTGCGCCCTGCCTGCCCCTCCCGCTTGGTGGGGCCCTGCAGGGTAAGGACCCAGCCTTGGCTTTTTTTTTCAGTACTGGGATTGAACCTAGGACTTGCACATGGAACAATAACCCCCTGACTTTTGGGGGTACCAGAGATCAAACTCAGGACCTTGAACTTGCCAGGCAGGCACAGTGCCACTGAGCTACATCCCCAGCCTTTCCCCAACTTTTTTTTTTTTTGGTCCCAGGGATCGAACTCGGGACCTTGTGTCTTCGAGGCAGGCAGCGAAACCACTGAGCTAAATCCCCGGCTCCCCACACCTTTTTTTTGAGACAGCAACTTGCTAAATTGCCCAAGCTGGGCTCAATCTCAAGATCCTCCTGCCTCAGCCTCCTAAAGCACTGGGCTCACAGCCCTCCACCACCATGCCCTGCAATACTGGCACTTGCAGGAGCCTGCAGAGCTCTGGCCATGGCACTCATTGGCAACCGGAGCTCATAGGCCAGCAGTCCCCGGAGCCCCAGCGCTGGGGACCCTTTGCCCTGGGCCTCCTGGGCTTCGGTATTTCTTCAGTGAGTTGCTGTTTACAAAGCTGCATCCCAGTTACCCTCCACCCCTCCAAGGAGAGCGGAATCATCCTGGGGACAGATGGACCCTGAGCTGGCTGAGGAGCTACCCACTGCTCCCCACGCCCCATGGCTGTGACAATGCCGTGCACCCCCACACACACCTGCCTTCCAACGCTGCTTCCTCCACACTTCACCTGAGCAGGCAGGGCCTGGGTAGACCCTGTGTCCCCACCTTCCTGCAGCCAGAACATTCCTGCTTCTTCTCAGCCCCTGGCCCAGTCTCTCCCACCTGCCCAACCTTGGGGACAGGCATAAGTTGTATTTCCAGGCCTGTTAACTTGGGTAAAGCTGTCTCATGCTTCAGTCTCTGCAGCTGAATGTGCAAAATTAACAATTTAAATATCTTTATGATCAGAGCAAGGTGGCGCACACTTGTCATCCCAGCACTTGGGAGGCTGAGGCAGGAAGATCACTGTGAATTCAAGGCCAGCCTGGGCAACATAGTGAGACCTTGTCTCAAAACAACAAAATAAATAAATAAATATCTTGATGAACCCTAGCTTGGGATGGGGAGGGGAAAGCAGCAGGAAAGACAGCACACTCTGCTCCAACCCTCCTGGGCCTCTTCCTTGTGTCTCATCTTCCCAGTAGGGCAGAGAGAGGTCCGAGGGGCCAGTGTTTGGGGACAACAGAGCTTTACATTTCCCTCATGTCCAGCCAGTAGGAGCTCTGCTCTGAGCAGAGACCGGCACCTCCACCCCAGGAACCCCGGCCTCCAGGGCATGGCATGTGCTGCTGGCAGATCTCAGATGGCGCCACCTGATCCCAACATCCAGGAGTCTGCACTGCGCCTGCCTCTCATGCCCCTCCCTTTATTTTTTGAGACATAGTCTCACTATGTAGCCCAGGCTGGCCTTGACCTGTGATCCTCCTGCCTCAACCTCCCAAGGGCTGGGATGACAGGTGTGCACTACAACACCAGCACAGTCTGTATTGTTTTCAGGCCTAGCAGTCTGAGGTGACGGAGCTGGGGGGCTGTCCCCACCCTCAGCCTAAAGCCCTGTGCCTACTTGGGGACAGAAGTATCCTGAACAACAAGGGGTATTTGTGCTTCCCGGCAAAGATATGGTCAGCCACTGTTCCAATGTCGGTTTCCATGGTGCATTTTACTAACCAGGGAGATAGAGAGATGAACAGTTCATTCTTGGGCAAATCACTAGGCGTGTACTTAGATGCTGGTCCAGGCCTATGCCAGCTTTCTTCGGGGGGGAGGAGTCTTTTCCTGCCAGGCTGCAGGCACCGGGTGCTGGGAGGGAGGTGACCTGAGGGGAATGACTGCACCTGACCTCTTTGCTTGGGCTGTGTCAAAACTGCCTGGGGAATTAAAAAATGCCAAAGCGCCCACTTGGCTGGAGAGACCGTTTTATTGGTCTGGGTGGGGACCAGGTGATTGATTTAAAAACCCTCAGGTGACCCCAGAGGGAGCTGAGGCAGAAACCCACCCAACTAAATGGGGCCAACACCTAAAAAGCCATGTTTCCAGTGCCAGGGGTGTGAACATTCCCAACGGCCGCACGCCGTCCCCAGGCAGTGTCCCCAGCTGAACACCAGCCCTTGTAAGATGACCTCTCCTGCTTTGACTAGAACAGAGCAAGAAGAAAGCTTCCAACCCAGGTATGGCAATGCATGCCTATCATTCCTGCACTCCAGGAGGCTGAGGCAGGAGGATCGCAAGTTCAAGCCCAGCCCGGGCAACTTAGCAAGACACCGTCACAAAATGAAAAGTAAAATAAAGAAAGTGTAGCTCAGTGCAAAGCCTTGGGTTCCATCCCAAGCACAGCAAAAGAAAGGGGAGGAATAAGAGGGGGAAACTTCCAGGCTGTCAAAACAAGAAATCACAAAGCCTGTGCCCTACAGTGAAATCCGATTAAAAATGATGCTTGGAAAAGTGGACAGTAAGTAAAGCTTTCCTGGAAAATGGAAGATGAGAGGAACACACCGTGATGCACGATCATTTCATTAGGGGCAGGATAGGCAGGGTCTGGCGCAGCCGCAGATGTTCCAGGCGTGACTCAGAAGGCGAAGGCCAAGTTAAGAAGGCAGCGTCTGGCACAGGGTCTCCAGAGGAGAAGGACACTGTGTTAGACGCGGTGTACCTGCACCTGCACTGCACCTGCGGCATCCTTCCCACCCTGGAGTTAGGACAGTTGCTCTTGATGGCTTAAGCTACTGCCCCTGTTGGCCTGGGCTGGATTCCGCAGCCTAGTGGAGTGGACTAAGCTGAGGTCAGAGGGGACTCAACAGGCCTACATCTTCCTGGGCCATGCGGTCAGGATTATTGGCCTTGGAGCTCTGGCCTGAGTCAAGGAGTAGTCAGGGACATGTAGCTGGGACCATGTTTGTGGTGGCCTGGAGGAAAACAATGAGTCCAGGCCTGTGTGAGCCCAGCACTCAGCGCTCTCCTGCCTCGCAGCCGGTCTCCCCACCCTGGTGTCCCTGGGGTGCGTTCGGATGGCCGCCACAGTGACTGTCCTCCACCAGAGGCATGACCATTGTGAGCGAGGACACTCGGAATCTCCCAGCCTCCCCTGCGATGCCCTGGAGGCCTGGCCAGTTTGCTTTCCCTGGCCTCATTCTCTGTCTCCCAGGGCTACATTAAGGGAGGTTTTAAAGAATCAGTCTGGCTGATTTTGAAGCATGGGGGTTTGAACGTGCGTATCCTGGCGGGGCCTGTTTTCCCGAGTTTGCAGTCCGGACCTGGTCCCCGGGAGCGACAACTGGGCCACCTCCTCAGTCCCCTATCCTCATTCTGCCTCCCAGAGCTGGCAGCTGGTGCTGATCCAGGGCCAGGTCCTCTGTGTGCCCGGCCCAGCTCCTGACGCCCAGGGACCTGGGCCTGGTATTCTGTGTCCCCTGGGTCTCCTGAGCCCGGCTCTGTGTCGTGCAGTGTAGCAGCACCCAGACCCCCCCACCGGGCCTCTCTGACACTGAAGGTCACGCAGCAGCTGGGACCAGGTAGGCAAGCCCCGTGCCTGAGCCCCGAGCCTCTGGAAGCCCCAGTGACACCAGTGACAGCCCTTGAGCTTTGCCGGCCTCGAAACCGGCATTTCGTCAGTGATCCTGCGGTTTCTGAAATAGTGAAAGCTCTTCCACTCCAACTCCCCTGGTTTCAAATTTGGGCCATTGCCCGTCTCCTCCTTCTGCAGAATGAGCCTGGGCTGCAAGGGGAGGCTGGGAGGGGACCATCCCCTGCCCTCAGCTCTGGGCCTACTGCCCTGGGGGCCTCTCTGATCAGGATCTCTCTCCTCTGAGAGCCACTATTTCCATCCAAAGGGAAGCCGTCGTCGGGCGCTGCAAGGACAGCGTCCAGGAGGACAGGGACCTCGCTGCCTGAGCCACGTGCCTGGCCTGTGAGCACACAGTTCTTCTCCCCTGCAGATGCCTTCCTGTCTCATCCTTCTGCCCCCTCCCCCACTCAGCCCGGGGCCTGGTCGAGGTGTGAGGTCCCTGCCTCTTCGATAGGCATTCTCTGCCAACGCTGTCTCAGCGGCGGTGGCCTTCACCCTCAGGCAGGGGATCTGCCTGGTGGCAGAGACATCAGCTGGCTCTTCGGCCTCTCGACCCACCCCGGACACCCCCAGGAAAGGCACCTGCCATTCCCCAGCAGCCCCAGCCAGGGAGAGGGGCTACCCTGGAGCCAGGGAACGGAGGTTCTAACAGCCCAGGTTGGGTTGCCTGTCTGGGTCCAGAGCAGAGGGACAAAGGCTTCTCAGAGCCAGAGGAGCTGGCCACCTGGACGGAATTATGCACCTGAGTGGGTGCGAGTAGGTCCAGGAGGGCGAGGGTTCTGTGACATTCCTGGCCCCTGCCCATGTCCTTCACGAGCCTTTAGCAGCCCCCCAGCCAGGCACCCTAGGCCTGGGTGTCTAGGGCTCTGGAATTTGCTAAGTGACTCCGTGCTGCTGTCATCTCTGCACACGAGGCCTCCAGCTCTGCAGGCGCTGTCCCAGGAGAGGAGCAGGCCCAGCGGGCAGCGTGTGCTCATTAAGGCTCCTTCAGCAGCAGCTCCCAGCCAGTGACTCTCTCTGAAACCCACTTGATTCCATCTCAGGAAGAAGGCGCCTTTCTGCCCTGGATGATGAATCCAGCTGATGCCTGACTCACAGAGCAGGGTCCCTTGGAAAAGCGGGATAACCTTGAAGCCCAGGATGGCTGTGAAGACGAAATGTCAACTGCAAACTGTAAAGCGCTGTGCATCCCAAAGGGGTCATCACCATCGGCACGAGATCAACCGCCTCTCCTCAGGGCTCAGGCCCAGCAGGTGACAAGGACCTGACCCCTAGTGTGGACACTGAATTTCCACAGGACAAAGGAGAGGCCTGAGACGCAAGCAACGAGAGCTCACACAGGCAGCAGCTTGGCAGCTGCTCCCAAGTTCAAGAAATAAACGCTTCAGGGTTTCTCACTGCGACAGCAAAACATCATTACGAGAATGATAGGCTCTGGCTGACTGAGCCCATTCTTCTCAGCCAAACCCCAAATTACTCAGGCTATTGATGGAGGCCTAATGGGAAAGGCAAGGTCCCCCGCAGTGAGCCCCGCTGTGTCCCTGGTGGCGGCACAGCCGGCAGCGACACCTCCTCCCTGGCCTCCAGCTGGCTGCGGTGGCACAGGGACCGCCTCCCAGTGCTGCAGAGGGGTCTGAGCCGGGGTCCTGGACAGCGGGTGTTGGGTCCTTGGCGGGCTATGGCTAAATGACCCTCACCACAAGCATCACTTTCTGGAACCTGCTGTTCCCCAGCCCTAACACTGTGGTGGTTTACACGTACTAACACTGCAACACACTGGCCGCTCCCCAGTACCGTAAGGGTTTCCGCACACACTTTAGGTTCTAGGACCCCCACCTACACACTGTTTTATTTTGCTTCGCAATTGGTAAAATATACAAGGGCTGATCAAAAAATCAGGTGTGTGTTTCAATTTTAAATTGTATTACAGTCAAAGATGCATTTCAAGGAATTCCACCTGCCAAATCCTCACCTTCACTGCAGACACACTCATCCTGTCGTCCTCATCACTTTCTGCAGCAGCTCTGCAGTCCTCTTTCCTACTTGTCTTTACCAGATGTTATAAAAAAAATACAGCAAATGCTGCTGCCAGGCACCATCCAGCAGAAAGGCAGGCTTGTAAAATCGCGACGCTGTGTCCTCATCCTCATCCTTGGTCACTGGGTCTGGCACCCAGTGACTCCTGACTCTTCCCCAAAGTTAAAATGACCAAGAAAGGGAGATGTTTTGAATCCATTCAGGACATCAAGGCAACCAGGGCAGCACAACTAGAGACCTTCAGGAAAGAGGACTCCAGAGCTGCTGCAGAAAGTTATACGCCATATCAGTCACTAAATTGCCAAGGCTGGGCTGGAACTTGAGATCCTCCTGCCTCAGCCTCCTAGAGTACTGGGATTACAGAAGCGTGCCACCACACCCTGCTTCAACTTGTGATTTTTAATCATTGTCATTCCAACAGGTGTGGCCCCACACTGTGGCTGTGCCATTGTGTTTTAAAGATCATCTCTTGTGGGACCACAGTGCCAGGGACATACTAGCTCGGGGCTGGAAGTTGGTGGCAGTGGTGGTGGCAGATCCACGCTGCCTGTTCTGCCTGCCCCGGGCCTCACTCTGGGCCTTGGGTTGCAGATGGCCGCTCCCTTCTGCATCAGCTCCAGAGGAGGGGCCCGGACTGTTCCCACGCTCCTCTTGAACAAGCCACAATTTGCTCTTCAAGTTGCTGAGCTGTTTACCAAAAGCACAGTCTTCACACTGCCAGTTTGCAGAGTACTCATTACCCGGGCCTGCGCCAGTCTTGGAACGTGCTGTGGCTTAATAGGAAAATCAGCACTGGTGGCTCGAGCCGTGGCTCCTCTTCGGGGCCACAGGGTCCCAGTTCGATGGGATCCAGGTGTCTCAGACACCAAGCTCACCCCTGCACAGGGGCACAGAACTGGGACCGGGCTTGGGCCAGGAAGGTGGGGTCCTCCCCACAGAGAGGGGTGACCTGCCGAGCACCAGCCTGGCCTGGGAGGGTGCCTGGCAGCTGTGGGCAGGAAGGGGCCGCGCTGTGCTGCTGTCTGCCTGCCGGCTCCCTGGGTGCTGGGGCTCATGGCTCTCTTGCGGATTTTCTGCTCCAGCTGCCATGGAGACCGGACAAGGATGCTGTCTTCTTTCTGCCTCTTATCCCCTTTGCCATTTGTCTGTGGGCCCAGGAGATTCCCGAGAGTCCCTCCATTTGCATCTCCACCCCTCCTGGGCTCCCGTGGGCCCAGGCCCAGGGTTCCAGCTTCAAAAGAGGATGGCCCAGCCCAGCGGGCAGCAGCCGGGAACCGTGCCTCGATTCATCATCTCAGAACCGGTACCATCATAAATAATGGAACAAACTTGGATGCAGTGACTCGATGTATCAAAATATAGAAAGGCCATTTAGTATCGGTGACAGAATTAGATGAGAGGCTTCCCTCCTTCCCAGAAAGAAGTAGACGGGATGGTGTGGAGAGACAACATCAGCCCGCACCTCCACCTGTCACCGAAAGCCTGGTCCCTGTACACCCAGCACATCTACAACTCTGTAATCCAGATGCACCCAATCGCCAGATGCATCTGAGAAACCACATGCAGGAAGAGAACTGTGTCCCTGGGAGACAAGGGACAAAGCCCCTCCTTCCACCAGCCCCTTCCCACCATCCCAAGTCTCAAAGTGGCTGAGTGTCCAGGGTTTGGTGAATTTTGGCCTCCCTACCCAGCTGTGCATGCAGTAATGGTCTGAGGTAAACTCCCAATTCTCCAATTAATCCCTCGTGGCGGACTCAGTTTGCACTGTGAAATCTGAGTCATAAAAGAAATGCTTGGTTCTCGTAAGAATATGTGACTGTTAACCTGGACTGTCACCGTGATTGGCTTATGGAAGCTGCCTAGGGGATTGGTAGAGCACACTTCTAGTGGCTCATGGAGCTGTGAGCTTGAGGTCTATATCTGGGTCCCTTCCCCTCTGCCACTGTTTCCCTGCTCTGTTTCCTGGTTGCCATGGGTTGGGAAGCTTTCTTCCATCACACCCTTCTGCCATGGTGTTCCTGCCTTGGAGCAGCCAACTATGCACTGTACCCTCTGAACACGTGAGCCAAATGAACTCTCTCCTATTTTAAATTGCATTTGTGGGTATTTTGTCTAAGCCATGGAAAAGCCGACTGATACAGAATGCATTCCTCACTTTCTGTTGGGGCACCACGTGCATACGTAAGTCTCCTGGGGCAGGATGGAGCCAGGTTGGTTGTCAAAACCAAAAACCAGAATTTGAGGTACCTTTCAGCTCTATACCTCAGGAAATCACTGGGATTTTGATTTTGTGTGTAAACTGAAGAAGCATTTAACAGACCGCACACTGAGATGTGTAACACAATGTGTGATCCAAATATAGGGTGAATGTTTACATTTTAAAAATTCACTGCAGTGAAAGACATGGCCATGAGTCCCCCTCAAAATCCTCCCCTAGGTTTCCAACACACTCTTCTAATCATCCTTTCCACTTTTGGCAGCAGCTCTGGAGGTCTCTTGCCTGAGGGTCTTTATCAGGTGGGATGACAAATACAGTGAACACTGCTGCTGAGCACCATCCACCAGAACGGCAGCTCGTAAAAACACGATGCTGTGGGCAAGGGATTTAGCTCAGTGGCACCGTCCCTGATTTGCAAACACAAGGTCCTGAGTTAGATCCCCAGTATCAAACAACAACAACAACAAAAACAGGATGCTTCATCCTGTCCTCATCCGCCTTAGTCACCGGATCTGGCACCGTGTGACTCTGACTCTTCCCCAAAGTCAAAATGGCCATGAAAGGGAGACGTTTTGAATCTACTCAGGACATGGAGGCAGCCAGGACAGTGCAGCTAAAGACCCTCAGGACAGAGGACTCCAGAGCTGCTGCAGGAAGGGACGAGGACGATGGGATGAGTGTGTTCAAAGCAAGTGGGGGGATTCTAAGGGGAGTGACGGCAGTGTGTCCTTTACTGTGATAAATTTTTAAAATTTAAACATTTGGGCTGGGGATTTAGCTCAGTGGTTCCACCACCTGCCTTGCAAGCACAAGGTCCCGAGTTCAATCCCCAGTACCAAAAAAAAGAAAATGTGGTATAAAGTTTAAACATTCACCAGGGACTGGTTTCAGGGAAGACAATTTTTCCGTGTGGGTGGTTTGGGGATTGAATTCTCATAAGGAGCAGCAGAGCAGCTCACCTGCATGTGCACTCACAGTGCCTCTGTGAGAACCGATGCCCACTGATCTGACAGGAGGTGGAGCTCAGACATGGATGTCCTGCCCAGGACAGGAGTGAGAGGAGGGACAGGAAGGCCTGGGGTGGCAGCTGTGTCTGTCCAACCTGCTGAGCTGCCCAGGTGCAGAGGGTAGGAGAGGAGGCGAGGTACCGGGGCACTAGAAGGCATAGATAGGCCTAGAACATCTGTTGGTTGGGAAGGGGCTGTAGAAGCCATCAAGGATGACATTCAAGCTGGACGTGGTGGCACACACCTGTAATCCCAGCACTTGTGAGGCTGAGGCAGGAGGATCACTGTGAGTTCAAAACCAGGCTGGACTTCATAGCAAGAGCTTGTCTCAAAACAACAATAACAACAACAAAGGATTAACACTGGCATGTCCTCTGGGCCCTGGTGGGTAGTGCTGGGTCCTAGACAGGTCACAGCAGGGGGGCAGCTGTCTGGCCCCATTTGAGCTCCCCCAGTGGGTGCAGCACACAGGCAGTGCTGCAGCCTGGGAGACAAAGGTCACAAAGTGGCCCACACAAATCCTTATAAAAACATTTTTTGTTCCTCAAAGTGAAACTGGAAAGCAGCTCACAAAACAAACAAGTGAATCAATATCCCTTTTTACCATCTTAAATTAACAAAGATGAGCACCACACAGTTACTGTCCCTCTGGCCACCCGGCTGCCGGGAGGTCCAGCCAGGTCCTCGTCTATCCAAAGAAGGAGGCTTTTAGCATAGGGACGCAAAGCAGGTTTCTTGCGTCTGCTCCTCCATCTGAACACTTGATGCCTTAATGGGAAAGGCTCTTTGATCTTTATTTAATCTGATTGGCAGAGCGAGTGGGCTCCTCCCTAGCCCTCCCCACCTCAGTCCAGATGTCAGCAGCCAAGCTCCTGCTGTCCTCTCTCTGTCCCCGGAACCTCTTAACCTCTGTCAGCCTCACTGCCAAAAGCCAGCTCTCTGCTCCGCTGTTTGCTTTCTCTTCCTTTTCCTTTCCTGATTCCCAAGTCCTTCTTTTTCCAATTATCTCCTATGGCACTGACTCATGGCTTATTAATACAACTGAAACTCACATTGACGTAAAAAAGAAATGAATCCACCTATTCTAGAGTGTGCATAAGGGAGTTTCTGGGACAGCAAGCACCGATGGTTCATGCATGAATTCTCCAATTATTGGTCACACGCTGCCCACCCACCTGCTCTGCGCCAGGTCACAGTGGGACATCATACCCCAGGCCCCAGGAGAGAAGCCCGGCTGCACAGCCCTGGCTGGACCTCCCCACCCTCTCCCCACCCACTCCAGTATCTGAGAGGGGAGCAGGACACCAGCATCAGGCCTGACACCAAACAGCAGGACAGAGCGTGGCATACAGACTCCTCCAGGGTCATAAAGGGCATTTCCAGCTGGAGTGGTGTCTCATGCCTGTCATTTCAGCTATTCAGGAGGCTGAGGCAGTAAGATCTTGAGTTCAAGTTGCCTGGGCAACTTAATAAGACCTTGTCTCAAAAAGAAAAAATATAACCCAAAAGAGCATTTCTACCCTCCTCCTACCTCTGTGCTGCAGAGTCATCTCCAAGTAAGTCCCTGCCTGCCTGCCTGCGATCCTTAGCCAAGTCCCCACCCCAGCGGAAGCCAGGCTGGGGAAGAGCTGGAGCCTCACTCACTCCCAGCCTGCAGGCTCTGGCCCTCCCGGAAGCTGGCTGGTTCCCAGTGGCCCTGGCCTGAGCCTGGTGTGGGCTGCTTCCAGCACGGCCAGGTGACCCAGGTCTGAGAGGTTTCCATCCGACTCACCCTGCTTCAAGCATCAACCTCGAGTCTGCTCCAACCTGGACGCTTCCCCTCAGTCCGCGTGCCTGGCCACAGCACCTGCCCTCTCCAGACACTCGACGAGGCCCACGGTCCCTAACGCTGCTTTGCTGTGGAGCTATGGCCTCCCGAGGACAGGATCATATTAATCTTCCATAGTGGCATTCGAGGTTTGGAGAGGTTAAGAAATATGTCAAGGTCACACAGCTCATAAAGGGCAGAGCCTGGCATTCAGCACTGATTGAGGCCATGGGGGCTTCTGGCTCTCGGAGTGCCACCCCAGGGGGCTGGCAGGACAGGCTCCATGCCAGGCTCCTGTGGACAAACAGCTCCCCCATAGGCCTGTGTGTGCCCGAGAAGCCAGCGGCTTAACCCCTCCAAGGCCAGACACAGCCCCGGTCATGGGTGGAGCCACCATGGCCTCCTGAGCTGAAGAGGAGTGAGTGTGAGCTGTGTCACCACCATCGTGCTCAGCACAGCAACAATGACAGCCAGGGGTCTGTCCTCAGGCTCCCGCGTCCATGGGAACCAGGCTGGGGGCCGTCCTGTGGCCCCCGAGGGTCCTGGGTTACCGTAATGCCCAGTGTGGCTATGGTCCCTTCCTGCCAGCCCCACATCATCTCTGGCTGCTCCCAGGCCCGAGCTGTTCTGCTTTGGTGGCCCTGAGTCACTCCTTCCCCCTAAGGATGCTCCTTGTGTTGAGGGCGATTTTTCCAACTGACCTTTGCAGCCTCCGGATTCAATTGGTCTGGCTCCCCTGGGGACCAGGGCCTCTGCCTGCAGATGGGGAGAGCACTTCCCATGCTGTGCCCACCGGGCTCCCTCGTTGGCACTGCTAACCCTCCCTGAGGACCAGAAGTGCTCACTCAGCCTCGCCCTGAGACCCAGCTGTTCCCTGGTGTCCCTCTCACGGGAAGGAGTGGGTCAGGAGCTGTGGACCAACCGTCTTTCCGCAATGACATACTGAGGCCGTGACCCAGCCATGACTGGACTTGGAAGTCGCATCCTTGAGGAGACTGAGGTCATGAGGGCAGTGGAGTAGGAGAACCAGGGACGTGCAGGGGAAGCTGCATGAGGACCCATAAGAGAGGGAGGCTGCTCTGTGAGCCAGGAAGTGAGGCCCCATGAGAAACTGAGTCAGCCACGCCTCAAGCTGAGCTACTGGCTGCAGAAGTGGAACAGTGTCTGAGACACAGAGGGACCAACCAGGAGCCGCCAGCCACCCTGGCCCAGCCAGCAGTGCCCCCACTCCTATCTGAGCAAGGCCCCCTCAGCAATGCCATCTTCACCATCGTGGTCATCATCACCACACAGGGAGGAGATGGGGTCAGGAGGACTAGCACCCATCAGAGCCCCCGGGCACGTGTGACAGACAGATGGCCGAGCCCAGCCTGGAGTTTCTGACTTTTGACGCTACGACAGGGGGGTGGATTTTTGTTTCTAATGAGGGCCCAGGTGCTTCAGGACACCCACTTTGAAAGCCACTGCATCAAGGATTCTCAACTAGTCCAGTGGTCAAAGCCAGACACGGGCTGCTCGCACCCTAAGCGGAGTCATGGCGCTGGGGGTGGCAAGGAGGCAGGAGGGCACTGTTGTGAGCCCAGCCTGGGACAACCTGGGGACAGGAAGGCCGGGCTCAGGCGAAGGCTGTGCCGTGCAGGGCGTCAGACCCCTGAGAGGCCGGCTCAGGCAGGAGAGGTCCGGGGAAGGGCGGTTCGGCAGCTGCAGCCAAACCTGCAAGTTTCCGAGGAAACCGGCTGCAGCCCTCTGTAACTACGGTGAACCTCAGAGGTGACCCCAGATCTTCCTGATGGGCAGCGAGGGAGCCACACTCTGGGGTGGCTGGGCCAGGCCTCTGGTCCCATCTGGAGCCTCGGGTGACGGGGACACCAGGGAATGAAACTAGAGGGTGGAAGGGGAACTCAGGCTGGCCAAGACCCCACAGGGCCAGGCGGGGTTGCAGCCCTCAGCTGCTTGGCCACATCCGATCCGTCCTGGGCAGAGTTCCAGGCAACAGCCCCACAGCCTTGTCCTAGTCCACCCCAAGCTCAGCCTCCCCTAGACCCCAGAACACAGAGTGTGAAGACTCAGCCCTGCACCCTGGGGCTGTGGAGATGGGGCTGGCTCATGGTGAGGAGAGGGGGCTGGTGCCCTGCCCCACCGGAAGCCCCATGCCTGGTGTCTGTGAGTGCTCCCTGTGCCTGGGGCCCCAGGGCAGGTTTGACCCCAGAAAAGCCCTTGACTTCCATCCAGCAATCACTGGACCCATTTGCCAGATGAACCACAGAGGGACTCAGGGCTGGGTCCAAGCAGCTGGGGCTCTGCTTTGAGCGGTGGTGCTTGCTTGGGTTCATCAAGGCGTTAGCTGAGGTCGGGGATGGGATCTGCTTCCAAAACCATTTTGATCCCAGCACCCGGGAGGCTGAGGCAGGCCGACTGCTGTGAGTTTGAGGCCAGCCTGAGCTACATAGCCAGGCCCTGTCTCAAAAAAGAAAAAAGAATACAAAAAAGAAAAAAGGCCAATGCAGTCAATATGCTCATTGATTCTCACGATTTAGAACTTCATGGTGATTCATAATGGATTTTTGAGGGAAAGATTTTGAAGATTTCTGGCAAGCTTAAACTAATTCTTCTGCATTTGACTTCATAACAACATTCAAGGTATTTCAGGCTTGTCTCTGTCCAGCCACCGACTGCTTCACCTGAAGGAAACTGAATCAAGCATGGAGGATCTCTGCGTGAGGGGCAGAGTCAAGGGTCACTCAACACAGGACAGGCTGCCAGCCCCAGAAGAGAGATGGAGGGCAAGAACAGAGCTCCGGAGATTGGAGGACACTGCAGAGGAAGAGGGGAGGTGGGGGGGCGTTTTGAAAGGCATGGAAGGGGAGACTCGGTACATGAAAGAAGGTATTTAAGAATTCCTCATCAGGGCCAGGGATTTAGCTCAGGGATTCCGTCACCTGCTTCCCAAGCACAAGGACCCCAGTTCGATCCCTGGTACCAAAAAAAAAAAAGAATTCCTCATCCTCAGTCCAGCTGAGGCGGCGCACATGTATGATCCCCACCCTTGGGAGGCTGAGGCAGGAGGCAGGAGGATCACCACAAGTTCAAGGCCAGCCTGGGCTACATAGCAAGACCCTCTCTCTCTCAAAAAATAGTCCTCATCCTCAACATATTTAACAAAATTTTCAAGAATGCACTGTGCATACTTGAGACTAGAGTTTAATCATCTGTACAGATGGAATATGGATGTGGCTGGAATTACCTCAAAATAATTCAATCTGGGAGGGGAGAGAATGGGTGGAGGTCAAGATGAGAGAGGATACTGGCTCATCACATTATTCTATTTTTGCCCCATGTTTGAAATTTTCCACTATAAAAAAAAAGTTTCTAAAAAGTATGTCATCAGTATATTCCAGAATTTTTAAATGAAGTTTTAAATATAGTTTTCTTTTTTAAAATATAGTTTTCTTTATAAGGAGAATAAACACATACACGTATATTTTTTTCAATCCTGCAGATTGAACCCAGGGCCTTCACACTGAGCTACATTCCTGGTTCTCTTTTATTCTGAGGCAGGGTCTCGCTGAGTCCCTAAGTTGTCCAGGCTGCACTTAAACTTGAGATCCTCCTGCCTCAGGCTTGCACAGAGCTAGCCTTACAGGTGTGTGCCACCAGAAAAGAAGAATATATTAAAAAATCAATATCCCCTTCTCTTAGCCCCTCCTGCCTCTGCCACTGAGGCCTGATCCCACCCTGCTATGTCTTGGTTTAGATCTAAAATGTCCCCCAAAAGGCTCATATGTTCAGACAGGGGCTTCAGGGTGACTGGACTTAGGTGCTAACCTAGTTGGTGGATTAATCTATCGATGTGATAGCTACATGGGCTGTTAGGAGGTGGAGCTGGGGAGAGGAAGAAGATCGCTAGGGGGTGGCCTAGGGGGATAGATGTTCCAGCGGTTTCTGTCTGTCTTTGACGCACTTCCTGGCCACCATGAACCCCCAGGCCCTTCCACCATGATGTTCCTGCCTTGAAGCAGCTGACCATGGACTGAATCCCAGAAACCATGAGCCAGATCTACCTTCTCCCCCTTTACAGTGTTCTTCTTGGGTATTTTGTCCTAGCAACGAAAAGCTGACTCACATAGTAGCTAAAATGAGCAGCTGTGTACTGATTCCCTCTGTTCAGACAGAATCCAGAGCACTTGTTAAAATATTGATGCAAAGGAAAAAATAAACAGGAAAAAAAATCACAGATGCCTTCCCAGTGCACCACGTCCTCTAAGATTTGTTGTAAATTTTAAATTTCATAAATAGATCAAAGAAATCAGTACATCTGCTGTCCTGGCCGGTGACAGATTGGCTTTGGGAGCCTCTGCTCTGAATACATGGATCCCTCCATTTGTAGAACATTGCTATGATGTTAAAAATGTAAACCAGGAGCCAAGTGCTAGTGTAATCCCAGCACTCAGGAGGCTGAGACAAGAGGATCACCACAAGTTCAAGGCCACCCTGGGTTACATAGTGAGACCTTCTCTCAAAATAAAATAAAAAACTGCAGACATAGGAATAAAATGAGTACACCCTATTGCAATTCTGCACCATAGTTTTGCAAGATGTCAACACTCGTGGGCTGGGGATTTAGCTCAGTGGCACTGTGCCTACCTTGCAAATGCAAGGTCCTGAGTTTTATCCCCAGTACCAAAAAAAAAAAAAGTGTCAACATTGGAGAAAACTGGCTACAGGGTACTTGGAATTGCTCTGTATTGTTTCTTACAGCTGCATGTAAATCTACAATTATCTCGAAATAAAAGGTTTAATTAAACAATGGTAAGGGGATGATGTTAAATGGAAAAGGTTGACCAAAAAGCTCTGTGTGTGATGTGAGCAGTGCTGTTAACACCTCACTTTTTATACCTATTCTCTACTAAAGCAAAACAACAGCCCCTCCATGACCCAACAGCTCCTCTCCTAAAAGCACCCTTGAGAGAAAGAGGGGCTTGTGGTCACCGGACAATGTGCACAAGAAGGCTAATGGCAACTTGGACCCGATAGCCGCAAGGGGGTGAGAATCCCCATCCCTGTGGGTGATGGTTAATGGATCCACTCTATCAAGCAGTGGAGTCCCTCATGTGACAATTAGCAAAGACAAATGTGTGCTTTGTGCAATGCTGATGGTCTTGCTGACGCCGTGAAAAACAAAAGAAGCAGACACTGGATGGAAAACAGTACAGCCGCTGCGCAAAATGGTGTGACAGTCCCTCAAAGATTAGGATGGACTTTCTGGGCTGGAGGTACGGCTTGGTGGTAGCACTGTCTAGCAGGTGTGAGGCCCTGGGTTCAATCCAACAACAACAAAACAACAATAGTGGTCAAAATACATAGTGAATATTTAAGTTTTAAAAAGTCATTAGGGTCAAAGACCCACTGCCATGAATCCCCCTCAAATCTTCCCCCTGACTTTGAACACACTCATCCCTTCATCCTCACCACTTTCTCTTTTTTTTTTTGGTACCAGGGATCGAACTTGGGACCTTGCTCTTGCAAGGCAGGCAAGAGAACCACTGAGCTAAATCCCTGGCCCCCTGGACACTATCTGCAGCAGCTCTGGAGTCCTCTTTCCTAAGGGTCTTTACCAGTAGATCACAATATAGTGACTGCTGCCGCCGAGTGCCATCCAATGGAAAGGCTGCTCATAAAAACATGATACTGTGTCCTCATCCACCTTAGTCACTGGATCCAGCACTGTGCAACTTCTGGATCTCCCCCAAAGTCAAAATGACCATGAAAGAGAGACTTTGTTTTCTTTTTTCAGTACCGAGAATTGAACTCAGGACCTTTTGCTTGCCAGGCAGGTGTAGTGCCACTGAGCTAAATCCCCAGCCCCAAAGGGAGATGTTTTGAATCCATTCAGGACATCGAGGAAGCCAGGACAGTGTGGTTAAGTCTGGCATGGGGTCTTCCTCGATACAGAAGGCACCTTCCAGGGTCCTCATGGGAGAGAGAGCTCAGGTCTGCTTTGCCCTCTCTCATAAAGGTGACAATTCCTTGGATCGGGGCAGCACCCTAAGACTCCGGTTACCCACTGATTCTTCCTTAGTAGCCACACCAGGGCCTCGGGCTTCAGCATATGAACATGGGGGGTACAGATGAAGTCCCCAGCAGCCACTTTCATGCCCCCACTCCAAGGTGTGGCCACATTGATTCCCCACCTGAGCATTCTACCCTGCTCAGGCCCTGCCAGCCTGAGGCTCCAGAGGGCAGGAACTTCGGCTGTGCTCAAGGCTTCAGAACTGGGTTTTATTGATTTCCAGCAGCTATGTGACCATTAAAACCCTTGAAAGCTGGGTATGGTACATGTCTGTAATCGCAGGGAGGCTGAGGCAGGAGGATCACCGTGCGTCTGGGGCCAGCCTGTATTGGAGGGCAATCAATCCTCCAACTGCCTCGAAAGGGGGATGGAGAGGGCTAAAGCAAAAGAAGGCAACAGAGACTTGAATAATTTCAAAGTATATGGGCGGCCGGGAGGTCAGTGCCTCAGAGCGGGCAAAGACAAAGACTCTCCCAGCTGGCCACTACTTATTGGGTTCACACAATCATGGGAGGGAGTCAAGCGGGAAAAGCATCCGGTCACCATTGTCATGGGTCGCTTTGCTCCCGCTTCAGCCCTTGTCTCTCCCGCAGTCCCTCTTGAGAAAGCTTGTCCCCCACTCCCCTCTGCTCCCTGTGCTGGCACAGACACCCAGATCTCAATACAGGGACACAGATCTCATGCAGATGGGAAAGGCACTGAGAGAGGGGGAGGGAGTGGGCAGAGGCAGAGGCATTAGGTGCCTGCAACAGCTCCCCAAGGGGAACATGATCCTTACGCACCAAAAACATGGACTAAGAAAAATGTTTTAAATTTTAAAAAGAAATAAAGAAAAAGATGGGATTTTCCTATCTTGAAATGTACTGTAGTTAAATGACAATAAAAATGGCATCACCCGATCTATCCCTTCTAACTCAGGGGAAGAAAACCTATCCCTAGTTTCAGGACCCACTCCTTACACACATGGATTAAGCTGTCCTTTCTGGGATGGATCTGGTCACTTACGTTTGCAGGCCCCAGCACAGAGCCTAACAGGGTGGAGGAGAGGTTTTTCCCCTGCAGTCTGCAGTGCTGCTGGGAGCTGACAGCTGTGGGGATTGATTCTCCCCAGGACAAGCAGACCCTGGCAGCAGCCACCTTGCCAGGGAAGAAAATCAGGACAGCCATCATCATCTTGAATTTGGAGGATGGGGATAAGCAAGCCACATATACTTGGCTGGTGTGGTGGCATACACCTGTTGTCCAGCACCCAGGAGGCTGAGGCAGGAGGATTGCCACAAGGGCATGTGAGAGGAGACCACAGAGCCCTCGGATCTGTCCCTCCTCGGCCCCACTGATGGGAGCCCAGCTTCCTAGCTTTGTTTTTCTTTTTTTTGGTACCTGGGATCGAACTCGGGGTCCTTGTGCTTTCGAGGCAGGAGACGGAACCACTGAGCTAAATCCCTGGCCGTCTAGCTTTGTTTCTCACTTGCTTACCCATTCCCTTTGTGTGTGTGTGTGTGTGTGTGTGTGTGTGTTACAGGGGATTGAACCAGGGCCTTTGCGCTGAGCTTCATCCCCAGCCCTTTTTTATTTTTTACTTTGAGGCAAGGTCCCACTAAGTTGCCAAATTGCCCAGCCTGGGCTGGAACGTGTTATCCTCCCACCTCAGCCTCCCAGAGTGCTGGGATGACAGGTGTGTGCCACTGAGCTGGGCCTTTCTTCATACTTTTATCTAACTGACATTTACTGAGGACTTAATATGGGGCAGGTGCTGGGCCAGACCTGGGTAAACTGAGGCAAGTAAAGCAATCAGGCTGAGTGCACTGGAGGGACTTCCTGTAAACAAGGGGGAGCAAAGGAAGAGGTCTGAGGGAGGGGAGGCAGCAGCCGAGGGGGGAAAGTGGCAGGGACAGAGTCTGCAAGGCTGTGACAGGGCCTGACAGAGGCACGCGTGGGTGTCAGACAGCTCCCGGCAGCACAGTTCCTCTTCCTGTGCCTGAGGGATCTGCTGTCAGGCCCACATCGGCCCAGCAAGGTGACGGCGGCTAAGTCCCAGCCTGGTCCCAGCCTGGCTGCTCCCAGCCATGCAGTCGGGCCTCAGTTTCTCCAGCTGTAAAATGGGATCACAGTGGCGACCTCCAGGGCCGCCTGGGGCTTTGAAGGGGACTGGATGACACACACAGGTGGCCAGCAGTCCTGGTCTCACTGCCCCCCATGACCCAGGGACAGGAGGGCACAGGTCAGGTTCCTGTTCCCAGTGGGGTGGGGTGACAGGGAGCAGGAGACAGCAAAGCCACCCGGCCTGAGGCTCCTGCCAGCTGCTGCCAGCCCACAGGCCCACCCGCCGAGGTGGTTCTGGGCACTGCTCCCGGTGCAGCTCTGAAGGCCCAGCTAATTCAGCGCAGTTGTTTTAATCAATTACATGAGGTGTAAAATGAGCGCTGGGCTCTGCTTGGAAACAGGGCCTGTCCCTCTGGCTCTATCGAAAAGGCATCAAGATGGAACCGTGTGGGGGAGGCTGGCGCTGGAGGGGCCTCCACTTGCTCCTCAACAACCAAACTCGAGGACCCGAGCACCTGCAGGGCCCCGGAGAATGCCCGGCGAACCTCCCCACCCAGCAGCTGCTGGGTCCCCAGGCTGGCTGGCTGCCCCACCCTGGCCCAGAACGGGCTCCAACCCTGAGCTCCTGCCTGCCCTGCCTGAGGGGCAGATGGCGGGAAGCCACGGGGTGGGGCTTGGACCTTTCCTCCCTCACCCTGGGGCTGCTCCAGCGCCTGGGCTGGGAGGCAGCCTCCTGGCCTCCGGGAGCTGGAATTCCCCTCGCTGTGTTTGTCACTCAGCAATGCCCTGGCCCCCAGGAGAGGACTACAGGATGGCGCGTGATGCTTACAGAGCTTCCTCTTGGTGCTTTTGCATAGGTTTGTGACACATAACTGACACGTCCACTGTGGGGAACTGGTACATACCCGTGCCGCACCGGGATCCTTTTCCTCTGCCCTCCGCTCTATCCCCTCTTCCTCCTTCCCTAGGTCCCTAGAACCCCCTCCCATCTCCACATAGTCCATCTCCCTCTTTCCTATCAGCTATCTTTTATTTTGCTCTTTATTTATACTTTGGGTTCCTCACATAAGAGAAACCATGCGAAATGTAAGCTTGTGTGTCTGATTTATTTCACTTAAGGTTATGGTCTCAAGGTGCATCTGTTTCCTACAAATGACTCAAGTTTATCCTTCTTTACAGCAGAGTAGTGCTCCATTTTGTGTAAATACCACATTGTCTTTATCCATTCATCTGTTGATGGACATGTGGGGACTTCCAAGATTTAGCTATCATGAGTTGTGCTGCTATAGACATGGATGTGCATGGAGCACTGATACAATGTCTTTAACTCTGGGGAAGACACCTAGAAGGGGAATAGCTGGGTTAAATGGAATTTCTAGTGTTGGTGTTTTGAGGAGTCTCCACACTGATCTCGATAAGGTTGTATTAGTCTACATTCCTGCCAACAATGCAGAAAGGCTTCCTTTAACCACAGCCTCGCCAGCGTCTGCTGTTATCTGATTTCTTGTGTCTTCTATACAGAGCTTGCTGAATGCCGCTGCTTCCTGTAGGCTTGATATCGGTGTCACCTCCCTGGTGGCCCAAATGGGTGGCTACAAGCTTGGGAACAGCAGGTCCCGGCCAGTTAGGCACGGCCCCCCGAGTGCGCCCAGCCCCCTCACCTCGCTCTGCCCTCCTCCTGCACCAGATGCCGGTCCCAGGTGTCCTGCCACAGGCCAGGCCTGGGGAGGCTGCACTGGCCACCCATCCCCTCATCCCCATGACATAACAGGGAAACGCCAGCCTCCAAGATTCAGGTGGCCACGTGCAGGTGGGCATGGGGACACACGTGATGGAACCCTGGATGCCCTGCCAGTCTGAGTTAGGCAGCTTCGTGCAGGGGCGCTCTGCTTGGGCAGAGCTCCAGACCTCCTCAGGGAGCCACTGGGGCCCAGCACAGAGTGGGTGCAGCCTGTCCGGGCACCCAGCTAAGCAGCCCGGCAGCCTTGAATCCCATGGAGAGCAGGGGATCAAGGAGTGGCTGGGTGGCCTGGCCACCAAGTGGCCACTTTCCCCGGGCTCCTCGCACCAGGACAGGGCAGTCTCCCTGGCCTCGCACACATCCACACCGTCTTCTGTCCGGGATGGCATCAGAACTATCTAACCACCGCAGTGGCACAAGTGTAGATCGGTCTGACACCAGCATGGGCCCAGGGACACCACGGCCAGGGTGTCCCATGGGCCTGGCCATGGGTGTCCCTGGGCCCACGATTCAACCCATATCTCCTGCCTGCTCACCTGCGCTTCCCAGTGGGACTCTGCCACCAAATTGTACTGACAAGGATGGCAGTGGTGCTCAAATGTCCTGAGCACTTCCCGCCAGCCCCTCTCTGGCCATCCTGAGAGTTTAACCCTCCTGACACAACAAGTGGTATGATCACCAAGCCCATGCACAAATACAGGGCTGAGGAACACGGTGGTTGTCACACACCTGGTCTCTCAGACTCAACCACCCCTCGCCACAGTTCTGCTGTAACACTGCCTCTTCCCTTTAAAATCAATTTAAAAATGAACTGGGTGTGGCAGTGGACACCTGTAATTCCAGCACTCTGGGAGGCTGAGGCAGGAGGATTGCCATGAGTTTCAGGCCAGCCTGTGCTACATAGTAAGTTCAAGGGCAGCCTAACTACATAGCGAGACTCCGTCTCAAAACATAAAATAATTGAAAACAGGAATATATACCCTGGGTTCCATTCAAACCAGGCAGACAGATTCCATCTAGAAACACTTCTATCCAAAATAGTCCCCCGGGCCCACATGCATGTGCACGTAGGTGATTTAGAGCAGAATTTATATGGACCCCCGTTTCCCGATGTTGCTGAAAGGACAGAGAGCATTTATAACCTCCTTGGCGCCAGACAGAGCAGGGGATGGCACTTTTGATCTGGCCAGGAAGTTGATTCAGAGGCTAAACAAAGAATATCTTTAATGTCACAGCGCTATGCAGAGGCAGGACTGAGATTTGAACTTTCATCTCCTGGCCTCGGAAGCTGGAACAGGCACAGAATTGCAAACATTTTCCTCTCATGCAGGGGAAACAAGAAGGCAGAGCAGCCCAGTCAGCAGATCAGGACACTGGAATCTGCCTGCTCATTTGACAGATAGGGAAACTGAGGAACCAGCCACATGACTTCCCTGAGGTCACAGTGACGCTCCCACCCTCCGTCTTCCTGCCCAGCCTTAGAGAGGCAGCCACCGACACCCCCGTTTTCTCCCACTTCCGCTCAGCGCTGCCCTCTGGTTCCCCTGGGAACAGGATGGCATTTGCCACTAGGAGCCTGCGCCCCCCCCTCCCTGCAGCCTGCAGCTAATTGTCCTGATTTCCTTCCAAGAGCACCCTCTCTGAATTGCCTTCGCAGGCACAATTAGGCAGGTTCAGCTTGACTTTCACACTCCAGCTCTGAAAAAATCAAATCAGCCAGGAAGCAGCTCCTCTTGGAAGTTCTCTGAGAGCTCTTTTGTGCGTGAACAAAGCACACACATAATTACCTGCTTAGCTGATGAGCTCAGGCCCCAGGGCCCTGCTGGCAGAGAGAGGGTCACACCGCCCACCCCTGTCTGGGCTCTGGCCCTGTCCCCAGCAGCAGCTGCTGTTTCTGGGAGCAGCTGGCCAGGCTGAGCCTGCACTGTCTCCTTGGACCCACTGTGGGTGGCAACAGCCCAGGGCCACCCTCACCCCTCAGGCCAGACCAGCGACCCCAAGGCCACCCGGCTCTGCCCAGAGTGCCCAGTCATGAACCAGGGTGGGGGAGCAGCAAGTCCTGGGCTTCATCCTAAAGTTGGACTAGCTAAAGCTGGGCCTGATGGTGCATGCCTGTCATCCCAACATTCTGGAAGGCTGAAGCAGGAGGGCTGCAAGTTCGAGCCCAGCCTGGGCAACTTAGTGAGACTCTCAAAATGAAAAAGAAAAAAGAAAAATCTGAAGGCTGATCCTTAGGAATGGAAGAAAGCAAAAAAGATGGACTGCCTGAGCCCTGGAGAGGGAGGACGCCCTCCTGAGGTTGTTGCAGGATTTAAGAGACAGGAGAGACCACTGAGCAACAGAGGACTTCACTCCAGGTTTTAGGTGAAACAGGACAAGGGCAGACAGTTTTGTAATTTGGTCTGGAAAGAAGACAGAGCCTTGTGAATCTTAGAACAAGATGACATAAACTTTGTTTTAGCTGCCAACCTTATCTGCACCAGAACGAGGAGTTATAGCTGCGGGGTGGGGGGTGATCCGAGGTGGGAGCTGCCCAAGGGTGGGAAACACTTGTTCTCCCTCACGCTCTGCTTTAAGGTCACGCAGGTTGTTCAGGTTCAGCCCGAGGCCCACAGGTGCCCCTGCCTCCCGCTGACCATCAGGCTAATGTGAGATGCACAGCCAGCCACCTCGGCCAGGAACACACGGGGACTTCTGTCAGCTGTAGAGGTGGCTTTCCCGCCAAACTGCAGGGTGCCCCACACTGCCGGCAGCTCACGGCCTGCAGTTTTTCTGGGGACACGGGAGGAAGAGACCCTTCCTTCCACGTGGAGAAACCAAGGCCCCAGTGTCACAGAGCCAAAGATGGCAGAGTCCAGGTTCGTCCCACACAAGGCCGAGTCCTAGGCCTGTGCTCACGACTGTCTCTAAACTCTCCATCACCACCCACATATACCCTAAGTCCCCAAAATGCTGCGTCTGGAATCCTGAGCCAGCAGCTGACAGAGAGGGTCCTCAGGCGCAGTGCGGGGATCCACAGGTCTGGAGGGGCCAGGCAGCTGTGGAAAAGGATGGAGGCCCTGCACTCCGAGTTCTGTGCCCTCAACCTCTTGGCCCCTCTGCTTGCTCAGGTGGAGAATGAACAGGGCGTGGCCCCACTCCCTGGGCAGGCAGGCCTGGTTTCAGCTGCCACTTGGCACCTGCTCAGGCAACCACACCCGCCACGGCGCACCTACGGTGTTTGGCACATGTGCAGTGAAGGCCTATTCCTATATGTCGAACGCACAGTGATGACTGCCCTAGTGGCACACTGGCAGTGGAGGCCATGCCCCGCCGCAGACGGACCAGGCCTTGACTCTGCTCCTGAGGGTCCCCCTCTGCCAGCGAGAGAGATGCTGTTGGCCCCGAAGGTGTTCAGGGTGTGGCTCAAGACGCTGGGGAGCGAGGACTTGGAGAGGTGTATCCAGGGGCAATCAGGGAAGCTTCCTGGAAGGGGAGCAGCTCAGGTGGAACGCGAAGCTCGGGCAGGATGTGGGCAACCCAGGCCTGGGCTCCCCAAGAGCAGCGATCAGAGCCTGAAGAGCAGGAACAGGCCAACAAGCGAGGGACGGAGAGCACCCGGCCACAGGGGCCACAAGAGCACCAAGAGCACCGGGAAGGAGCAGACAGCTGAGGACCTGCAGGGCAGTGGGAGGGCTACCCTTCCCACGTGGTGGCGCATGCCTGTGATCCCAGCACTCGGGAGGCTGAGGCAGGAGGATTGCCACAAGTTCAAGGGCAGCCTGAACTACATAGTGAGACCTTGTCTCGAAAACCAAAAGAAAATTTTAAAGTTTGTTTTATTAAAAGAAGAGTAAAGATCCTGCCTCCTTTAGATCAGAGCTGCGAAGAGGAAGCAGTGGTCTTCTCCCTGAGCAGCGGGGCCGGCGGGCAGAAGAGATCTGTGCCTGGGAAGTGACCTTCTGCACACCCTGGGGACTCCGCTCAGCGGCCTGCAGAGCCTCGTAAGCCCTTCTGCCGAGACCGGGGAGACCCGGGAACCTCGTTCATTCGGAGCCGGAGCCGGAGGCCGCTCGCTGCACTGTTAAACCTCGGGCTGGAAACCCCTCCCAGCCCCGCCCTTCCGGAGCGCCTGGCGTCCACGTCACAGCTCTTCACCTGCTCAAGCCCGGGAAAGTGGCTCTTACGGACCCTGCCCGACCTCCCCTGCCTCCCGGGATGTAAACACTTGGGCCGGATTTGGTGCCCTTTGGAAACCGACAAGAGTGCTGTGAATGACTGATGGAGGAAGAAGCCAGCCGCCGGCCGCAAGACGCGCTTCCTACAGTGTGTTGGTTTTCCGACGGCCAAGATGGGGGGAGCTCTCCACCCAGCCGCCCACTTGGGGTCGGGGTCTGTGTCAGCCTCAGCGTGTTCCCCGCTGACCCGCGATGCACCCAGGTTCCTACAGAGAGCCCGCGCCAGCGCTCGGGCCGCACGCTAAGATGCTCGTTATTTGAATTGACATTCGCATAATGAGTTCAAGAGGCCCCATTACCCCAGACACAGAAAATGAAATTAGCAAGCACAGACCCCTGCAATTGTATTTAATCTCATCCTGGGGGTTGGAAGCTGAGGGGAGGAAGGGCTCTGAGTCCTGGGCGGACAGAACTGAGCTGGGTAAGCTCTTCCACGGGAAGGGCCAAGAGAAGACTGCTGATCAGAGAGCGGAAGATATGGAGGGCCGGGGTCGGAAAGATACACCCCTGGCCCCACCACTCTGCTAAATCCCCAGAAGGCAGGCAGCGCAAAGGGGTAGAAAGATGCAGGTTCAATTCCTGGCCAGGCCACTTGTAAGCTAAAAGAGTGGAACCCTAAGAAGGAACATCCAGGCATGGCACAAGCCTGTAATCCCAGCACTCGGGAGGCTGAGGCAGGAGGATTGCTGAGAGTTCAAGGCCAGCCTGGGCTACATAGTGAGACCCTGTCTCAAAAAAGCCTAATAAATGAATAGACCTGCTGGGACGCTTGAGATCCCACATTAGACATGGAAATCTTCAGCGGCGGCGCCATCCCCCATGCAGGGCTGGTTTAGGGAGTGAATAAAATGGAGCTACTCACTCCCTCTAATTGTATTATTCATAATTCTAAAAATGGCAGTGCCATAAATGTGGGTCAGGAGCCGAATGAGCAAACTGTAGGATCTTCGAACAGTGGAGACCTCTCCACTGCAGTGAAGGCCAAGAGTCCTGGCCCCCACAGCGACACGGTGACCCCCGTGGACACAAGGCTGAGCACAGTCCAGGCCAGCTGAGCGCATCCTCTGGTTTTGTTTGAACCCACGGGAGCCCAGGCAGTTCATCCCTGGCACTGGGAGTGAGGTGCGACCCTTGGTGAGCACAGGAGTGGGCTGGTGGTGCCCCTCTCTCTGGGTGCTGTCTCTGAGAAGAGGCATACAGCGAGCTCTTACTGATGACCTCAGGCTGTAGGTGTGGCTGTCGGATGACCCAGGACAGGCACTTGGGGTGAGGAGAGACTCGTGTGGCTGCCTCGACAGAACCCTCAGTGCCCTCGTCGGCAAGCTTGGTGGCACCTGAGGAGCCAGTGACAGGGAGGACAGAGCCAGAGCTCAGCCCTGGCCCAGGAGGTCAGGAGGGAGGGGCAGTGAGACAGACCCCTCCTGTCACAGCAGGCCCAGGTCAATGCCAGCACCTCAGCACGCCTCCACCCATGTCACCCGTGGGGGAAGCGAAGCTGACGGCCCTGGGTCCCTGTGGGAAGGCACAGGGGATGAGCGTCTTTTCTCCTTTTGAGCAGCCCCCTTTTTTTAACTTTGAGTCGGGGTCTTACTTCGCTGCTAAGTTCCCCAGGCTGGGCTCGAACTTTCCATCCTCCTGCCTCAGCCTCTCAGCCTCCCAGCGTGCTGGAATCACAGGCCCGTGCCAGCTCTCAGCTGCACTTGGAACCCATTTTACAGAGGAGGAAACTGGGGGTTAGAGGTCCCAGACCTGCCCAGAACAGGCAAGCTAGCAAGAGGAAAAGGTGAGCCTGGGCCACAGTCACATGGGACAACGGAAGCCCCCAGCTGGGGACAGACCCTCCCTCACATGGTGCAGGGTACAGAGAGAACCAGGCTGAGTCAAGGGACCCAGCCCCAGGGCACAGTGACTCAGGCCCTCCTCCTTGGGGACTTCACCCCCTGCTGCTGCAAACCTGGTGAAAAGCTTGGGTGACTCAAGTTTACCTGGCACAGCCTTTGCACTTGAACTGTGACCGTTTGCCTAATGAGCTGCTAATGCCTGGAGCTGGAGGCTGGGTGTCCCCCCAGAGGTATCCGGAACCCCTCCTCGCACCCAGCTCAGAAACCTCCCTGCCATGCCAGCACCTGCTCCTAAATGAGCTAGAAGGGAAGACTCACGTTGGACAAACTCTACGTAGCTGATGTATAAACCGTATTTTTCCCATTGACAATGAGCAACAGAGCTGTGACAAGCACTGGACTACTTTCTCCCAGACATGAAGTCCTGCCCTCATCTGAAAGCATGGGCCTCTTTCAGGACAAGGTCACAGGGGCCTGGGTCTCCCAAAGCACCCAGTGCCACCCGTGGCCTTCATGTGGGTACACTGCTGTGGGCATCCCCGAAGTTTTGTTCTGTCTCTGTCCTTGCAGCCAGGGGACACTGTCAGTCCTACTTTTTTGTTTTGTTTTGGTATTGGGGATCGAACTCAGAACCTTGCACTTTCGAGGCAGGCGGCCACACCACTGAGCTAAATTCCCAACTTTATTTTTTGGCACCAGGGATCAAACTCAGGTCCTTGCGCTTGCACAGCAGGCGGTGAAACCACTGAGCTAAATCCCCGGCCCGCCAACTTTTGTTTTTTTGAGACAGGTTCTCCCTATGTAGCCCTGGTTGGCCAAAAACTCACCCATAATCCTCCTGCCTCAGCCGCCAGAGTCCTGGGATTACACCCTGTGTGTTTCTTCCACGTAGCACCTTGCCCTGGGGCTTTTGAGGAAATTCTCAAACCTGGGACAGCTGAGCTCAGATGCCCCCTGTCTTCCGCATTGTGTCTTACACTCCAACATCTAAAACTGTCCCTCAGCAGGCTCTGCAGCAGATGCCTGCCATTCCAGCACTCAGGAGGCTGAGGCCGGAGGATCTCAAGGTGGATCCCAGCCTAGGCAATTTAGCAAGACCTAGTCTCAAAAATTTTTTTTAAATGGGCCAGAGATGTAGCTCAGCGTGAAGGCCCCAGGTTTGATCCCCAGTATCCCCCCCAGAAAAAGGGGAGCGTGCACTAGCCACCCACAAGGACAGCCAAGATGTATGAGCCAGCCACACCAACATTGGCACACACAGGTGGCCTCCTATGCCCTGGGCAGAGAAGTGCCCCCTGGGAAGGTGCTAAGCAGTTAAATGGCCCTGCCCTGGGGCCCGCCACCCACCTGAAGGCAGGAAGGTCAGTGCCTGAGCGAACCTGGCCACTTGATCATCACTGCAAGGACTAGAAGCCCCGCTGCCTGGCCTCTGAAGTGGCCAGGGGAGGACACTGTCACACGGCGGCTGTAAACCAGCCACACACAGGGACAAGACACACTCCAGACACAGGAGGAAAGCGTGGGGGGATTCTGTTACTGCACAGCCACAGAAAATGCAGACTAAGCAGACAGTGGCTGCCTGTCAGTGGGGTAGAGGTCAGAGCAGACAGAAAATGGCCAAGGGGTCTGAGGGCCAGGTGGTGGCACATGCCTGTGCTCCCATCACTCAGGAGGCTGAGGCAGGTGGATCCCTGCACGTGTGATGCCAACCTGGGCTACACAGTGAGTTCAAGGCCAGCCTGAACTACATAACAAGACTCTGTCTCCAAAACAAAGGCCTCTCTGCCAGGGTGGCTGCCTAGGCAGACAGAAGGTTCAGGCTGGGGACATTAGGCAGACACAGGGCCACCCCGAGCCCTAGAGCCAGAGCCCCCAGCCTAGCTGACAGAACATGGCTCTCAAAGTGCCAGGCCAGGCCCTGTGCCCAGGTATCCGCTTTGGTTTCCTAGTTCTTTCCTAGTTCTGAGAAAGAGGGTGCACCCAGGAGAGAGGCCACCTGAGAGGAAAGGTGACAGCCAGGCACAAGGGCTTGTGACTGCTGTCCTAGCCACTCAGGAGGCTGAGGCAGGAGGATCATTAGAGCTCAGCAGTTTGAGAGCAGCCTGGGCATCACAGCAAAGCTCTCAGAAAGGGGAGGGGGCACTTTGTGCTCACTGCCCATCCGCCATCCTGAACAGGGTGGCACAGACGGCCTGTGGGCCTCTCACGGCACATGGGGGGGGGTGTCAGATTTTAGTGATGGGGACAGGGAGGGACAGGGAGGACCAGCCCCGAGGACCCAGCAGGCTCAGTCCCACCACCACCTCGAGACACCACCGCTCAGCCTGGAGCCTGGCTCCCACGCTGTGGGCTTCGTCCCAGAGATGTGATTTCTATTTTGATTCCAAGCAACATTTAATGAAATGGCTTTCAGACACCACACGGCTGTCTGAGTGATGAAACCCTGTTCTGGATCCTGAGCAGTTCCTGCCGGAACTGTCCACTGGGGACAGGATGCACCCCCACAGGGAGCCACATTTGGCCTGGAGCTGCCTCCATCCACCCTGGGCCGTTTCCCCCCAGGCTCCTGGATCTGACAGAGGAGCTGGTCCTGCCACATCCTGCTCCAAGCCAATGCAGCTCAAACCGCAGGTCTAAACCATGTAGGGAGACAGGAAATCAATGCCCGGGCTTGGGAGCAGCATATTTTGCAAAAAAAAAACCCAAAAGAAAGAGAATGGAAGGGAGGGGGCAGGCTGCCCAGGGTGAGGGCCACGAAGTGCGGGGGCGGGACCCGGGGGCATCCTCTTGTCCCTCCCAAGTCTCCCCACCACTCCACCTGGGCTCCACCCTGGCTTCCTGAGTCCCACAAGTCAGGCATACATGCACCAGGCTGTGGCCACACCACCCACAGCACATGACAGGGACGCTGGGGTCTCTCCCAGGGAACAAACCCCAATCCCCACTTCCTGACCTTGCTGGGCCAAGATGACCTCCTGGCTTCTATGGAAGCCAAGATGCCTTCTCCTCAGAAGGAAGAAGTCCTGCAAGTTCCCAACAGCTGAGGTGTTAAAAATGGAATTCCAGCTGGATGGGGTGGTGCACACCTGTAATCCCTGCACTCTAGGAGGCTGAGGCAGGATGGCAAGTTCAATTCCAGCCTGGGCAATTTAGCAAGTTAATGAGACCTTGTCTCAAAAAGGGCTGTGGGTTCAACCCCTAGTGCCACAGCCAGGGGAGGAGAGGGAGCAGGCACAGCCTGCTGGGTTCAGGAACGCGGGGAGGCGCGCACCCCCTCCTGGCCGCACGAGGAACATCAGCCCCGGAGATCTCTGCCTGGGGCTCTGTGCACCTGAAGGCTGAGCCCAGAGCAGGAGACGCCCAACCCCAGCCCAACCCCACCGTGGAGGGAGGGTAGGGATGGGGTGCGGTTCAGACCAATTTGGCAGAAGGGAGGGAGGGGACAGCAGCTTGATCCCTCAGAGCTGTCACCACAGGAGGCTGAGGCAGGAGGATTGAAAGTTTGAACCCAGGCTTGTGACCTGTCAAAGCCTATGGATCCTGAAACGGCAGTGGGGCGGAAAGCATATGTAGGCTGTGCAGGGACAGGGGACTGAAGGCCACAGGTCTCTCTAGGGTGGAGGAAGAGCCACAGGGGGTGGCTGAACACACTAAAAGCCCTAGGACTGCACACTTTGGGCAGTGGATAGGACTCTATGGGAACTTTGTCTTAACAATGTCAGATTACCTGGGCCTGATGGCACACTTGGGAGGCTGAGGCAGGAGGATCAAGTTCAAGCTCAGCCTGGGCAACTTAAGTGACGTAGTGAGAACTTGTCTCAAAATAAAAATTTTAAAAAGGCCACAGATGCAGCTCAGTGTGGAAGCCTTGGTTTCCATCCCCAGCAGGGCAGAAAAGAAAAAAAGAAAGTGAAACGGCCCTAGCTCCACAAATCTCGTGCGGATGGGCCTTTGAAACTTTCCACGCCTTCCTGGTTGTCTGCACACTTCATATCTCAACAGGCAGGAGAATCTTCCCAAAAGTGATAAAAAGCCAATACTCTTATGAACCACCGTGGAGGTTACCTTTTTCTTCGGGAGGTTGAGGCAGGGTCCCACTACGTAGCCCAGGCTGGCCTCAAACTCGTGGCAATCCTCCTGCCTCAGCCTCCTGAGTGCTGGGATGACAGGTGTGCACCGGCATGCCTGGCCAGAAATTACTTTTTTCCTGAATTGAAATGTAAATGTTACCAAAGAACTGACATAAGAACAGTTTTATTTTAGTCACTTCACACTTGGGCAATAATCAACTTGAAGAGATTTCAAAATGCTTTAGGCTAAAAACTGTTTCCCAAACAGATCAGGGGCGATCTTATTGGGCAGGAAAACAACTGAGCTGGTGGCAGCGGAACCTGGGAGCCGGACCCCAACATTGGAGGTTCGAGCCCCAACACTGGAGGTTCGAGACAAGCATGGCGGGCTGTTCATTCTGTGCCACACAGGTGTGAGATCGTATATCTTGCATTTATTTGCTTTATGTAACAATAACTTAAAAAACAGAAACAGGAAACAAGTCTTGTATTACAGGAGTTCAAATACAATAAATGAAATCTGACCAGGGCTCCAACAACCAACAGGGAACACAAGCAGTGAACTTGGGGGGGGGGGGGGGTCACAAATCAAGTCAGTCTCCCACCCGTTCCCATGAACATCTTGGCTTTCCTCCCATAGAAAGGCAGATTGAAACTCGCCCTGAGCTGTGTCTGTTAGTTTATAGCTCCATCTAAAATTAGTATCTGAATGGAGCAGATATGAACAGCTCACATACCACTAGTTTTCTATTCAGTTGAGAATTTGCCAGGCGACATGTAGTTAGGCAAATGTTAGAACTGCAGCGAGCAATGTCTGGTTAAGATATGTCTCATTAGGATATCTGTCTCATTAAGATAATACTAGGTGACTTTTTACAAAGTATGAAGTAGGTAATATCTGAAAAAGATGCATATAGTAAAAAAAAAAAATCCTAATTGAAGAGACATGGATAAACTATAAATAGATCAGATCTCAACATTACCTACTAGCAAACAAAATCAGAAGAAGCAACACTTTTAGGAGCACCTGTTTCAGGAGAAATCACACCCTCATCTCCTCTGAGCACTGCACACTTGGTGTAGATTTGCCCAGAACTGACTTCAAAAGTAAAAAGGATTTCAATTCATTAAAAAGCTTGCAAATTACATGTTTAGTCAACACAAATTACCTTCTTTCAGTCACTTAGTAAATTTCGCCTTAGCTACCATTTGTAGGAAACAACACTTTTGCACTTCTATCAGGCTTCCCCCTGGACAGTACAGTTTCTGATTCGTGTGTAAAGTGCCCGTCTGATTTACCACCAGTTCAGTAAACTTTAGCCTGGGTGCGAGCAGCGAGGCTACCAGCCTCATCTGCCCGGGACCGTGTTTAATCCCGCTGTCAGCTGCCGGGGTCCCCTCACTGTAGTGCTATGGCAGTGTCACAGCCACCAGTTGCTAGCAAAGCAGGACCCAATCTTCCAAAGAATCCAGGGGGCTGGGCTTAAATGTCCTTCTCTAGATGACACTGCTAGCACCGTTAGTAAACAGGACTGGTTGAGGTAGCTACACAGTTTTACAGGTGCCATTAATGAACAATGTGGACAATGCCTGGTGTAGCTGGTTGATTTACTTTAGCTGATTTTTTTTTTCAATGACAAAGGGAAAAAAATCAGCAAAATAAGAGCATATCTCCAGTTCTTTTAAAAGTCAGCATCCAAAGTAAAAGAATTCTCCATGGGACTGGACATAACTCCCATCCTCTGATATTCGCCTACTCTCTTCTCAAAGAAGTTCGTCTTCCCTTCCAGAGAAATATTCTCCATGAAGTCGAATGGATTTTCCACACGAAAAACCTAAATACAAAAATAAATAAATAAATGGAGGCTGAGGCAGGATCACTGCAAGCTCAAGGCCATCCTGAACTACATAGTGAGACCCTGTCTCAAAAAACCAAGCAATAAGGGCCGAGGATTTACCTCAGTGGTGTCGCGCCTGCCTGGCAAGCGCAAGGTCCTCAGTTCGATCCACAGTACCAAGAAAAAAAAAGCAATACAAAGATACAAATGTATAACACCAACTTCCAGAGAAGCAGAAGGGTCGGGGTGGTGCCTTACCTTGTTGAACCCCAGTTCTAGCATAAGCCTGTCAGCCACGAATTCGATGTACTGCTTCATTAAAGTGCAGTTCATCCCGATGAGCTTCACAGGCAAGGCCTCGGTGAGGAACTCCTACAAAGAGAACACAGCTCTGAGCACTGGAAGCACAAAGCAGAGTCCTCACCAGCGCAGGGGACCGCCTGCCTCGCCCACCTGCTCGATCCTGACGGCGTTGATAATGATCTCCTTCACTCTCTGCTCTGAGGGTTTGTGCACGAGGTGCTTGAACATCAGGCAGGCAAAGTCACAGTGCAAGCCCTGGAAGAATTCAAGGACACTTGCGGGTCATGGTGATGCACACCTGTCATCCCAGCACTCTGGAAGGGTGAGGCAGGAGGATTCCAAGTTTGAGCCCAACCCGGGCAGCTTAGCAAGACCCTGCCTCAAATTGAGGATCTAGCTCAGTGCAAAGGTCTTGGGTTGTCCTCATATTGCAAAACAAACACACAGCCTCATCTGCTGATTCCAGGGATACGAACTCCCACATTCAACGTGGATGTAACACAACCTGAACATCCTGGGTCCAGAAAACACAAACGTGTTCCTACGAGCCGCACGTCAGGGGTGCAGGCTGAGACTCACCTCGTCTCTGCTAATAAGTTCGTTGGAAAAGGTGAGGCCAGGCATTAGTCCCCGTTTCTTGAGCCAGAAGATTGACGCAAAAGAACCGGAAAAGAAGATCCCTTCCACGGCAGCAAAGGCGACCACACGCTCTCCTGTAAGTCAACACCAAAACGTCCCTAGTGAGCAACCGTGTGCTCATGGTAACTCTGCTTACAAAACGAGGCTCTGCTGTATGGAGGCCTGGGTGTCCTTACCATAGGTGGCCTCTTTGTCCCCAATCCAGCGCAAGGCCCAGTCCGCCTTCTTCTTCACGCAGGGCATGGTCTCGATGGCGTTAAAGAGAAACTCCCTGCAGGGTCAGAGAGTTAGCCGTGCCTTCTAAGTAACAGTCCTGGGTGAAGACCAAATTGTTGAGCATTTGCCAATTTTCTCCCCAAAGGCAGGCATCAAACTGCAATTTCCTTTCTACCGACTGGCTTTTCCCGCCAGATTTTAAAAATCTCAACTCTTAGGTGACTTACACTAACACAAACATAGGTGGGTGTTCCTTGCTTCATAGCAAACTCCAAGGTCTACTCATGCTAAAACAGGCCATTATAGTCACGGTACTGATTGGCTTAATTATTTCAAGTCCTGATTAAAGTTCATAGGCCCCACCTTCTTTCAATTTGCAGAACCATAAAATCTTAGCTGTTATGCTGACTGTTAAACAGACAGCCCCACCAAGACACAGGGCGGAGAGAGAGTTAAGACAAGCAAGGTACACATCAACTCTCCATGGTGAATGTAATCGCCATGTACTGCAAACATGGACTAATAAAAAAACCCATCGATCCCCAAGACTACCTACCACTCTATAATAATTAAAACTATAAAGTAAACTCATCAAAGTCCTTCCATTCCACACAAGGCTCTTGGCCTAAAGCTGACTGTGGTGCGTACGCCTGCGCACACAGCCCATTTCTAATCGTGCCTCCGTTCCACTCAATCCCTTCCCCGTTAAACAGGCCTTCAGCTACCCTGCTCCCAGTGCCCCAATATCACCCCACCCTAACCTTCCCTCGCTGTGACACCTGTGCTATGTAACAGCTAAGAAAATGAATTTAAGCCCCTTGCTCAAAGCAGACCTGACCACGGGAGCTAGAAATGTCTGGGGACAGCCTGCTTAGTCATTCTAGAATCCTATTTACTCCTCTTGCACTAAAATAGTTGAAATAAAGTAAGGATTAGTGCCTCTAAGAGGTACAGGATCCCATCTGAGCCTCACCTTTCTTTGGAGTCCTTAATGTAAGTGTCAATAAGGAGACTGTACATTTCAGAATGTATGTTTTCCATGGCAATTTGGAAGCCATAGAAACAGCGGGCTTCTGTAATCTGAACTTCTTGGCTAAATCGCTCCACCTAGTGGTAATAAAACATCCAAGTTAAATGTGAGAAACCACCCGACACAACACAGGGCAGACAATGAATACCAGTAGAATGACTACATTCCTTAGGACTATTAAAAGCTTTGCTCGCCAGGCATGCTGGGGCATGCCTGTAGTCCCAGCACTCTTTCCCTGAGGCAGGAGGGTCGCATGTTCCAGCCCAGCCCTGGCAAGTTAATGACAGGTACAAGACAAATGGGCTAGGGATGTGGCTCAGCGTGAAGGCCCTGAGTACAGTCCCCAGCATCCTCCTTCCCCTCATATACAGGTTTGCTTTCATATCTAGTTAATACAACTCTTTGCAGTTCTGTGTTAAAGCTCAACATTTTATATCATACACTCAATTTACAGATCAAAAAATAGCTATCTCCTATTTTATACGGTTTCTGTTAACATTTCATTGATTCATTCTTAACTCATTTCAAGAATTCATTTACAACCGCTGCCTGCTTCGAGAAAGCACAAGTTCCCGAGTTTGATTCCCGGTACCAAAAAAAAAAAGAATTCATTTACAAGACATATGCAACCCTGGAAAGCCATGAAAGGAGAGTAAATGTGCCAGGGATGGAGCTCAGTGGTGCCACGCCTGCCTGGCAAGCGCAAGGTCCTGAGTTTGATCCCTGGTACCAGGAAAAAAAAAACAAAAGAAAGGAGAGTAAATGTGAGGGCTCCTAGCAGTAAGCTCATGCTGTCCTTTCAGTGGGGCAAAAACATGAGGAAGGAAAACTGCAATATGGATTGTAAAACAGGAAATGCCACGTAATACAAACTCTAGCTTAGACACAGTCATAGCCTGGAAAAATGAAAGACATGAGAAAAGCATACTACCATAGACCTTCGAGTGAATTAGATTTTGGGGGGGGTGAGCTCACCAGATTCTCATTGACTATGCCATCGCTGGCAGCAAAGAAAGCCAGGACATGTGAAATAAAATATCTCTCCTCAGGCTTTAGTGCTTCCCAGTGCTGGACGTCTTTGGAAAGATCCACCTGTGGGATTAGAAGTTCACGATTTTAATATAAAGGAGAGATATTCAAGGAAGGAGCTTACACAAGCACTTCCAAATTTTCTCGTAGGTCTGTCCACCACACTACTGGATCACTGTACTCCTTAAGGCACTATTCCCTTCGCCAACTATACCCGGTCCCACCCTAGGGCAAGCACCCCTAGAGGAACGGGTGTGCACTTCAAACAAGCCATCCTCACCTGGCAGGACAGTCCCTGAACCTGCTTACCTCCTCAGCCGTCCAAAAGGAGGCCTCGGCTTTCTTATACATCTGCCAAATATCATGGTACTCGATAGGAAAGATCACAAAGCGTCGGGGGTTCTCTCTCAGCAGCGGTTCATCCTCCACACTGGGGGCAAGTCCCTTACTCTTCTGTTGTTGGGGAAGAAAATAACCACAAAACCTATGGATGCCGGGCATGGTGGTTTCATGCCTGTAATCCTAGCATTCACTAGGGGGAAGGGGAGGAAGGACGATCTCCAAGAGTTCGAGGCCAGCCTGGGCAACATAGTGAGTTCAAGACCAGCCTGAACCACATAGCGAGACCCTGTCTCAAAAAACAGGAAAAACAAAAACCAAAAATAAAACCATAGAAAATTGCCCTTTTCCCAGGCCAAGCATTCCAACTGTCGCAATCTCGCGTGGCCGCGTGGATGCAGGTGAGCTGTTACAGCACCTCTGCAGGTGGCCTCCGGAGACGCGCACCCCCGGGTGGATGCGATGTCCGGATGGAGAAAGCGGGGCGCCCCAGTGAGGGGACCCTTTGGCGGGAAAGGGGTGCTGGGCAGGCAGCCGGGGAGACAAAGCGCTTTGGCGCCAAGAGCGGGCTCCGGAAGCCCCCTGCCGGCCGGCCCCGCGCGCACGTCACTCACCGGCTCCGCGGGCTCCTGGAAGATCCTCCGCGCGGTCTTGCTGGCCAGGACTCGGGTCCCGCTGAGGGACGGGGGTGTGTTCTCCTTGTCGGCCAGGTTGAGTCCCTTTAGGGGCGACAGCTGCAGCTGCTGCTGGTCCGTAATGGTGGCGAGCGGGGCGCGGACCGAGAGCATGACTCTTCGCAGGGGCAGTGAGGAGCGAGAAGACTGGATCCCGGTTTGAGCTACCCGCGCGCGCGCGCTGCGCGGTTTAAATCCCCGCCGCGCGCCACTAGCCGCGAGAGGGAGTGGCCGGGAACGCGGCGCTTCCCATTGGTCCAACTGGGCCACGTGCAGCGCGGGAGATTCAAGCGCGCGGGCGCACAGGACCCTGCAAGGAAGCAGGCACCCGTCCCGCGGGCCCGCACAAAAGAGTCTGAGTACGTCCCCGCCCCACAGTTCGGAAAGCGTCTTCCAGCCGGGTAGGGCAGAGGGCTTTGCGCACGGGGTTCCTGTGGATGCCTGGCTGTGGGGAGGGGTCGCTGCCACCACTCGGATCGGTGTCCCCGGGTAGGGTGCAAGGGTCCCCAGATCGGGCTTGAGGACCGTGCAGCCCGACGTAGGGACCCAGGTGCCGGGACTTGGACGGGTGACCTGATTTCTTAAGGGTCTGGGGTCCCCACTGGTGACCTGGGACTTGTAACCCGCCCCTTGAGGTTAATAAAGTGCGGAGACAACTGATGACAGTGCAGATTTTTGTTCGGTTTTTTTTTTTATCTTTTTAGTTTTTGGTACCGGAGATGGAACTTGGGTCCTTGCGCTTGCGCAGCAGGCGGCGAAACCACTGAGCTAAATCCCCGGCCCCAGTGCAGTTCTTTGTAAACCTTAAAGCTAAATGACAGGCAGGGCCCTTGGTGCAGGTTTCTGCCCTGTCTCTCGTCAGACTACTGTCCTCCGTCCGGGTCCTGCTTGTTTTAAAAATTGCAAGCTGAACAAATGTGGAAGAGTTTAGAGAATCACTGACTAGCTAGAAGCTCATTTCCGACTCACTGGACGTCAGAATAGCCTGAAGGGGGTTTTCAAACTCTGGAGGAGAGTCCGGGACCGGGACTCTGGGACAGTTTCTCTTTCGACGTGGCTTTCTGATTTGTCAGCCACATTTGCCCTCCGCGGGGCAAAATGCAGGAAATAAATGAAGAGAACGAAACATTAAGGTCGAGGGAAGAAATGATTAACCGGGAAAGATCCCACAACAGCACAAAGCCCCTTCTAGATAAATCGAGGGTGGGGAGGGAAGATGCTTCCTCATCCTGCTCCCTGCCACCGCCTAAAGTGTACATACCCGGGTTCAAAGCCTCACCTTAGCGTTAGAAATCGCCTCTTACCCAGGGACAAGTAACTCTTCGGCCCAGCACCATTTGTTTAAAGCAACTGGCAGACGTGTTTGGTTTCACTTGCATATTTCAGCACCCAAGTCAGGGAGTGGATGTTCTCACTGATAACTCCGTGGCTGATAAAACCATTATCAGATCTGACAATTCCAGTGCAATACCTAACTCACATTCCGGTTTCCTATAATCAATATCCAAAGTGCTGCTTCGGGTAGCTCTGTTTAGCTCCTGCCATACTCACTAACTCTAGGAAGTAGCCAAAAATGATGGCCTCATGTTTAATTATTGCCTGATCACTAAAATAACACCTATCCATCGTAAAAACTCGGAACAGGAAGGGGAGGGGGAGCCAGGCCTGGTGACATAGGCCTGTGAGGCCAGCACTCTGGAAGGCTGAGGCAGGAAGATCCGCAAATTCGAGCCCAGCCTGGGGTGACTTAGTGAGATCCTGTCTCAAAAAAAAAAAAAAAAATTAAAGGGGTTGGGGATGTAGCTCAGTGTGAAGGCCCCGGATTCAATTCCCAGTACCAAAAAAAGAAATAGGCAGGGTGTGAGGCGCCGTCCCCCGGCCCCCTTCGGGGCCAGGCTCTGCGGCTGCTCCCTTCCCTACACCGCCCTGTAGTTTCCTCCCTTCGTTTTCCGCGCCAGTTTTGACATCTACCTCACGATTGGTCCGGAAGACAGCAGACTCTGCCCCTTCCCGGAACTTCCTTGGCAACATCCCAATCCCCGCCCCGCGCTCCGGAGCCCAAACGGCGGGGCCGCAGCCCCTGGAGGGGCCCGCGTTGAACTTGGCCTCGGGCCCGCTGTGAACTTGGCCTCAACCCCGCGCCAACGCACCTGTGTCCCCAACCAGAGCGGGAAACCGAGCCCGGGTGGAGGGAACTTTGCCCAGAGCTGCTCAGCATTCCGTGTGTGCCAGACACTGCTGAGGGTTGGCATCTGAGTAGTGGTTGAAGGCGTGTAATCCCAGCAGTCTGAGAGGCTGAGGCAGGAGGATCACAACTTGGAGGCTACCTAGCCAGACCGTGTCTCAAAATAAAAACAAGAACTAAGGAAGCCGCCCCTGGGTTTGATCCCTAGTACTGCAAAAACGAAAAACTCTGAAAGATAATTTTGTAAAAAGATTTTTTTTTACCTTAGTAAACACACAAAACCTGAAATTTTCACCACTTTATATTTATTTGTTTTCTGAGACAGGCTGTCATGATATTACAGTTCAGGCTGCCTGGAAGTCAGTGATCCTCCTCTCTCAGCCTCCTGAGTGCTGGGACTATAGGCGTGTGCCACCACACCTGGCAATTTCATTCCTTTTTAAGGCTGAGCGGTACTCGTTTATGGATATATTGTTTTCTTTATGAGCTTTTCTTTCTGCTACCCATAGGCCCTTTCCCTTGCAGGGTTTTGGGGTTTCCCAACCACACTACAACTGAGAAGCAAAGGCAACCCTTCCCAATACTGTAAGCCCTGGCACTCTGGGAGGCTGAGACAGGACTATGGAAAGGCCAAGCCCAGGGTGTGCAATTTAGCAACTTAGCAAGACCCTGTCTCAAAATTAAAGAGCAAAAGGGACTGGGGAGAAGCTCAGTGTAAAAGTCCTGGGTTCACTCTCTAGTACTACAGGGAAGAAAATCAAAACTGAGAAGAATCTAAGGCCACAGGTGTGCAGTCCCGGAATTGGCCACTACTGTGGTGCCTTGGCTGGGGTGGCTTTGCCCTGCATGGCTTCTGTTTCCAGACAGGAGCAGGAGGAGGAAGAAGGTAGAGTTAGCTTCCGGAAAGGATGAGACACCTCTCCCGCATGCATTTGAGCAAAACGGTACTCCAGGAAATCAAGCCTGCGAAGACTTGGGTTTGAATTCCCATGTCTAATATATATGGGGTGGTATTCTCTAAACTTGGCTTGTTTATTTATTTATTTTGGTTTGGTTTGTTTTGAGACAGGGTCTCACTGTGTAGCCCAGGCTGGCCTCAAATTCACCACGATCACTACTGCCTCAGCCTCCTGAGTGCTGGGATGACAGGCCCAAGTCACCATGCCCCCCTCGTTTGATTTCCCATTGTCACTCATGTAGGGGCCCTGCTCTCCGGGAACACTGTGCCTCACCGTGCCTGGTGAGTCATTGTTCCAGCACACTCTGTCCCATCGTTCCTGTCTCTTTCCTGTCCCCACCCCACAGGCCTCCAATCCAGGGGACCTCGCTGCTCTTCGCCCTTCACGGGCTGGGGACAAGAGAAAGCAGGGCACTCCCCAGCCACCAGACCCCTGCTCCCCTGGGGTAAGATGAGGGTGTTCCAAGGCCAGCAGGGAGCTGGGGCCTTTCTGAGATCTGATGGCCTGAGCTCTGTGTGGGGACTCAAGGGTGGAAACTGACATTTCCTAATCGTCTTGGTTTGAATGTGTCTGATTATTAGTGGAACTAAGTAGGGACGTGCGGCCATTTATGTAATGTCCACTGCTATTGCTTCTCTGAATTTGCTATTATCTGTCCATTTATGAATTGGATTATTCACCACCTTCTTTCTCTTCTTCTCTTCCCCCCCCCTTCTTCCTCCTCCTTCTTCCTTTTCTTTTGGGTTTTTTTTTTTTTTTGTACCGGAGATCGAACTCGGGTCCTTGTTCCTTTTCTTTTCGACACAGGGTCTGGCTGTGTTGCTAAATTACACAAGGTGATCTTGAACTTGTGATCCTCCTGCCTCAGCCTCACAATGTGCTGGGATTGTAGGCATGGCCACTACAAAGGGCTTTATTACCTTCTTATTTACTTGTAGACCCCCATATATTTTGGATGGCATATTTTTCATATCTAAATAAATGAACAAACCATATATACATGCATACATACACACACGCACACATATATATGCTGGTTATACTTTCTTTGTATTTCACTTGTGTTTTTTCTTTTTTTTAAGATAATCTTTATTTTGAAATAGTCTTAAAGTACCAGAAGTTGCAAAAATAGTAGAGTTCCTATCTACCCTTTACTGTGGTTCCCTCAGTATCTTACACAATCAAAGTACATTGTCAAAATCAGGAAACTGCCATTGATGCAAAAGTCTTAACTGTATTACAAACCCTCCTCTTTCTTAGAAACTCGAATCTTGGAATTATTTTAGATCTTCAGAGTGACTCTTTTTTGAGACAGGGTCTCAAATTGTAGTTCAGGCTGGCCTTGAATTCATTATGTGGCCCAGGCTGGCCTTGAACTCATGGCAATTCTCCTGTATCAGCCTCCAGAGTGCTTGGATTACAGGTATGTGCTACCATGTTGCTTTTTTATAGAAGTCAATTAGGTTAAGTTTGTTGAGTATTCTCAGTCAGTGAAGACTTGAATTAAAATCTTTTGCTATGCCGGGCGTGGTGGTGCACAACTGTAATCCCAGCACTCAGGAGGCTGAGGCAGGAGGATCACCTCGAGTTTGAGGCCAGCCTGGGCTACATAGTGAGTTCAGGGCCAGCCTGAACTACAAAGTGAGACCCTGCCTCAAAAAACAAAACAAAGGGCTGGGGATTTAGCTCAGTGGCATCGAGCCTGCCTGGCAAGTGCAAGGTCCTGAGTTGGATCCCTGTTACCAAAAAAACCCCAAAAAATAAAAAAAATAAAATCTTTTGCTATGATCATAAATTTCTCTATTTTCTTTTTTAATTTTGTCAATTCTTGCTTCATAAATTTCTAGATATGAGCCAGGCCTGGTGGCACACGGTGTAATCCCAGCCTTCTGAAGGGAGATTAGGGCGTGGCCAACTGGGCACGTGGGCGTGGCCTGTCATCCAGGACCCAAGTACCAGTGCAAAAACATCTGGGACACAAGCACAAGTGCAAAAACACTTGTGCCGAAGCCCCACACCAGGGGCCAATCAGAAAGTACTATCTTCAATTCTGGTGCACAATCAAGCAGATTTGTGATAGGGCGGCCTAGATCTGATCCGCCTGAAGACTAGGGATACAAAAAATGGCCGCCATTCACCTCCTGGTCACTGTGAGGTCACAGTGGCCGCTACCACTCTGCAGAGCGTACTTCTTTCCAACCGCCCATAAATGTAAAACCTTGTTCCCTGTTTTACGTATCTTAACCAATTCTTTGTTCAGGACACCAAAAATCTGGGGGGAAAAAAGCCATGGAAAAAGTCTGCGGAACCCCCGAGGCCAGTAACACTCTGAGAGGCTGAGGCAGGAGGTGTGCAAGTATGAGCCCAGGCTGGCCAACTTAGCAACATAGCAAGAGTGTCTCAAAATAAAAATTAAAAAGGGACGGGGATGTGTGAAGGCCCTGGGTTCAATCCCCAGTGCCGCAAAATAAATGCATTTTGAATTTTGTGTATGGTATATTCAGATTTACAGTTGATATACCCTTCTGAACAGTCAACCCATTCATCATTTTGAAATGTCTAACGGTATTTCCTGGTTAATTTGATATTAATACACTGTATCTACCATTTAGATTTCATAGCATTTTTAAATAAATGCTTATCTTTAAAATATA
>NW_004624865.1:5014211-5086611 GCF_000247695.1 Heterocephalus glaber
AAAAAAAAAAACCAACCTAAAACTGAAGAAAGGGCTGGGGATTTAGCTCAGCGGTTCTGCTGCCTACCTTGCAAGCACGAGGTCCTGAGTTTGAACCCTGGTACCAAAAAAAAAAAAAGAGAAATAGTGTATGAAGTGAGGGCTTCTGCAGGTGAGGGTTGCACAGTATGCAAATGCACTTGACGTCACTGGACGGGACACTTTCTTTGTGCAGTTCTGGGGACTGAACCCAGGGCATTCACACTGAGCTATACCCCCAGCCCTTTTTATTTTTTTTATCATTATTTATTTTTTTGGTGCCGAGGATCGAACTCGGGTCCTTGACCCTTTTTATTTTTTGAGTCTTGCTAAATTGCTAAGTTGCCCAGCCTGGGCTCGAACTTGTGATACTCCTGCCTCAGCCCCCCAGGGGGCTGGGATGACAGGCCTGAGGCACTGTGTCTGGCTGTTGACCCTCTCTTAATGTCTCTGCCTTTCCTCTTTCTCAAGGTGTCCCCAGGGCAGCAGGCTGAGGACAACCCAGAGGGCAGCTGCGCCTCCAAGTAAGTATAGGGATTCGAACTCGGCCAGCCAGAGGCCTCAGGCTCCCAGGACTCTTCAGAGCAAGAAGCATCCAGCCCCTCACTCCTCAGTCCTCAGCGCTCTGGGGAAAGAGTCCAGCTGGGACACCCGGGGCTGGGCGAAGTCCAGGAGATTATTTTACTGTAAAGCAGATGTAGAGAGCGGAGGCCTCCAGCGAGAGGGCAGGTGGTGCCCAAGACACCCGCCCAGTGCCTGTTTCCACTCCTGGGGCTCAGAAACTAGGGCGACCACTCAGAGACATTTTCACTTCCTCCTGGAGGTCACTTAGGAATCAAGGGCTGAGATGTAGCTCAGTGGGGCCTGCACCTGGCTGGCAAATCCAAGGACCTGAGTTCAATTCCCAGTACCAAAAAAAAAAAAGAAATGTTGAGCCCTCAAAAAAATCTTCCTAAACCAGTCACCCGACTGTAATCCCAGGACTCAGGAGGTGACCCTCCTGACTCAGCCTCCTGAGTGCACCACCAAGCCTGGCACAAATCATGCTGTTGTGGATCCCCTTTGTCACCCAGGCCCTCTCCTGTCTACTGACCTGCCTGGCACTCTCCTCGAGGCCTCAACTCGGTCTCCAGGTGCCACTGTGCATAGAGCTCCATCCCAGAAGCCCAGCCCCACCCCCAGCTCCCTCCTGGGCCCAGACAAGGTCCTGACCTGCTGCCCCACCCCCTCCCGCTCTACCCTGCCCTAGCTAATTCATTCTGAAGCACTCTGGGAAGCTGACGCTGAAGGGTCACAGGTTAGAGCTCAACCTGGACAATGTAGTGATTAGCAAGATCCTGTTTCAGAATGAAAAATAAAAATAGGGCTGGGGCTGGGTTTGGTGTCCATGCCTTTAATCTCAGCACTTGGGAGCCTGAGGCAGGAGGATCTCTGAGAGCTCAAGGCCAGCCTGACCTACATATCGAGACCATGTCTCAAAAAAAAAGGTCTGGTGACACAGCACAGTATAAGGGCCCTAGGTTCAATCCCAGTACCAAAACAACAACAACAACAACAACAACCCGAACAGAACAAAAAACCATCAGATACATACCAGATAGGTATGGGATAAAGTCAACACAGCAAGTCTGCAATTCTTCTGTCTTTTTTCGTTTTACACTTGTTGAGTGTATGATTTCAACTTCTGTGTATACTTGAGCTCTTTCATAATAAAATACTGAAGAAAAGCCTTCAAAACTGGGTCGCAGTTTCCCCTCCTCTCCTGAAACACCTCCCCACTGCCCCTCACACTCTGCTGCCTGTCCACTCCCCTGCACCCTCCCTGGGTGGCACCAGTGACCCAGTTTAGTATGCACTTGCTCTCAGGCTAGCAGTCTCCCCCGAGCTCTACACCCCATCCTGGGCAGGGGCCCAGAAGCCGCAGACTGGACCCAGCAGCCAGGGGAGTCCTGGGTACTGGGGCTGTTCCCACAGGGCTGGCCTGGCCCTGAAGTGTTCGAGCAGGGCAGCTGGGCAGCTGGGGACTGGAAACCGGCTGTGGGCATTCTAGATACCCGTCTACATGCACTGTGGCAGGTGCCCAGAAGGAGAGGGCTCTTCCCATTTTCCCAGGGGAAACATGGGGCAGAATTTGCCCATGGTTGGAGGGCCAGGAAATTCTAGAAAATTCTCTTGAGCTCACTGTGTAACCCAGGCTGGCCTCAAACTCTGACAGCCCCCCGCCTCAGCCTCCTGAGTGCTGGGATGACAGACATGTGCCACCACACCTGCTCAGCGTGGGTTTTAGGATTGAGTCACCACAGACATGGCATTTGCCAGTTAGATGCCAGCATCATGGTGACATCTTACCTGCATCCCTGTTTCTCGCCTGCAGAGCCCCAGACGACAGCCCCAGGCGGGTGGCGAGGCGGAAATCCATCTCCTATGACCTGGCGGAGGAGGAGCTGATGGTCAGCATCGAGCGGGAGTACAGCTGCTGAGGCCGCACGCGGTGGCTGTCCCTGGTCACGTCTGTCCCCAGCCCGGGCTCGGTGCCGCAGAGCCACCTCCAGACTCGGATTGGCCTGTGCAGACTCACGCTCCTGCGGCCACTGCTGGAGGGTCTGGGGACAGGCGTGTGGCCCCTCCCAGCCACCCAGGAGCCAGGGACTCTCTTCTTCTGTGACTGCTGTCCAGGGGCGAGGGCCATGGCACCTGCACACAGCAGTTTTCACCGAAGCCAGAGTTTCCCGGCCAGCACAGCCTCAGGACACAGCCTTCAGCCAGACATCCCCACCTGGGACCCTTGGCAGTTGCGCGCAGACAGGTGTGCTACGAACTTCTGTGACCAGGCACCGGAGTGGCTTTGGTTGGAGCTCCACGGAACTCCTAGGCCCTAATCTCTGGTTTCTTATTGCACAAACCTTTCACCTTTTACTAAGCCCAAAGCACCCCTTTTGGTAGAAAGATGAAAGCCACTGCTATTTTAATAATACAAGCACGTACTTTAAAAGAAGTTGGAAAACAAAAAGTTGAATTTTTCTCTCTTTTTTTTTTGGTACTGGGGATGGAACTTGGGTCCTTGTGCTTTTGAGGCACCAAGCTACATCCCTGGCCCGAATTTTTATTTCTTAAAGTGGGACTGGTGGCGCACGCCTGTGATCCCAACACTCAGGAGGCTGAGGTGGGAGGATCACCCCGAGTTTTGAGGCTAGCCTGGGCTACACAGTGAGTTCAAGGCCAGCCTGGAGTACACTGCAAGACTCTAGCCCAAAACAACAAAATAAATAAGATTTTAAAAAATCAAAATTTTATTTCTTACCACCAGATGAATCAGGCTTTGAACTTGCTGATATACATGTTTACAATTTGACGTCACGGTTTTGTTAACACAGGGCACTTAGGCTGGCTTCCAGTGCGACCCTCATACAACCCTTCATGGGATCAAAGTGTAGGGAGGAGAGAAAATCTCCCAGAGTGGTCGCCCTCTGTGATGGCAGAGTGTACGTCCTCATGGGAAGGGGCACCCACGCTGTTCTCAGAGGTTTGTTCGTTTCTGGTTTTTTCTTTTTTGTAGCAGGGGATTGAGCCCAGGGCCTTTTCACTCAGCTACACGCCTTTTTATTTGGGGAGACAAGGTGTCACTAAATTGTCCAGGATGGGCTCTTGAATCTGTGATCCTCCTGCCTCAGCTTCCCAGAGTGCACCACCATGACGAGTTGAAATAATATGATTAACTTTCACTGACTAAAGCCCAAGTTACAGAAATGGCTTGAAGTGGCTGTGGTTTCTTTTGGAGAGTTCTTTTTTTTCCCCTCCCTGTTTTTTTTTTTTCTTCTTTGAGACAGGGTCTCACTGTGTAGCCCAGGTTGGCTAGAACTCAAGGTGATCCTCCTGCCTCAGCCTCCCCAGTGCTGCTGCCCCAGCACTTCACATGTGCTCACCACCACACCCAGCTTCTCTTTTAAAATTTTCTTAGCAAATACAGAGTTCGCCTCAAGCCAGGTTCCATAGTGTGGGGCAGAGGTAGCCAGGCTGGGCTGAACAGGACACCAGGTGCCCAGGCAGGGCCAGAGCACTGCAGAGGGGCACCATGTGACCTTATGGGACCCTACTTTATCAGCCATCCTCCAGGGGGCTCCATGGAGCCTCAGCTCCTGCTCTGGTGACAGTGACCCATGAAACTCTGGGGTGAGGTGCAGCCAGGCTGCCTGCACCCTGCTGCAACCCCCTCGGTCTTAGATTGAGCCCTTGCACCATCACAGGGTGCAGCTCCTGTCCCTTCCCTCCCGCCTCCCTGCCTGGTTGTGGGGAGGCCCCCTGTGTCCTCCCAGCTTGTGTGGTGGGGCTGCTCCTTGCCTATGGGTGGCGATCCCAGGAGTCCAGCCCGGAGGGACACAATGATGTTCCTCTAGGACACCGAGACCACAACACCGGTTCTCAAGTCCCTCCATCCCACTAGCAGGAACCTGGTACTTCTACTTCAAGGGCAGTATTGCATTAGCTTTCTTGGGGCTGGAACACGGCGTCCCATGCCCACAGCTGAGGGGAGGAGAGGATGGATCTGCCTCACGGTCTCAGGGGATGCAGTCCATGGCTGGCTGGTCCAAGGCAGGAGCATCTTGGCGGAAGGGCGTGGGGGAGCAGAGAAGGGGAAGCCAGAGAGGAAGTGGGAGGAACTAAGTACAGTACCTAAGGGCACAACTCCACATCACCCAGACACACCCAGAAGTGTGCTCCAGCCATCCCAAAGCCAATCAAGTTGACCCTGTACCCCCACTGCTACAAGTATTCCTGAGGCTTCTGGGGTCACTGTCACCTGAGCAGGGAAGCCAGAGTCTCAGGGAATTCAGGGCACACACCCTCTCCCTGGGGTGCTGTGGTAGGGGCGGCCCACAGAAAAACTGCCTGGGCACCTGTGTCCCAACTGCATCCCACACACAGGCCCAGGGTGGGCCCAGCCACATGGTGCTCGCACTTTGAGCACATTCTGCTCTCTCCAAGAGTCCTATTCTCTTGGGTTTGTTTGTTTGTTTGTTTTTTTAAGTACTAGGGATCGAACTCAGGACCTTTTGCTTGTGAGGCAGGCACGGTGCCACTGAGCTAAATTCCTGGCCCTTTGTTTGGTTTTTTGAGCCAGGGTCTCAATACATAGTTCAGGCTGGCCTCAAACTCAGAACGATTCTCCTGCCTCAGCCTCCCAAGTGCTAAACTCTCTCAGGCTGACTCTTTTACTCCCCTGGGGGGGCAAGCGTTACTGGAAGAGCAAGACGTGCCTGAGCCTGGATTTGCTCACCTGAGAGGATTGCTCCAAGTCCCGGCATCCTCCTGCGACCTCCCAGCACAGGCTTAGGAACTCATGATGAATCTGGAAAGACTCAGGAAGGGTGAAGTGGGCAGAGGGGGAGCAGGTTCAGAGACAGAGGGCCATGGCTGGGGAGTGAAGCCCGGGTGGCAGGTGCTGGGGTCCAGCGGGAGCCCCTCAGGGCACGCTCTGCACCCCTTGCAGGCTGCACAGTGTGCAGTCCTCTTCTTCCCTCCTTCCGAAGGTGCGGTCCAGGCAGACATTCTGCCCACTCCCCCAGAAGAAGCACAGCTACGCAGGGGCTCCCCGCCTGAGTGGCCACAGCAGCAGCAGCTGGGTAGGCTGCGGCAGGCTGGGGCTCTGAGCCCTGCAGGCATTCCGTTTCCGCTGGGAGCGATGGAATGTCCCCTGTGGGTGCCGCAGGTGCCAGGCACAGCCTGTGCCCTGGTTTTTCTTTTCTGCTCGTGTTGCTGGGGATCAAACTGAGGGCCTCCACACAGCTGGATCCCCAGCCCATTTTTATTTTTTGAGTCAGGGTCTCACTAAATCACTAAGTTGCCCAGCTGTGCACAAACTCTCAACCCTCCCAAGTGCTGGGACCACAGCTGGCGGACCTGGTTTTCCAGGTGGCCACAGGGCTGCTGTGCAGAGAAGCAGAGAAACAAAGAGGGCCGGCAATGGTCCAGGTGATGTGATGGGAGCCTGGGCCAGTGACAGCAGATGAGGAGCAGGGCTAACACTGGACATTCTGCAAGGAGCCAGGGTCAGTGAGTGTAGCACGGGGCGCAGGGAGAGGGCGCAGGGGCCCAAGGTCTCGGCCAGGACCAGCAGGATGCGTGGAGTCAAGTGCAGCAGAGCAAGCATGGGGAGGGGAGGACTCGACCCTTGTGAGTTGGAGGTGCTGAATCGACAGTGTCCAGTGGACAGTCAGGGAAGCCAGGCGTGGTGGCGTATGCTTGTAACGAGGACAGCCACCTCTTGGGAGGGTGAAGCAGGAGGATCGCAAATCACAGCCCAGTCTGGACTACACAGTAAGACCATCTCAAAAAAAGGACAGGAAGGTGGAAGGGCTGGGGATTTAGCTCAGTGGTTCTGGGGCTTGCCTCGAAAGCGCAGGGTCCCAAGTTCCATCCCCTGTACCAAAAAAAAAAAAAAAAGAACTTTATAATTGAGATTTTAGAAGTCCGAGGAAGCCTGGCAGTTTGAGGGCAGAGCCCCGGGCCCCAGCAGTGAGAGCTCAAGAGCTGAGGGCACAGCAATGGAGCTGCCTTGGGGGTGGGGTGGGGGCGGGGCCTGGGGCCAAGGTCGGAGCCCCCAGCCTCTGGCAACACCAGAACCCTCCTGGGGCACTGGGGACTCCAGGGGCAGCAGATGGGAAGACAGCTCAGGTGTTTCAGTGGCTCTGGGGACTGGGCCCAGGGTCTTTACACTGAGCTATAGCCTAGCCCTCATTTTTTATTCCAAGATAGGGCCTCATTCCCCAAGCTACCCAGGCTGGGCTGGAGCGTGCCATCCTCCTGCCTCAGCCTCCCAGAGTGCTAGACTATGTGACTGGGTGGCCTCAAGGATCTCTTTGTGTCCCCCAGCACAGGCGGGGATGAGCCCCATGGCAGCAGGGCCATGCTGCCCTGGGGCCATCGAACCCAGACCAGAGCCCACATCCCAACAACCTGCAGAGGACACACACTCCAGGACGTGGAGACAGGTGGGTTCCAGGAAAGGGGGCAGAGTTCAGGCTGGGCTGGAGTCACCGACTGGGAGGGGTGAAATGACAGGACACAAGTCCATTTTGTGAATCAAGAAAGTTTTACATGATTTAAAGAAAAAAGTTACATTACACATACTCATTTAAATAATAAGGCGCAGTCTGTTACATAATACATAATTATGAAACATTTTAAATTTATGACTGAAATTACTTTAAAGGCTCCAAGTCAAAAAGATCAAGCACCCGGGGATTTAGCTCAGTGGTTCTGCCGCCTGCCTATCAAGCGCAAGGTCCCAAAGTTCAACCCCGGTACCAAAAAAGAAAGAAAAAATAAAAATCAAGCAAACCTGCTCGGGATAAAGTGCATGGGACCCTGCCTGGGCGTGGCCCCACACCCCACCCAGGGGAGTGTGGACTGGCAGAAGTGGCCAGCAGGGTCTGGGTCTTCTCCAGAGTTCAGATGGGAACTGTTCTCTAACCTACAATCTTTCAACAGGCAAGAGGAGGTCTTGTAGAAAGTGTCCCTCCAACAATCAGGAAGTGGAAGCTAAATTCTAACAATTTCAGGCCCATTTATTCTTTAGAAACCACACTGTGGAGAGAAGCCAATGCAAAGCGGAGCCCTCCGGCCACTGTCTCCCACCGCAACGCCACGGCTGGAGCAGCACTCAGCGTGGAGTAATACAAAGCCACCCACATCTGAGCCGGGGTGACACTGGGCAGCCAGTGTCCACACCGAACTGAAATGAGGGGCAGGGAGGACGCTCTGCAAAGGACAGTCTTCTGAAGGTCTAAGAACATTCGACTGCAGAACTGCCCTGGGTCTGGAAACCTGGAAACCTAAAACACACACACACACACACACACACACACACACACACACACACACACACGGATGAAAAGCAGCTGATATGAAAGGGCAGCTTAGCGGGCATCAAGTAACATACACTGAATGAGGGCGAGGGTCATAGACTACAAAGACCTGAAGACAAAACCTACCTTTAGTTAATTACCCAATAGTTCACCTGCCCTCATTAGAACAAAGGCTCAGTGCCAAAACTGAAAGGCAAAGGCAGCATCTAGATACATAGTGCACATAAAAGATTCTCCAGCTACCAAAACAGTGCAATGTTCCCATCTTCTGCTGCAGTGCTGCCTGGACTCCAAGGGATGGGCTCGCCTACCCCTGCCTGCCTTCCCAATGATGCAAGAAGCCCCACCCACAGGACACTGCCTCTCTGCTCAAGACACCTCCCTTCAAACAGGAGGCGACCAAAAGAGCAGACCACAAGCTCCGTAGTCTCACACCTAGTGAAGGAATCCTCGTGGGAACCCGACTCCCGGATGCCGTGGTTCCCAGAGCTGAGCTCTACAGCCCACCGCCTCCACACGAGGAGTGCGGCCTCCTTCGGTGCGTGGGCAAACTGCTCCTCCATGGCTGAAGGACACGGGCACCCCGACACTCACAGGCCACAGGGCCTGGAGCTCCCTGGGAACGACTCCGCGAAGCAAGCGAAGACTCCGCAAAGCAAGCGGCCACGCCATGGCACGCCAGGGCACGCCATGCCACGCCGCTCTCCCCTTCTCTTCAGGAGGCCCTCCTTCAACCAGTTCTGATTCCAAACAAGTCTTAGCTCCAAGAGGCCTGGTAACACACGGGATTTCTTTCTAAATTGTGTACCACGCTTACTAAAAGCAGGGTCGTTATAAAACTGTTATTAAACACTGAAAAGGCTGAATATGATCTAGAAACTGGTGATTGGAGCACCAATATAAATATTTTTATAAAAAACAGTATAAAAGTAGTACCCTGTCTTATTTCTACAAAACATGAGTAGAAAGGTTGTAAAAATCCAGATTTTGTAAACTTTACTGCCAAAATGGTTGTTTGAATGCTGGTGATTTAGCTTATCAATTTTTCCATTCCCTTAAACAAAAAGAAACCTGTGAAACTGCAAAAGATAGAACAGGGTCCCAAACAGAAAGCAGTGAACAGCCCTCCCCAGCGCGGTCCAGGAGGAGCCCGGCTTCCTTGCCGCCGGCCCGCGGGCTCAGGGCAGGGTCAGGGCGAGGCGGGCCCAGGCGCAGGCATGAGTGGGGCCGGTCGGGCCGGGCTCTCGGCCGCTGCGCTCTCATGCAGCTTGCCCACCTCTGCCTGCCAGCCCGGGACCTTCTTGGCACTCATGTGGCGCCGTGCGTGCTTCGTCAGGTGGTCGCTGCGCATGAAGCGCCGCTCGCACACGGGGCACGCGAACTTCTTCTCCCCTGTGTGCGTGCGGCGGTGACGCGACAGTTCGTCAGAGCGCGCGAACTTCTTGTCGCAGCCGTCCCAGCTGCAGTTGAAAGGCTTCTCCCCTAGGGCGGGAGAAAGCGACACAGTAAGGAAACGAATGCTCAGCACCGATGGGCTCAGTTCAAATCATTTAAAAACTGTTTTACCAAAATCCCAGAGGAAGGGAGTAATATCCTATTATTCTGCTATTGGGTGATTCTGAAGTCAAGAAATCATCCAACATGCATTTCTTCCTACCACACCTACAATGTTATATGCCAAGGCTCTAAATCAAACTAACCTAATCTTTAGGTGGTGCATGCCTGGGATCCCAGCATTCAGGAGGCTGAGGCAGGAGGACTGCTGCAGGTTCGAGGCCAGCCTGGGTTACATAGTGAGTTCAGGGCCGGGGATTTAGCTCAGTGGTTTCGCCGCCTGCTGTGCAAGTGCAAGGACCCGAGTTCGATCCCCGATACCAAAAAACAAAACAAAACAAACAAACAAACAAACAAACAAAAAATACATAGTGAGTTCAAGGCCAGCCTGAGCTACATAATCAAGACCCTGTCTCAAAAAAGGAAAAAAACAAAACAAAACAAAAAACTTTTAGACCAGTAATCCCAGCATTCTGGGAGGCTGGGGCAGGAGGATCACAACTTGAATCCAAGATTGTGCAATTTACAACACCTTGTCTCAAAAAAAAAAAAAAAAAAAATTCAATCTCCGGTACCAAAAAAAAAAAAATTTAAGGAAAGGACTGGAAATGTCACTCACTGCAAATGTCACTCACTCTTCAATTCCCAGTTTTGTACATACATATAGTTTTTAAAAATTAAAAATACGGGGCTGGGGATTTATCTCAGTGGTTTTGCCGCCTGCTGTGCAAGCGCAAGGACCCAAGTTCAATCCCCGGTAGCAAAAAAAAAAAAATTTAAAAATACAGGGGCCAGGGACTTAGTTCAGTGGTTTTGCTGCCTGCTGCGCAAGCACAAGGGCCCGAATTTGATCCCCTAAAAAAACCAACAAGGAAAAAAAAAATTAAAAATACACAGTTATAGCTTGGAATAGGAGGAAGAATTTTTTTGTGTGTGATTTGAGACAGGGTCTCACTGTGCAGTTCAGGCTGGACTTGAACTCACTATGTACCCAGGGATAGCATCAAACTCATGATAATCCTCCTGCCTCAGTCTCCTGAGTGCTGGAATCATGATGATGCATCACACCCACCTAGGTGGAAGAATCTTAAAAGGAGTAATTTTTCCCTCTCAGAACACACTACACATCGGGATCTTTCAGACTTCTCAGCCTCCTTTCTTACACCAACAAACAGCTCAGAATCCTGACAGATGCCTTACTGCTAGGAGCTTCAAGTTACCCGGCACCTGCCAGATGCCTCCTCCCTGAGGGCCTTCCAGGGCCTTTCCAGCTGCACCCCGAGGCCCTGGGGCCACACACGGCTCTGGGCCCCAACGTTCCTGTGCATCCACTCTCTAGGCAGCACTCCCCGAACACAGTCAGAGGCGGAGAGCGGTGCTGAGGCTTCTCCAGACTCCAGCTCTGCCAGGTCACTGGGCCGCAGAAGGGCTGCAGGCTCCCTGGGTCTCCGAGACCCCACTGCGGGCAGCACGAAGTTGCTACTCTGGCTGGACCCGTCCCCAGCCCCATGTGCTGGCAACAAGTAGGATCTGAGATGGGCTTGTGGCAGGGACTGGATGCTGAGGGCAGGCTCAGGGCAGCCGCATGGACAACCAGCTACAGGCTGGGCTGCCACAGGAGTGGTGCTGTGAGGAAGGCGAGGCTGCTCTCTGGCACGTGCACTGTGAGCGCACGAGCCGCTCTGCCCAATCTGCCATCTTGCACTGCAGGCAGCAGGGAGCCTGACAGCCCCCCACAGGGACTCCTGCAAGGCAGTGCCTCTGCACCACCCTCCGCCAATTTCCGTGTTTCTCGGGTTGGCAGAAACCATCACAAGTAACCCTATGGACACAGCCTCACCCCAAGCTCCGATGTCCATGGCAATGCCAGTGAAGGGTGACAAAGAGCCCAACAAGGGTCTTCTTCAGAAACTGAAGGACTCCGGGAAGCAGGCCCAGATCCTGCTCCGATGACCACCCCGCCAGTATCTCTCCAAAGGCCGTGGAGGGAGGGGCAGGAAGCAGGTGCCATCATGCCACATCTGCAATCCACCTGGCAGAAGCACTGTGCACCAGGGCCAAGACCATAGCATTCCTCAGAAGCACCCTCGCTCTGAGGAGGCACCTGTGCCACCCTGCTAAGGGCCACCCATCAGTGACTGGGTCAGCCTATACCAGACACCAAGAGCTTACACCCAGTGAGAAGGGCTGCGTAGAAAAAGAGCAGGCATGGTGCTCAACACCTGTGATCCCAGCACCTGAGAGGCTGAGGCAAAAAGCTCGCTGAGATCAAGGCCAGCCTGGACTACATAGGGAGACCCTGTCTCAAAAGACTCAAAAACGAAAGTAATTAAGAAATGCGGGGGGGACGCCCTGGAGCTGGGGATTTAGCTCAATGGCATTGAGCCTGCCTCCCAACCACAAGGTCCTCAGTTCGATCCCTGGTACTGGAAAAAAAAAAGAAACAAGGGCCAGGGATGTAGCTTTTGCACCCTGAATGCCTGGCAAGCACAAGGTCCTGAGTTTGATCCCCAGTACCAGAAAACAAACAAAAAACCAATTAAGAAACAAAGGGCAGTGGTGGGGAGACACACTGCAAGCCCTAGGGTCAGAGAAGGAAGGCCAGCAACATCTGGGAGGTGATGTGGGGAGGGCTGTTGGGGGTGCTGAGTATGGATAGATGGTTTGTGAACCAAGACAAGGGCTGGGGTGAAGGGCAGAAACTCAGACCCGGACTAAGGGCAAGGAGGCGTCTGCCTGGGTAAAGCAAGCACTTCAGAAGCCCCAGGCACACAGCCACTTCCTTCCCTCCATGGGCTGGCACAGTTCACATCCTGCCTCGAGGGCTCTGTGGCCAAACGTCCATGTGGACCCAGGCCTAGGCACCTGCTTCTGTGCGAGAGAGTGGGAGTCTAACGCTGAGAACCACCCAGGACACCTGAGAGAGGCGGCCCGGATCTGCCAGACCCTGCTAGAAAATGCCACCCGTGAGCTGTTTAGAGGTGAATTCCTTTTCCACAAACGTGCCATTCTGTCCCTCAACCACCAACTCTGTCAAGGACAGAGCACCTCTCTCACAGTAGTGGACACAGGCAATCTCCAGGGTGGACAATGAGGAGGAGACTACTAGGTCCTCACAGCTTCCTGTGTGACTTTGTCCAAACTCAAGATTCTATATGCTCAAACAAAACAAAACAAAAAACTACAGTGCTACCTTGGTTCATACACTCAATTCTCTCCACTGTTCTGGTTGCAAACCTAACTGGATGAGAACCCACCCAAATTTCCCCATAAAGTCAACATTGAACCTAACCATTGAATTTGATTCGGTTCTCATTCAACTTGGTTTGCGACCACAATTTTGGAGAAAAGTTTGTGAACCAAGGCACCACTGCATACTCTCCATACCCTGGAATCCGAGCCTTCCTAGTTTGGAAAACTTGCCCTAACATGCACTTTTTAAAAATGTAACACAAACACCATGGCAGAGCAAGGAGATGTGGATGCTGCATATCACCTGCCAGCTGGGCACTGCAGCAGGGTGCTGGCACAGTACCTGGCTGCACCTACCCGTGTGAGTGCGCAGGTGAGCCTTGAGGTGGGAGCTCTTGAAGTAGGTCTTCCGGCAGCCTGGGAAGTCGCACATGTAGTTCCTCCTCCGGCAGAAGTCGACCTGAGGGGTGCAGCTTTGGCTGGAGGCAATGAACACAGGCGCAGGGGCGAGGGGCAGCAGCTTGGTGCTGCCCACAGCTACAACGCCAGGCGGGGAGCTGGCTGGTAGGGGTAGGGGGGCCTGCGGCAGAACCAGCATCACAGCTCCCTGAGGCATGGGCACGGGTGGGCCCACAAACACTGGCTGGGGCAAGGGTGCAGCTTGGGATAGGAAGGGTTTCCCAGGCCCGGAAGACAACACAGGAGGGGTCTTCAGAAAAGCTGGCAACACCCCGCCCTGCCCAGGCACAGGGATCATCTGGCAGAGAACAGGGGGGCTGGAGACAGGGATGGAGATCAGAGGGCTGGGGAGGGAACTGCTCTTCCTTGGCAGGTCACTATCAGGACTCTTTGGTAAGCAGGCCTGCAGGGCAGCAGGCCACCCTGGCTGCTGGCCTTTGCCCATGGGGAGAGGGTCACCCGACTTGTTCGAGCAAGGCTGGCAGGAAGCCAAGCTGGCGAGGAGGAAACTGTCCTGGAGGCGCACATCCTGCGGGGCTTCAAACAGGCCGGGAAACCATGCCTCTCCCCCTCTGATCTTGGCTGCCCATTCTTCTCCGGACTGCACAGCAGGAGAGCCAGCAGGAGCAGGACTCTCCCTGGTGTGGCGGATCACACTTGTCACCACAGCCCTGCAGGGGCGGCTGGGGGCCGGCTCCGGCAGCTCGGGCTTCAGTTCTGGTGAGCCTTGCTCTGCCCTCCAATCCAGTGCTCTGGCTGCCAAGATGGGGGGCACATCCATGGGTGCTTTGGAATGGGTCAGCTGGGGAGGAACAGGTGCCCCTGGTGGTGGCTCCATGAGATCCGGGCTCTGAGGAGGGGTCATGCACTGGAAAATCAAGGCACCGAGAGATAAACCAAGTGAAAGGCCATTTGGGGGTAACTTTAAAGGCATTTACTTGATCACCTTGTCTCTGATGCCTTTAAAGATGCAACTAGAAAAAAAAGGCCAGGGATTTAGCTCAGTGGTTTTGCAGCCTGCCTCAAAAGTGCAAGGTCCCGAGTTTGATCCCAGGTACCAAAAAAAGAAAAAGACGCCTTCTCAGTCTGAGCCAGCTCCACCCCCAGCAGCTCTCAAGACTGTTCCCGGGAACCTGCTGCCCACTTCTAGCAAAGACTTAATCAGTGGCTCTGCCTGCTCCACTCCTCTCCACCCTGTCTCCGACAGTCCCCTGGGGAAGAAGCGAGGTGGAGGGGCCACACACTTCTACCATGCATGTCTCCCAGGGCAGTCACACCCCAAATGTCACTTGCGAGCAGCTTCTCCAGCATAAGAAGCCACTTCACAGCTGTAGCAAGTTAAACGACAGATTTATGCCGCCAGGTCCCATGGGAAGGCAGAGGTACCAGCATCATGACGAAGTGCAGGCCCCACCTGTCCTGAGCCTGGCCCTGCTCACTGGCCCACCCAAAACTCCCCAGGAAGGAAGTGACTTTCACTTCCTGGTGTCCACCTGCACATCCAAACCAATGCTAACTGTGGCTCAGCAAGCAAAGCCCCACCAACAGCTAGACATTTTCCAGAGAGGAAGGAAGGGTTTTCAACTCCTGGGACCTGCAAGGAAGCGCCCCTTGAATCTCACACAGTCCATTTCTATGCTACCTTGGCCTCTCAGAGAAATGTTCCCCTCCCTCCTCTTACCAGAGTTGAGAAAGAATGCAAGTCCTTTGGTAGCTCAGGTGCAGCTGTGTCCACAAGCACAGTGGCAGGCACATCTCCAGAGTCAGAGACGGGTGTGAGGGGTCTTATCTTCAGCTGGTCCCCTTTCTGGGCTCTCTGACCCCAGGAGCTCATGCACACAAGAGCCTCAACAGCTTCGATGTCCATCTGCTCCAAGATGCTACATGCAGACCTCTCACTGTCGTGCCGCTTCCTCTCCAGGATGGACTCACAGATATCCATGATGTCCACCTAAAGGTGACAACCATAAGGGGTTCTCAAAGCAGGTAAACCGGAAGACAACAGCTGTATTCCAGAGCACCTGGGCTCTGTCTAGGACAGGACTTCCAGAGAACGGAACACTCCCAACAACTCTGCTTTCGGACCACACTCAGCCAGCAAGCACTTTCCCCTGAAAGCCCTGACTGGCCTGACTCCAGGTATAAGCCCAGGGCCGGCCTGAAGATGTCACAGGGAGGAGGAGCACACAATGGCACTAAGCTGTCTGCTATGGGGGATACCCTCTAATGATAGCTGAACTAGCAGAGCCAAAATCACATTCCCACAGAAGCATTCTGGAAACTCTGGAGCACAGGGCAAATGTCCTAGTGGCTGAACTCCAGGCAAGTAAGCCAAAGCCTGCTTCCCCTCGAATTCAGACACATTAAGTCAGCTGCTAACCCTCAGCACTAGGAGGAGGAAAAAGTAAAAGATCCACCATGAGCCAGGTGTGGTGGCACATGGCAGTAATCTTAACACCCAGGAGGCTGAGGCAGGAGGATCACTGCAAGCTCAAGGCCAGCCAGGGCTACATGAGGAGTTCAAGTACAGCGTGAATTGCACAGCAGGACCCTATTCTCAAAACAAACAAAACTGATTCGCTACAGCCGGGCCTGGTGGTGCATGCCTGTAAGACCAGCAGCACTAAGGAAGCTGAGGCAGGAGGATTGCAGCAAGTTCAAAGCCAGCCTGGAGTACACAGTGAGACTGTCTCAAAAAAACATACCACAGGGCCAGGGATTTAGCTCAGTGGTGCCACCTGCCTCGAAAGCTTACGGTCCTGAGTTCGATCCCAGGCACCAAAAAACAAAAAACAACAACAACACACAATCCAGAAAGACCTCTACTCAGCGCGCCACACCATCATTTTTTAACCAAGAACGGTGACAGAATTTACTGATCTCTTCTGAAATCAAACCTTAAATCTCTACACACACACTCCCATTCAACTTGCCCGAACACCAGTTTTCCATCTTTCAGGCCTCCCTCAGCAAACACCTCAAAAGGCTACCTTTGCAAAGGCGGGGTCTGTTCCCCAGTCCCGAGGCACTCCGTAGCGTCCGCGTGCAGCGTTCCCGCCAGTAGCCTTTCCCCCGCCCACGGCCCACCCCTTAGTCTGTCTGGCAGTTCTAGCCAGCTGCCCTTACTAGCATCAGCCTTTGCTCCGCTCCCTTCCCCCGTCAGCCACCCTTTGCCCCGCCCCTTGCCCCGCCCCTTGCCTTGCCTCTTTCCGGCCCTATTCCCTATTCGCTTCTGCCCCGCCCTCATGTGCACCACCCTGGACCCGCCCTTCCCTTTGGCCCGCCCCCACGTTTTCAACTCTTTTCCCTTCGGCCCGCCCACTGCCTGCCGCCTTCCCGCCAGCCACCCTGGTCCCGCCCCCTCAGCCCCGCCCGCTACCGGCCGGCTTTCCCGTCTAACCTTTTCCTGCCTTTGGCCCGCCCCCTGCGTGCCGCTTTCCCGCCAGGCGCCCTTACCCCGCCCTTACCCCGCCCCAGCCCCGCCCCCGGCCCCCCACCCCCCCCCGCCCCCCGGGGCTTTCCCGCCTCCCCCCCTTTCCCCCCCCCCCCCCCCCCGGCCCCCCACCCCCCGAGTGCCGCGTTCCCGCCAGCCTTGCCCCCGCCCAACCGCCGCCCTCCACAGGGTCCAGGTGACGTCATGGCTGGAAATAGCCCCGTGCCAGGCGGGGCGTGGACGCCAGACAAAGCTGCGCGCCGGCCGCGCGGCACACGCCCCCTGCCCATCCGGCCTCGGCAACTCACGAGCCCGCCTGGCCCGAGGCTGCCCCGCCCATCACTGCCAGGTCCGCCGCGAGGCCCCGCGCCCCCCATCCCACCCCACCCCGCACCACGACCTGCCTCGCCCGCGTTCAGACCAGCTTCCCTCCGCGCTCGCCCCTTCACTCACCGCGCGCGCCTCGTCCGAGCCCGCGGAGCCCGGGGTGTGCATGGTGCCGGCGTGAATGGGCAACAAAGTGGCCGCGGGCGTGAGCTCGGTGCACAGCGGGGACCGCAGCTCCCGGGCCGGCGCCCGCGCGGCTCTGCCCCGGCGCGACCCTGGCGGCGAGGGCGGGCGGTAGGAGGGCGGGGCGCCGCCGAGGGCGCGGCCGGGGGCGGGGCGCGCGAACCAAAATACACCGCCCCACCGGGGCGGGTCGGCCACCCCCAGCCAATCAGCAGTAGGCCAGTGAGCGGCCGGCCAATCAGGGCCGCGGGGGCCGCGTGATCGGAGTCTGGCCGCGGCGTGACCAGGCCTGGAGGAAGGCGGCACGTGTTTTGGTCGGGGCTAGGGGCGGGCCGCGGCGGCCTGGAAAGTAGAGGAAAGGTCCCGGCGCCGCGCGGTGGTGGGGACGTCCCGGCAGCTGCTGGCTGGGGATGCCGCCCGGGTGGGTCTCGTGCTGCAGGGCTCAGCCCTGTGCTCGTTCCGTTTTAAATGCCTGTAATCTGCGTGCGGCTCGTAGGGCTGCATTCTTGGCCCGGAAGAGGGTTGATCCTTGGCGGCCGCGGGTGGCATTCCTTCCTCCGGGAGGTCTTGAGGCTCCCTGTGTGTCTGGATGTGATGGCAACTTATTCTGAGTGGCTGTGTCCCTAAATCCCGCAGCACGGCTGTGGGACACCGTCTGCTCTGAACCTGTGTTTGCGGGGCTCTGACGGGGAAGGGGAAGTAGAGCGAGGTGTGGAAAAGCTCACCGCAGATGACAGTGGACACCTGAGCAGCTGCTGGCCCCTCGTCCCGTTAAAGACGCCAAGGCGGGGTGCAGGACTCCTACCACCCCTGTGTCACAGGCCTGGTTTGGTTGACCAGAGACCTTGGGTCGGCCAAAAAGAGGATATTTGTTGAAAGTGACAGTAGGACGAGTCTGGCGTGGTGGTGCAGGCCTGTAATCTCAGTATCGTGAGAGGCTGAGGCAGGAGGACCCCAAGTTCAAGCCCAGCCTGGCAACTTAGTGAGACCCTGTCCCAAAATGAAAAATCAGAAGGGAGCATCTGCCTGGTGGCTCTCACAGCCCCCTGTTCATACCTGTCCTAACAGCACTATTGCCCAGCACCCCGGAGCCCTGAGCCCTGAGCCTCTATCCTCCACTGTGCTGGGGACAATGGGTGCCTTCTATGCTGGCTCCTCTAGCTCCAGCCTTTCTGTCAGGCTGGTAGGGTCGCTGTCCTTTGTTGCCTGCATTTCATGTGTTGGAGACTCAGTCCCCGAAGGCTTCAGTTAATGACATTGGGAGGAGCGCTGTGCCTGGGTTTCAGAACCGTCCCTGAGCCCTGTCAGGGTGCCGATGGCTCTGACTCCATGTGCTGGGTTAGCCTGGGAGGGCTCATCAGCAGAATGTGCTGTTAGGAGTAAGTGGAGCCCTGGATATGAGCTGGTGTGTGTGTGTTTGTCCGTCCAATCCAGGGATGCTCAACCACTGAGCTATACCCCTAATGCTTCTTTTTTTTTTTTTTTTCTTGAGACAGGGTCTCACTGTGTAGTTCAGGCTGGCCTTGAACTCACTATGTAGCCAAGGTCGTCCTCAAATTTATGGCAATCCTCCTGCCTCAGCTTCTCAAGTTTTGGGATTACAAGTGTGTGCTACCATGCCCGGCATACTTTTTATTTTGAGACCGTTTGTTGAGTTGCTCTTGAACTTGAAATCCTCCTGTCTCAGCTTCCTGAATAGCTAGGATCACAGACATGATCCTCCAGTGCCTGGCTCTGGCTCCCCGTCTTACCTTTTTCTTTTTCTCAGCAGCAGTGAGACAAGCAGCTTTGATTTGCCATGCCCTTCTGCAGTAATGTGTGGGTCACTGTAGTCCTGAAAGGCACAGAGGGCCAGGCTTGGTGGCACACACCTGTGATCCCAGCATTTGGGAGGCTGAGGCAGGAGGATTACCGTGAGTTCGAGGCCAGCCTGGGCTACCAGTCAAAACCTTTCTCAACAAACAAAAGCCACCGAGCAGCTGAGCATGGGTTAAAACTTCTGAAACACTGAACGAAAATAAATTTTTCCTCCTTTGTCTTTCTCCAGGATGGTGATGAACAGCTATCTTGGAGGGCTGATGAGGACTAAGTACAATCATCTCTCTAAGGGCATGTGTGGTTTTATACAAAGGCAGAGCCAGGTGTGGTGGAACTCACTTGTCATCGCAACTCTGCGAGGCTCAGGCAGGAGGACTACAAGTTCTACCCCAGCCTGGGCAATGTAATGACCTAGTGAGACCCTTTCTCCAAATAAAAAATAAAAAAGGATGGGGTTGCAGCTAGGGGCAAAGGCCCTGGGTTCGATCCCCAGCACTGAAACATATAAAAATAAAGCATGAGAGGGCTGGCAATTTAGCTTAGTGGTTCAGCCACCTTCTTCGAAAGCACAAGGTCCCAAGTTCCATCCCCAGTACCAAAAAATTTTAAAAATAAATAAAGTATGAGAGAGACTGGAGCTAGCACACTTCCTGTGCCTGGGAACAGATGGCCTCCACACATGCAGGTGCAGCAGGAGCCTGGAGCTCCGCCAGATGTTGAGCAGATGCAGGGGTCTCAGGCTTCCCAGCTACCTGGCTGAGGCATTTCTGTTCTCACGGAAGACAAGGGTCAGGGCTGCCAGGGCGTGCCCCATGCTGTCCCCTCAGATGTCCAGCATGGGTCCCAGGTGAAAGTGCTGGCTTAGTAAAATCTGGGGAGCAGAGAAACCCCCAGATCTGGGCTCCCAGGGCAGCTGCACTCACAGCCCCTCCTCCGTTCTTGCCTCGCTGGCCCTCCTTCCTCAGTGAGCCCAGGGGAGGAGCTGATTTCTGGACTCATTCTGGGCCTGGCAGCCCCTGGCAATGAGGACACACACAGGGTCACCCAGTGCCCCTTCCCCCGGTCACAGGCCCTTTGGCCGGGCCTTGGACACTGCAGTGTTGACCAGAGCACAGCAGTGCGGCCAGCAAGGGACAAAGTGGTTCCCGGCCACCACCCCCTCACTGTTCCTCCCTGCCAGGCTGGGAGGAGGTCGGGAGAGCCGGGTGAGGCAGGCCTCCATTCTTCCTGCTGTTAGCTACTGTTTTTTCTTCTCTCTCTCTTTTCTTCTTGCTTGCTCATTTGCTGGCTTTCCTGAGGGTTAGCCCTATGGCTTTCCCACTGACCTACATCCCCAGTGTTTTTTTTATTTTTTGAGACACCATCTTGCTCAGTCACTAAATTGCTCAGGCTGGGTTCAACCTTTCGATCCTCCTGTCTCACCCTCCCGGAGAGCTAGGATCACAGGCATGCGCCACCATACCTGGTTTAACTTGTAGCTTTTGTTGAAGGAAAACTCCAGAATGGGGCTGAGGGTGCAGCAAGGGGCACGGAGGGGCACTGCCTGTGGATGGGCAGGGAGGGAGGACGGGATGAGGAGGAGTGAACCTCTCCACCCTCCCCAGGGAGCCTGCCACCAACAGCAGAGGTCTGCAGCGCTCCAGGCCAGCTTGGTGCAGGAGCAGCAGTGTTGCCTGCAGTTCTGCTGGATTAAGGACAGATGAGAGGCAGGCATGCACACTTAGCCTCAGGGCCAGGCAGGAGGCGGCCATCCAGGGAACCTCGGTGACCTTTGCTCCTATTGTCACATCTCCTCTAGCTTTGCATTTCCCATCTTTCAGCACAAGACACTGATTTGTTTTGTTTATTTCACAGCACTACCAGCTGAAGTAGGGCCTCCTCTCTGAGCTACAGCCTGGCCTTTGTTATTTTTATTTTGAAACAAAGTCTGGCCAAACTGCCAAATAGCCTAGGTAGGGCTCCTGCCTCAGGCTGTCAGAGTGCTGAGATTGCACTCGTGGGCCACCACTCCTGGCTTCTTATCCTTGGTGGGTTTTTTTTTTTTGGTACCAGGGATCAAACTCGTGCTTGCGCAGCAGGAGGCGAAACCACTGAGCTAAATACCCGGCCCCACTCCTGGCTTCTTAACACAAGACATCGAAAGCCTAGGGAGAAGCCACTGCCTGCCAGGCCACCGTGAACTTCAGCCTGAACAGGTCTCTGGGGCATCTGGAATCTGCACATGTAACACATTCCCAGAGCCCTTGATGCCCAGGTCCAGGGATCACAATGTAAGGACTTCCGATTTCTAGAAAAAGGAATAGCCAGGTGTGGTGGTGCACACCTATAATCCCAGCACTCAGGAGCCTGAGGCAGGAGGATGACTGTGAGTTTGAGGCCAGCCTGGGCCACAGAGTGAGACCTTGTCTCAAAAGAAAAAAAGGCTTGGGAGCCCAGGGTGGCCTTGGGCACAGTGCAAACCACCCCCTGGCTTTCCAGGGCCACCATGAAAGCATTCATGGCTGCCAGTCTGGCCTGCCTAGCCAACTGCTTGCAGCTGGGCGTGCTGCCAGTACGGTTTTCCCAGTGACCCAGTGTGGCACTGGCTCCAGCCCAGGCAGGCAGCAGGACCAGTGCGGCAGATATAGGAGGTGACCGGAGGAGGCGGTGGAGAAGCATCTCACACATGGCCTTGCCCGGGTCCCCATGGGGCCCTGAGCACACACCTGCCAGACACCCTCGCCTGGCCCCTGGCCTGCACTTGCCTGGTCTCTGCTCTGGCTGGGCGCCACTTGTGCGATGTCACTGCGGGCCCCCCAGGCCTGGGGAGCGAAGCCTCAAGCTGCCTGACCTCCTGGCTGGCGCTGTTACCACTCACGGGAAGTGCCCAGCCCCGGAGTCCACACTTCTGGCACTGCAGCCCCTCGGCTGGGCTCCTCTCTGTCCCCTGGTTTCATCCTCCTCTACTGCTTACCCAGTGTAGCATAATTTCCATTTCCGGTACCCTGCACCTGAGCCCAGGACCTCCAACTCCAGTACATGGAGATTTCTTTTTTATCTTTTTGCAGTGCTGGAGTTGAACCTGGGCCTTTGCATTGAGCTATATTCCAGCTCCTTTTTTTCTTAAATGTTGGGACAGGGGCTCATTAAGTTGCTAAGTTGGCTGGGCTGTCCTCGAACTCACAGTGCCCCTCCTGCCTCAGCCCCCCCCCGCCCCAGTGCTGGGATTCAGGTATGCACCATCACACCAGTTGCTTTTTAATGTGCACCTTGTGTGGGCTGCTCTTGCAAGATGCTGTTGAAGCTGGGTGTTCTACCCGCAGCTGGGAGGGACACGGCTCCTGTGTGACCTTACCCAGGTGGCTTGACCTCTCTGGGACTGTTTCTGCACCTGTCAAATGAGGATGTAAACATGTTTTACAGGAAGGCCCGCTCATCCATAGAGAGAGAAATGACTGGGACCTAATTCACACCAACTGTAGATTGAGAAAACACCCAAAGTGCTTGCTTCAGCACATATACTAAAATTGGGGAATACACTCACAAAATTGGGTCTAGGAGGCTGAGGCAGGAGGATCACAAGTTCAAACCCAGCACCGGGCAATTTGGCAAGACTCTGTCTCAAAATAAAAAATAAAACAGGGCTCAGATTGTAGCTCAGTGCAGAGGCCCCGGGTTTAATCCCTGGTACCATACAGACAATGGGGGCTCTGTAATGAACACACGAGGACTTTCCCTTGTGCGGCAGCTGTTTCCACGCACCTTTTTCTGTGCGGGATGCTAAGTGGAGGTGGTTCACAGTGGACGGGACTGTGCAGGTCGGGTGCACACGCTATGACATTGTAAGGGATTTCGGCCCTGGAGATTTTGGTAGCCTTGAGGAACGGCTGAGGTGCCACGCTAGCTGCTGGGAGGGGCGCATCCACACAGGCCTGGGAGTGGAGAAAGGGAAACACCAGGAGAAGGGGCACTGTGTGCAGCAGAATTCAATAACTTTGTTGTTTTCTGAGACAGGGTCTCGCCATGTAGCCCAGGCTGATCTCAAACTCTCAGCAGTCCTCCTGGCTCAGCCTCCCGAGAGCTGGGATTGCAAGTGTGTGCCACCATGCCCAGTTTAGCATTCTTCTTGACAAAAAGCAGAATTGTGTAAGAAAACAGTGATGGCCAGGCATGCTGGTGCACGCCCATAATCCCAGCACTCAGGAGGCTGAGGCAGGGGGATCCCCCTGAGTTCAAGGCCAGCCTGGAGTCCATAGTGAGTTCAAGGCCATTCTGCACTACAAAGTGGCTTGCAGGAGGCAGGTGGGGAGGGGAGACTGTTGAGCTGCATTGGGGGAGCTCCTGTCCCTTCTTCTTCCTTCTTTCCTTTCCTTTCCCTCCCTCCCTTTCTTCCTTCCTTCTTTCTTTTTCTTTTTTCAGTGCTACGGATTGAACCTAGGGCTTCACACTGAGCTCCATCTCCAGCCCTTTTTGATTCTATATTTTGAGGCAGGGATTGCTAAATGGCCCACGTTGCACTGCAATGTTATCCTCCTGCCTCAGCCTCCCTAGTGTGCCACCACACCCAGCTGAGGTCCATGTCTTGAAAACTTTCATGGAATCTCTTCAACCACCTGGCATAGCCCAAGTCCAGCTGGAAGTGGAGTCCTTGGCTGTAGCCTCTGGATGCGGCCCCAACCCTCAGGGCCAAGGCCGAAGACAACGTGACTGAGGTCAGGGAGGAGGAGGGGTGTGATCTGTGGCCAGACAGGGGACATTCCTGTCCTACATGCCCAGAGCTGCTGTCCTCCAAGGAGCTGCTGTCTCTGTGTGACAGGCCCAGCCTCTCCTCCTCCAGCTCCTCACATTTGGCCACCTCTGCTCCACTCCGACCCCATGGCAGCCAGGCCTGGGCTTGAAATCACAGCCACAGTGACACTGACCCTGGTGTCCCCAGGTGTCAGTCTGAGCCAGCTGTCACCCCTGTCCTCTCTCTGCAGTAAACGAGAAACAGGAATGTGGAGTAGGATTGTGATAAATTCATGCTGAGCTGGGCGTGGTGGTGCATGCCTGTAATCCCAGCACTCTGGGAGGCTGAGGCAGGAGAGTTCTAGGCCAGCCAACAGCTTGGCTTCTTCCCCTCTGCCTCAGGGCTGCTCCTACAGCCCAGGCCAGCCTTAAACTTGCTTGCTGCTTCTGCCTCAGCCTCCTGAATGCTGAGATTACAGGTGTGCACCTTCACACCCAGCTCCTGGCTGCCCCTTTGAGGGTTCCCTGGGTGAAAGAAGGCTGCATCCTTGCAGGCCTGGCTCCACCACACCCTCAGCCTTGGCCCTCTCCCTGCAGCCTGCAGGACTGGCTGGGCTGCCCTCTGCTGCTGGCCTCCCTCACTTGCCTGCATCCCGATGAGATAACAGGGAGACAGCACAAGGCACTCTGGTCCCTGCCCAGTGGAGGCCAGCTCCTCGCTCAAAGCCTCAGACCTGGGGCCTGAGCTGAGATCAGACCAAGCCAGGAGTAGAGGCAGGGGACCCCGGAGCCCCCCACCAGGGGCCCCTGCCTGGGAGAGGCCCGGCCCAGTGGCACGGCAGAGATTGCTGGAGGCCCTGGCAGAGGCCACCATGCTGTGAGCAAGAGAAACAGGAGCCTGCCAGGCTCAGAGGTCAGAACCCTGCCTCCAGCTAAGTTTGAGCCCAGCACTCATGAGGCTGAGGCAGGAGGATCTCAAGATGAACTCAGCCTCGGCAATTTAGTAAGGTGATGTCTCTCCTGCCTTCTTTTTCTTTTTTTTTTCCCCAGGGTAGGGAGACAGGATCTCCTTATGTAGTTCAGGCTGGCCTTGAACTAATGGCAATCCTCCTGCCTCAGCCTCCTGGATGCTGGGATTACAGGTATACACCACCATGCCTGGCCTCTCCAAATTTTAAAATATTCTTTTTATTGGGGGGAGGGTTGTGATTGAACCCAGGGCCTCTGCACTGTGTTAGATCCCCAGCCCTTTTTCATTTTTTATTTTTGAGACAGGGTCTCACTAAATTACTAATTTTCCCAGGCTCAGCTCAATCTTGCAGTCCTGCCTCAGCCTCCCAGAGTGCTGGGATGACAGGCATGCGCCACCATATCCAGTTGGTATATATTACTTTGAGTTTCCACATCTACACATCTACACGGCTGCATAATGGAAATATTTACACCACAAAAGTTGGCAAAGCCTACAGATTCACCCCAGCCCTGGCAAAGAGCTGCTGGGTAGGGAGGTTGCAGCACCTCCTGCAGGAGACCCAGAGGATCAGGCTGGGTTCAGCTATCTATTCTGGAGTAACGAACCACCCCAAACTTAGTGGCTTGAAATGGTGGTGGCATCCATTTCTCACGATGTTGTGGGTTCATTATATGGTGCTTCTGCTTCCTGGCTGCCATAATGTGAGCAGCTTTCCCTGCCATGGCCTTCCACCATGCTGTTCCTGCCTTGGGTTCTGCCAGCCACAGAGAGAACCCTGTGCAACCGTGAGCCAGATCAAACTCTTCCTTCTTTAAATTGTGGCTGTCAAGCATTTTGTCCCAGTGCAGGAAGCTGACTAACACTCGTGCCTTGCAGGTGGCCTGGTGTCCTGTCCCTGGATGCGTCCTGTAGTAAAGATGGCCCTTGGGGAGGGCTGGGGCCAGAGCTTCCCACAGTGTCCCAATGGGTGTTCACAGTGACCATGTGCACGGTCCACGAAGATGGTGCCTGTGATCTGGGACACTGAGGAAAGCGTTGCTGTTCTAGGTGCCATAGCTGGTGCACTTTTTTGAGCGCTGGCTCTCTAAAGGCAGTGAGCACCCCCTCCTGGACAAGTGGAGAAACTCAGGAAGAGGGGAAGCAAGCCCCGGCTCCTTGGCCCAGCGTTTCCCTGTTTTTCCTTTTCACAGCCTGGCTTGGTGCTGGACCCTCCTGGCATCCCCGCCTGGGGTTTGAGGGACCCCAGGGATGGCACCAGCATGGGAGGGAGGTTCCAGGAAGCGTGGGTCCCGCTGGGCCCGAGGATGCCTTGTGCTTGCTCTGACATCCAAGTCACTGTGACCCCAAGAAGCAGGTGTCGCAGTGACAGCGTACGCTGCATTCTGCGGTGGCCACTTGCCCAGCTGGGTCTCAGTTTCCCTACCTTCAACAGGGTGCCGAACGCACAGGTCCTCAGGGACCACCCCGTCCTCACCCTAGGGACCGCAGAGATCATCGAGCCCACCTGGGCTTGGCAGCTTCCTGAGTCCTGGAGCATCGCAAACAGTTCTTGTCCCTGAGAATCCTTCTCCTTTACAAAAGTGTGGTCACAAATGATGCAAGAGATGTCACTGGGCTCCTGCCCTGGGGCTAGGAATGTGGGGAGGGCATGGTGTGAGGGAATCTGGGTAGAGGCCTCTGCATGGGAACAATTTTTTTTTTTTTGGTACCAGGGATCGAACTCGGGTCCTTGCGCTTGAGCAGCAGGCAGCAAAACCACTGAGCTAAATCCCCGGCCCTTTTTTTGAATATTCTTTTTTGGGTTTTTTTTTTGGGGGGGGGACAACTTTCTATAAAAGTCATTTCCCAAGATCGGCCAGGAGCTTAGCTGAGTTTATACCTTCGGATCCAATTGGATCCAGTTAGTCCATTCTTGGGAATCAAACTTAAGACCTGAACTAGAAAACAAGGTGTTTATGGGAGGAACAAATAACCTAAACGGCCAAAAGACAGAGAACTGACCTGTTCATTAGATCATGCTGCAGACACCAAATGGAATACTTCCCAGCAATTCAAGCTCAAAGTCATGAAGAATTTCAGAAAATGCTTTTTGAAATGACATTCACTGAGAATCCAAAACAGACTTGAGGAGCAGGAGTGGAGTTCCATTTGGGAACACAATAATTCAAAGGGAAAAATGTTACTAAAATACCAACAGTGATCACATTTGGGTAATAGATGATTGATTATATGGGTGATTTAGGAAATCTTTTCTTATTCTTTTTTATTTTGGTTTCTGATTTTTTTTTTTTTCCTGAGACAGGGTCTAGCTCTGTAATTTGGGCTGGCCTGGAACTCTCAGCAATCTTCCTGCCTCAGCCTCCTGACTGCTGGAATGACAGGTGTGTGCCACCACACTTGGCATGTTTTCTGATTTTTAAAATTTCTTTTTATTCCTTTCTTTTTTCTTTTGAGACAGGGTCTTTCGTGACTTGTAGCTCAGGCTGGCCTTGAACTCACAGTGATCCTGCTGCCTCGGCCTCATGAGTGCTGGGATTACAGTCATGCACCATGATGCCTGGCTTGTTTTCTGTAGTTCAAGCTGCCATTTTTTTCCCAGTACTGGGACTTGAACTCAGTACCTTGTGCTTGCCAGGCAGGCGTGGCACCACTGAGCTACATCCCCAGCCCTCCAGCTGCCCTTGAATTCACTATGTAGCACACACTGGCCTCCACTTGAACTAGCATCGATCTGTTTGCCTCAGTCAGCTTCCTGAGTGCTATGACTGCAGGCATGTGCCACCATGCCTGGCTTTTTTTTTTTTTTTTTGGTTAAGACACCTTTTGAAAAGTACTATTTTTTTTTTTTGGTAATGGGGATCAAACTCTGGTCCTTGCGCTTTCAAGGTAGGTGGCAGAACCACTGAGCTAAATCCCCAGCCCTGAAAATTACTATTTTTTTTGGTACTGGGGATCGAACTCAGGTCCTTGCACTTGCACAGCAGGCAGCGAAACCACTGAGCTAAATTCCTGGCCCAAAATTACTATTTTTTAATGGCAACTCTACCAAACATTATCAAAATAAAATAGCTACAAACAAAAGGCACTCTGTCTCTCATTGCCCCATGAATTAAACACCTTTATTTCTTCTACTTTTTCTCTTGGTTGCGATCCAGTGTTCCAGCTTTATCCCATGTCTAGTGATATTTGATTGGATGCTGCACAGTATGCTAGCATATTGCTTCGAGTCTGGATTCTGTTGCCCTCCTTTAGGTTCTGGGGTGCTGTGTGGGATCTAGCTAATTTATAGTCACATCAGGCTTCTCCCATGGAGCTTGTTTTTAGCCCTTGATGAGACAGGTCTTGGGCCACCCTGACTCCATGGCTGCTGAAATTCTATACCTAAGACATAGTGAACATAAAATTCTACATTTTGTTTTTAAGTTCTGAGGATTGAACCCAGGGCCTTGATACTGAGCTATATCTCCAGCTACTTTGGAACATTTTGATTTGTGACAGGCTAAGTCACTAAGTCACCCAGTACTAGTGGCCTAGTGTGCCTTGAACTCATGGTGATCTCCCTGCCTCAGCCCTCACAGAACTCTGGGATCACAGGTGGGCGCCACTATGCCTGGCCAAACCTTTCCAAAAGGACTGAAATCAGAACCGTGGGTATCAGGGGTGGGAGGGGGCAGGACATGATTTTTTTTTTTTGGTACTGGGGATTGAAGTCGGGTCCTTGCGCTTGCGCAGCAGGCGGCGAAACCACTGAGCTAAATCCCCAGCCCAGGAAATGATTTTGGAAAGACAGAGGAATGTTTTGGAATGATAGGAAAGTTTCCCACTGGACACTGTGGCACATTCCTTTTTTTTTTCGGTACTGGGAATCGAACTCGGGTCCTTCTGCTTTCGAGGCAGGCAGCAGAACCACTGAGCTAAATCCCCGGCCCAAACCGAAACTTTGTGGCACATTCCTATAATCCTAGCATGCAGGAGGCTGAGGCAGGAGGATCACTATGAGTAGAAGGCCCGCCTGGGCTACATAGTGAGACCTGGTCTCAAAAAGCCACACACACACACACAAAGGACTCTTCTGGACTTTGTACACTCATCCCTGATTCCTAGAACCCTGAACATCACACACACAACACACAAACACACATGTGCACGTGCACACACACACACACACACACACACACACACGCACCATTTGTGCAGTCTGTAGACTGAGCCCTTGTACTTATGAAGTCCCAGCTCCATGGCCAAGCTTCCCGGCCCAGGGTGCTGGGGCCCCAGCCTCTCCCACCGCTCCTTCAGCTTCCTCTGCTGCTGTGTCCACAGCCACATCTCCTGGCCTACACCTAGGCACAGGGAAACACTGCGTGTTTGGCTCAAGTCTTCCTGGAAATCAGGGGCTCCTCTCCAGGAGGCCCCAGCTCTGTGCCTGAAGCCCGGGGCCCTGCATGAGAGGCCCTGCAAACTGTGACCAGCCCAGGAGGTCAGCAGTTCAGGGCTGGCCTGGACACCACACTGCCCTCCTGCAGCAGGAAGGTCCATTCTGTTGTTATTGTTTTTTGTTTGTGTGTATTTTGAGACAAGGTCTTACTACATGGCCCAGGCTGGCTTGAACTTGAATGAACCTCCTGCCTCAGCCTCCTGAGTGCTGGGATCACAGGCCTGTGCCACCACACCCCGCTGGGTGGTGGAGTCTAAGCAACCACTTTCCTTCCCCTGTGCGCTACCAAGCTAGGTCAGTTCTCTCAGCTGAAGAGTCCCCGGCCAGCTCCAGCCCGGGTGCTGCCTTCACTTTGCTGATTCATAGGGGTCCCCGGAAGTGAGACATGGCGGGGAGACGACAGCTCCGCCAAACCCGTCTCCATTCCAGTGCCCAGTCCTTGAACAGCCAGCTCAGTCTCCAAAAACCTGTGTCGCCTCTGCCACCTCCGCCCCACCCTTCCCTGCTGTGGGGAGCCATGGACCCTCAGGGGCCAGGTCCTCTGCTGTTCCTGAGCAGCCACAGCCTGGACAGCTGCCAGCTGGGCCCATGGGGTTAGGACTCAGCCTAGGCCCTGAGCCACACCCCAGACCACCTGGGGAGGAGGGGATTCAGGTTGGGTTGTTCTCCAGTTTGCCTGTGGATTTTTAATTTTTTTTTTTTTTTTTTTTTGGTACCGGGGATCAAATTCGGGACCTTGTGCTTGAGAGGCAGGCGCTGGAACCACTGAGCTAAATCCCCGGGGCCTGGATTTTTAATTTTTTGATACAAGGTCTTGATAGGTAATTGAGGCTGGCCTTCAACTTGCTGCCATCCTCCTGCCTCAGCCTCCCGTGTGGTGCATCACAGGCGTGCGCCACCCAGCCCGGGTTCCCGTGGATTTTCAGAGCTGCCATCCGCTTCGCCCTCAGTTGCACCCTCAAGTGCTGAGAACACAGGCAGAGGCCTCAACCAGCGCACCCAGGGCGGCTCCTCCCTCTCCCCTCCCCTCTGCCCAAACAGCTCAAAAGAATCCCCGGACAAGGGTGTCACACCCAAGGGTCTCCAGAAGGGATTCCTAAACCCTAAACAGTCCCCACCCACCACTGCCACCATTGGCACAAGCGCAGCATTGTCATGCGACATTCTAGTGTGAGCAGGGAGCACCCCGTCCCCCACCTGGGTCTCTGAGAGAGAAGACAGTGTGATCCCAGCACTCGGGAGGCTGAGGCAGGAGGATGGAAAGTTTGAGTCCAGCCTGAGCAGCCCAGTGACTTAATGAGAGCCTGACTCAAAATAAAAAATAAGTCGGGGTGCAGCTGAGTAGGAAGCCCTGGCTGCAGTCTTCAGCAGTGAGGAAGGAAGGAAAAAGAAGAGAAAGAAAGAATGGTGTCCCTCACTGGTCCACACCCTGGTCCCCACCCACCACCACGATAAGCCCCCTTTCCTGGCCCCAGATGAGGGAGGTGTGGGACACCGGGCCTGGGACTCTGCTCTGCTCGCCCTGAGGCACCTGGCGGTGGTGAGGTGGCGGGGCAGGGCCAAGTGTCCAGTGGCTTCTGGGGTCCTCTGGGGGTGGCCTCCACCCCAACAGCGTTCTCCTGTGCCCCCGCAGGGGCCCGAGAGGCCCTGGTGCCAGTGAAGCTCCGCGTGACCCCGGGGAAGCTGAGGCCCGGAGTGGAAGCCCTTGCTGAAGTGGGGGAAAGGTCGCCGATGCTGGCTGGGGCTGGCGGCTGCCTGCCAGCTGGGCCAGGCACTGGAGGCCAGCCCTGCCCGGCCACTGGCCACGGGGACAGCTGGGGGACCTGCAGCCGTGCTGGGTGGCTAACGTGGAGTGGGCTGTGGGGACAGAGGCAGAGCCAAGGCCCTGACTGGATGGGGACCTTGCCTAGGAGAGGGACACATGGCACTTTCCTCCCTCTGCCTGCCGGGCCTCTCCCTCTCCCTCTCCCTCTCCCTGTCCCTGTCCCTGTCCCTGTCCTGAATTTGGTGAAGAATCCAAAAGGTGTGAAGAGCTCCTTTCACAAGTATTTGAAGCTGGGTGTACTGTGCACACCTGTAATCCCAGCACTCGGGAGGCTGAGGCAGGAGGATTGCCATGAGTTCAGAGCCAGCCTGGGCTCCATAGTGAGTTCAAGGCCAGGCTGAACTACATAGTGAAACCTCGTTTCAAAAAACCAAAACCAAAACAAAACAAAAACATTGGGCCAGGGATTTAGCTCCGTGGTTCCACTGCTTGCCTCCCAAGCACAAGGCCCCGAGTTCGATCCCTGGTACCAAAAAACCTAAAAAAAAACCCAAAACAAAACATTAAACATGTACTTCACTGCAAAACAAAACAAAACAAAACACCTGCAGCCCGGGATTTAGCTAGGTGGTTCCACCGTCTGCCTCACAAGCACCGTGTCCTGAGTTTGATCCCTGGTACCAAAAAAGAAAAAAAAAACCAAACAAACTCCCAAACCAAATAATTATTTGGATCTTTTGGACACCTAAAAGGAAAACTTAACATGATGGAAGCAATCTAATATATGTGAAGAAATAAGAAAATGCTAATATAAGCAGATGGATTTCACTGCTAATATACATTTTGTTGTTGTTGTTATTTTTTGAGACAGGGTCTCACTGTGCAGTTCAGGCTGGCCTTTCACTGTGTAGCATAGGCTGGCCTCAAACTCTTGTCAATCCTCCTGCCTCAGCCTCCCAAGTGCTGGGATTCCAGGTGTGCACCATGACATCCAGGCTGTTGCTAATATTTTAAGACCTCAATTTTGTTTCACTGACTGACCAAAAATTGAGAAAGTTAAGCTGAATAAAGGGAAATGACATCTTATGAAATAGACATATAAAATTTAATCCCTTTGGTTTAAAACACATCTTCAATGATACAATTAAAAACAAGACAAAATCAATTTCATAAAACAAAATATAAAATATTATTATATGACCCATGTCCCAAGATACCTTAGAAAGCTGGCGATTTAGTTCACATATTTCATTAGAATATTTTAATCTAAAAATGCAACCATCAATGCTACTTAAGACGAATGACCTATTCTAGCTGCTCCCTGAACCTAGATACCCGTGATTTTATTTCCTTAGTGTTTCTATTATAAAATTACATTTGAAGGATTTTTATATATTTAAACATGTGTACAAAACATTGCCCTGGCACAGTGACACAGTTTCAGAAATTCACAAATGCTTTCTAGAACTGTAGACCTTCCACATAATCAAACTTCAAAGGCTCTGAAACATGATAAAAATCATTTCTTTCTTTTTTTGTTTTGGTTTTTTGAGACAGGATCTGGCTATGTAGCCCAGACTGGCCTAATGCTCCCAGGGATTCTCCTGCCCTAGCCTACGAGTGCTGGGATTTAGGCTCGAACCACTTCTTAGAACAGGAAGGAGAGAGGAGGAGGAGGTCCATTCTGAGTTCCTTGGCCAGGCTCACAGTCATTTCCGGCATGAGCTGTACTGCTGCTTGCTCTACATGGGACAGACCTGGTGGGCGCGGATGCCTGCCCTTCACGTGCACCTGCAGGCAGGGCCTGGTCACTGGGCCAGGGCTTGCTCTGGGGCACCCAGTTCCCACAGGTGGGAGTCTCCCGGACGATTGCTGCGAACCCTCGCTGTTGTACGTGGCCCGCGGGTATATATTAGATATCTCTATAAGCCTCTATGTACACATTTACACACGGACTTTCACGTCACTACTGTACCTATTTACAATGCACCTGCACATGTGGTCTACGCTGCGGCCCAGCGAGTTCACGAGAAGGCTGCAGACTGGCACCCCATGGAATAAACACAAAGTGGGGGTAGGGGAGCTGTGCCTTGACCCTCAGAGCCAGGCGAGGTCCCCATGGGGCCCACAGCCCCACCCACGACCAGCACGCAGTACCCTGGAGGGCCCATCTGTATCGATACTACATGTGTTCCTCTGTCCTCTGCAAATGGCCCTCACTGGTTCAAAGCCTGTTTCTAGGCGGAAGGAAGGAGTCCCCTCCCTTGTGTCACCTGGGTCGGCAGGGCAGGTGCCCGGCAGTGACATCGCAGGACACTGGCTCTGAACCCGGGGCTGCAGGCCGGGCCCTAGATCTCCGTGAGCGTGAGCTTGTACGACCCCCCAGCCTCCTCCATCTGCAGCTGGAAGGTGTCCTCGTTGGAGTAATGCTTCACGATATTGTCGTCCATGTTCACCAGGATGCTGGGAAGGAGACCCAGTGAGTCCCTCTGCACCCACTTGGGGGACCCGGGGGAGCCCAGGCCGCCTCATTCATAAGCTGTGGTAACAGGGGTCAAGGATTAAAGGAAAGGGAAGAGCCCAGCACTGTGGCACAGGCCTATGATCCCAGCACTCTGGAGGCTGAGGCAGGAGGATCGCTGTGAGACTGAGGCCAGCAGGGACTACATAGTGAGTTCAAGGGCAGCCTGAACTGCACAGTGAGAACTACACAGTGAGACCTCAAAAAATCAAAAAAAGAAAGAAAAATAATATACAGAGATAGTCTTCAAAGGTAGGTCAATTTTAAGTAAATAATTTAATAAGAAGAAGCGAGTGGCAGCATTAGGGTCTGTGGCTGCTTCCAGCCTGCACCTGATCCATGACCACCGTGTCCGACTCGTGTTAAAACTGGACACAGAGGTTGCGGGACACCTCCCCGCTTACTGCTTACCCTTTTTTGCACTTCTTGAATATTTTCCCAATCTTGTCATGAGGGATGTCATACTTGTCTGAGATCTAAGAGCAGGAAAAAAAAAATTAAAAAACACTGTTCTCGTGGCATTAAACAACAAACCCAGAGGACACACATGCATACACAACGTGGTGCTTTTCCAAGAGGCACATGGGGACAGAAGCAGCGGAGTCTGTGTGCCCGGGGTCGGGGGGGCTGTCACCTCCCTCAGGAAGGACCTGGAATTGGCTCCGCGCTGCGCCCAATTTATTCACAAGGCATTGGGCCAGTTGCTTGGAAAAAGTATCTAAGCCAGGGCAATGCCAGTGGGTTACATGGCCAGAGTTTGTCTTTCTTAATTAATAGGTTTTCTTTTCACAGAGTAGTTTAACACGGTCTTCTTACGGAGTTTAGGCCCGGAACTCACAGCGCTCCTCCTGGCTCGTCCTCCTGAGTGCTGGGATCACAGGCCTGCGCCACCACCCCAGCAAAGGTGACTTTGAAAGAAACAGGATGACCTTTCCCAAGGACAAACAGCTGACGTGGCCGGTTAAGCCCCTATCTGGGGATTGTCACTGTGACACGCCTCAAGTCGGGGTCCCTTGTGGTGGGTGTCTACAGGGCTGTGACAGGCCACACTGCTGCAATTCCCCACTTTTTCCACTCTTCTCTCCCTGTGATCAAGGTTTTATGTGATTTTTGAGGAAAGGTGGCGGAAGCTGGGAGTGGTGGAGCATGCCTGTCATTCCGGCAGGCATGCAGGAGGAGGATCTCCAGTTGAGGCCCAGTTGAGGCCCAGTCTAGGCTATACAGTGAGACCCTGTCTCAAAAACCAACCAACCAGCCAGGCACCGTGGAGCACACCTGTCATCCCAGCACTTGAGAGGCAGAGACAGGAGGATCGCTGCGAGTTCGAGGCCAGCATGGGATACACAGTGAGTTCAGGGCCAGCCTGAACTACAAAGCGAACAAAACAAAAACCAAACCAAACCAAACCAAACCAAACCAACCGACCAACCAAGACCTCAAGGTTCCACTCACAGCCTCGGTCAAGCCCTTCAGGGACGGGGTTCTGAGCATCAGGGCATCAAAGACTTCCTCCGCCTCCTTCCGCACATACAGCAGCACTGCCGGGGCCGAGTGCAGGAGATTCGAAGGGAGAGGAGACGCAAGTAAGTCACAGGCTCCGCATACAAACCAGTTCTGACCCTACTCGACCTAACCCAACCCCAAGTGCACCAAGGACCTGGCAGCTTCCCATTGAGATCGCCCGGTCCCCACACTGGGAGCACATTGTACCTCTCTTTGGTTCTTCTATCCGGGTCAGCTTGGCAGAAGTCGGGGCGGCAAACTCATCTTCTGTCCCATAGGGTCCCCGTTTCAGGGTGGATCTGTGGGGCAGGACCCAAAATAAACCACAATGAAGAACTTCAGGGCACGGCTCTGAAGTCTCACTGTGTAGCCCCTCACTATGTAGCCCCTGCTGGCCTGGAACTAGTGGCGATCCTTCTGCCTCATTCTACCCAGTGCTAGGATGACAGGCCTGTGCCACCACACTGGGGTCTAGAAAGGACATCATTGGAACAAGTAGAAAACAAGAATGGGGGTGAGGCCAGAGGGTGAGAAGGTGTCAACAGTGACATCCACCTCAGGAAACGGGGCTGGGGGCTGGCAGCCGATGCTTCAATGGCTCAGGAAAAGATGAGTTCTTTGTATTGCACTTAATCTTTCTGTAAGTTGGAGATTTAAAAAAAAATTAAAATAAACATGGCCAGGGATTTGGCTCAGTGCTTCTGCCTCCTGCCTTGAAAACGCAAGGTCCTGAGTTTGATCCCTGGTACCAAAAAAATAAATAAAGAAAATAAAGAAAAAACACGGGCTGGGGATTTAGCTCAGTGGTTTCGCTGCTTGCTGCGCAAGCACAAGGACCCGAGTTCGATCCCCGGTACTAAAAAATAAATAAATAAATTACATAAATAAATAAAAAAACAAAACCAAAAACACAGTCGGGCAAGTTTGAGGCCAGCCTGGGCTACACAGTGAGCTCAAGGCCAGCCTGACTACATAACAAGACCCTGTCTCAAAAATCCAAAAGGAAACAATCCAAAACTAACCCAAAACAAAAAGAAAGATCCAAACCAAAACATGAAACTTACCCTTCACCCTCTAATTCTTCAGAGGCAATGGAAAGAACCTAGGCAAAAACACAGATTGCTTTTCAAATATAAACTCAAAATGTTTCAGACCACAAATATTCCTAAATGAGAATAATTTTGAATCGGCCCACTTGAATACCACACCACCAATCCTTTTTTTTGACTGTACTGGGGATTGAACCTAGGACCTTCATCCTGAGCTACACCTCAGCCCTTTTTTATTTGTAATTTTTTTTTTTTTTCGGTACCGGGGATCGAACTCGGGTCCTTGAGCTTGCGCAGTTTAGTTTTAATTTTAAGTCAGGATCTCACTAAGTCGCTCAGTTGCCCAGGCTGGGCTCCAACTTTCGATCCTCCTGCCTCAGCCTCCCAGAGTGTCGGGATGACAGGCGTGCACCACCGCGGGCAGCAAGAAATGTTTTTGCCAGGCCTCATCACCTCCCCGGCACCGGGACCTACATGCACACCCCGCTGCAGGTTGGCGAAGTGCACGTCGGGAATGAAGAGCACTGGCTGCGTGTCGAGGTCAAGGAAAGGCTTGAAGACGGTGACGTCCATGCGCTTGTGTGACGGAAGCAGCGGCACTTTCACGTCAGAAACTGCAAAGGAGAAAGAGGCAGCAGGTGTCAGCACACCGCTCACTGCACTTTCCTCCTAGTCTAAGAAATTTAAATCAAAGCACTGGGTGAGGTACTGGTCATGGTGCTGCACTACGAAAAGTCACAGCTTCTGGACAGGGATTTGGGGCATTTCTGGTAAAATCAACCAGAGGTCTCGTTGAGATCAACAGGAAGAGACGTCTTTAAGCGACACATGCCCACAGAAGATATGGGACACGGGAAAAGCCTAGTTTTTGCCTGAAAGGTCAAATCTCATTGAAAGCACAATGTAGAAGTATGTGGTGTGAAAAAAAATACAGCGAGGCCCGGGGATTTAGCTCAGTGGTTTCGCCGCCTGCTGTGCAAGCGCGGAAGGACCCAAGTTCGATCCCTGGTACCAAAAGAAAGAAAAAAAAAAATACAGTGAACGTTAAAATATTTTAGAAGTGTTAGAGTAAAAGACACATCACCACGAATCCCTCTCAAAATCCTCCCCTGGCTTTGCACACACTCATCCCATTGTCCTTGCCGCTTCCTGCAGCAGCTCTGGGGTCCTCTATCCTGAGGGTCTTTACCAGATGTGATCACAAATACAGTGAATGCTGCTGCTGAGCACCATCCATCAGAAAGGCAGCTCTGGCAGAACTCTTGAAGACATTAGTACAGGAAAAGACTTTTTGAATAAAACCTCAGTGGCACGGGAACTTGCACAAAGAATCAACAACTGAGATCTCATCTTATTAAAAAGCTTCTGCACTGCAAGAGAAACCACCAACAGAGCTAACAGACAACCTACAATGTGGGAAAAAATTTTCAGCAACTGTACCTTAGACAAAGGACTATGATCTAGAATATATAAAGAACTGAAAAAAATTCAAAGACCCAATTCAAAAACGGGCATCTGAAATGAACAGACGTTTCTCAGACAAAGAAGTAAAAGCAAAAAAAAAAAAAAAGCAGCAAATAAATATACGAAAAAATGTTCAACATCACTGGTCATTCGAGAGATGCAGATGAAAACAACACTGAGATTCCACCTCACCCCAGAAAGAATAGCTGCTATCAAGAAATCAACCAATAACAAACGCTGGCAGGGGTGTGGGGAGAAAGGAAACCTTCTCCACTGTTGGTGGGAGTGCAGACTGGTGCAAACACTGTGAAAATCAGTATGGAGATACCTCAGAGAAGTAGGCTTAGAGGTCCCATTCGACCCAGCTATCCCCCTGCTGGGTATCTTCACAAAAGAATTAAAAGAATCATACCTCAGTGATATATGTGCACCCATGTTTATAGCTGCACAGTTCATAATAGCGAAAGCTTGGAAACAGCCCAAGTGCCCATCAACTGGAGACTGGATAAAGATGTGGGTTTTTTTTTATAACACGGAGTACTACTCAGCCGTAAAGAACGAGAAACTAGAGACATTTATAGCTAAATGGATGCATATTGAGGCCATCCTCTTAAGTGAAATAAATAGGACACACGTGTAAACACCGAATAGTTTCTCTAGTGTGAGAAACTGATAGTGTAAATAAGGACACACACGGATGAAATGGCCTAAGAACATATTTCTCGGACTGTGTTTCCATTCCGTGTCATATGATTGTATTGAAATTTAAATTAGGGAGAAGCTTGGCTTATGTGGAGTCTGCTAACTAACTGGAGTTTTTTTTCCAGACCACTATTTGTTCAGTGTTGGTTTTGGGGACCTTTCTGAAACAAATCACATCCTCTGGTGTCTTGCTGGTGCTTGAGATGCTTTCTTAAGTTATACAGAAAAATGTTTAGGTGCTTTTCAGTTTTGTTTTGGTTGAGTTCTACTATATTTGAATATTATTGTAGTTTTTTTTTTCCTTTGCATTGTTTTTCTTTGAATGGTTTTAATTTCTGTATGTGTGTGTGTTTGATAATACAGTTATTTTTAAAAAAAAGAGACGGAAAGGCAAGCTCGTGAAAACAAGAGGCTCTTCCAGGCATGGTGGTGCCCACCTGTAATCCCAGCACTTGGGAAGCTGAGGCAGGAGGATCACCATGAGTTCAAGGCCAACCTGAATTACAGAGTGAGACCCTACCTCAAAACAAAACAAAACAAAACAAAACAACACAAAACAGGGCCGGGGATTTAGCTCAGTGGTTCCGGTGCCTGTCTTTCAAGTGCAAGGACCTGAGTTCGATCTCCGGTACCCAAACAAAACAAAAACACGATACTGTGTCCTCATCTACCTTCCTCCTACCAGATCTAGCACTGTGCAACTTTCCCAAAGTCACAATGACAATGAAAGGAAGACGTTTTGAATCTACTCAGGACATCGAGGCAGCCAGGACAGTGCAGCTAAAGACCCTCAGGAAAGGACTTCAGAGCTGCTGCAGGAAGTGGCAAGGACGATGGGATGAGTGTCTTCAGAGTGAGGGAGGAGGGATGGAGGGGCTTCGTGGCAGTGCGTCTCTCACTGTGCTATGTTTGTAAGATGTGACCCCTCACCATATATTCTGGCCATACCACATAGGAGCCATCCCCAGCAAATCCTCTGCATTCCGAGCCCTCTGACTCCCACCTCTCCGGCCCTCAGGCTAGGCAGGACCAGTGTTTACCTCACGGAGTGCCCTCCCCATGCCTGGCTGTCGCCCTTGGTAACAGGGTTCTGGGCACTGCTTCCCTAGGGGACTCCGAGGCTACGCTCGGTGCCGGGCAGCCCTTGCCACACTCAGCTTCGTGGCCGTCTGCAGCCAGGCTGTATGACTATGAGTATCAGTCCTGCTAAGAACACGGCTTCTCCAGTGGAACATGCGACCCTGCCAGTGTTACTGCCATGAGCAAATGACCATTGCTTGGAGTTATGGCCTCCAGAATTCCCCCAGAAGTCACTGCTGTGACAGCAATTCCAGAGGCCCCTACATGTGCAGCTGCCCCCGAGGAACATGCACCGTGAGGACTCCAGTCCTCTGTGCAGGTGAGACCTCCCACAGGCACCGCCCCCCACCCCGTCACAGGCAGGGGACGAGGCACTCACGGTCCCCGGGGCACGCGGTACACTTGCCTTTTCTCTTGCTTTGCTTTCGCTCCTCATCCCTGATTTTCCTTTCGGCTCCCTGCAGGGCAAAGCAAACGGGACAGGCTTCTGTGGCCCGGTCACCCTGACCACTGGGGAGCGTCTCCCTCTCTGGAAAGGCGATGTCACTCTCGGGGTCCCTGACTCACCACAGCCCTCTCCTTGCACATGCTCATTCTCCAGTTACCTCTTTGCGAAACTGCTCACTGGGAACAAGGGTGACTTTCTTTGATTTATTCTTTGAACCGGGGATTGAACCCCAGGGCCTTTGTCCCTTTTTTCTTTTTCTTTAACTCTGAGACAAAGTCTCGCTATGTCACCCAGGTGGGGCTTGAACTTGAGACCCTCCAGCTTCAGCTTCTCAGAGTGCTGGGATGACAGGCGGGCACAGCCTAGCAGTTTTGAAGCCGAGTTCCATGGATCAGCTCTTCCTCCCCTCCTGCCCAGGCCACCAGACTCTGCATGTCGCTGCTCACCCCAGGGCTTGTGTGGGGTGAGGGCCAGCGCCTCCCTCCAGCCAGCCATGCCCGAGGGCTGGCCCTGTGCCGAGGAGGACTGAGGTCCGACCTGCTTCAGTCCCGAGGCTGGGGGCGCAGCCCCACCCAGTGCCTTCACTTTGTCAAGTCAGAGCCCACAGCAATGTGCTGCTGATTCAGCCATGACCGCCTCCCCTCCCTCCCTCCCCCTGCACGGCCATGATGCTGCCCCTCACCTTGTCACAGAAGACCTTGATCTGGCAGCAGGCGCGGTGCACTGGCTTGTTGCTGCGGTTGTTGTAGCTGTAGGTATCAATCTGGATGTTGAGCGGCAGCCCCTTGACGCCCTTTTGCGAGGAGAAGTCGGTGCTCAGGCAGTTCACAGAGATGAAGACCTGCGGGAGAAGGCTCTGTGAGCCCCGCTTCCGGCCACAAGAACAGGGAGCAACAGGCGGGGCAGGGTGGGGGGCGCACGCCTGTCATCCCAGCACTCGGGGAGGCTGAAGCAGGAGGATCGCCATGAGTTCCAGGCCAGCCTGGGCCACTTAGTGAGACCCTGTCTCAACAACACCAAGAATAGGAGGGACGGGACACTCGGAAGCTCTGTTCCCCTCCCTTCCAGGACAGCTCTTAGTGTCAGGCAGGACAGGCGGCAAAGGGTGGCAGTTGTCATCCAGCAGTGTCACTGCAGTGGCCCTCAGCACAGACCCGGAAGCCCACTGTTTGTATCACTTGGGTTCTCAGCTTTGCATGCCCAGGGGAAAGGGGGATGGAAGTGGTGCCGTCTGCTCCAGGCAGGACTTCAAGGTCACAGAAGACGACTCTGACCATGAGACATGGCCATGCCCTCACGGAAGGAAGCTCTGGAGACACAGTCGAAATGTCCCGAGGCCGCCCGAAAGATGCAGTGGGGGGGTCTCCATCCCCGAGAGAAAAGACCAAGTCAACTTCTCTGCAACAGGGCGGCTCACCACTCAGCCGCACACAGCTGGAGGAGACTGAGGCAGGAGGACTGCAAAGTGGAGCTCAGCCTGGGCAATTCAGGGACTTAGCAAGGCCCTGACTTGGTAAAAAATAAAAGAGGGTGTCCTTGGTTTCCCAAGTCTGTTGTCTTTCATGGCACCTGAGTGGCCTCTGACCCACAGGGACAACTTCTGAGGATCAGGTTCCAAAGGCAGAGGAGCCCCAGCACTGGCTGGAGAGCACCATCCTGGGGGTCCCCACCCCAGCCCCCCACCATTGCTAGGCGGACCTTCTCCCTCGGCGCATGTTCTCAGGAGAACACTGGTGTCTGCTCAGTGAAGCTGGGGGGCTCAACACACCCCATTTCCTACTAGTGTTGTGATTCTGAATCTTAACCGGCCTACACCTGTCTCAGCGCAGTGCCTGGGGTTAGAATTTACTCCCGGTGAAGGAGCGCCACCTCGTGGACACAAATGGAACCACAGTTTAAAGAGAACTTCTGAAGGAGGAAGCTTAAAGCTCAGCCACCAGCAGCAGGAGGACACTCCTGGAGGACTCGACACAAAACAGGGACGAGCTTGGGTCACAAAAGGGAAGAAACCCTATGAAGAATGTTAAGTGAAGGAAAAATAACGGGGAGATAAACCCTAAAACCATGACAATACTCAATAGCATGTGAAATGTGGACAGGGTGTCTATCTTTCCTCTATTTACTGTTCCTAAACAGGAAAAGCCCGCAACGTCCTGAAAAGGCTGAGACTGAGCGGGGTGTGACCAAACTGCAGGACCTGGGAGGCTGAGGCAGGAGAGTGGCTATGAGTGCAAGGCCACCCTGGACCACACAGTGAGTAGAGGGATGTAGCCCAGTGCGAAGGCCCTGGGTTCAGTCCCCACTACCACACACAGAGCTCAGATACTCTTATGCGCATTTATATGTATCCCATCAGGTTTTTTTTTAATGAAAAAAATTTCTTTCACAGAGGCACAGCCCTATCAAATAAGATTTTTTTTTTGGAGACAGGGTCTTGCTTTGTAATGCAACCAGGCCCTGAACTCACTATGCAGCCCAGGGTGCCCTCGAACTTTAGCCATCCTCCTGCTTCAGCCTTCCGAGTGCTGAGCTCACCGGCCTCCGCCACCACGAGCTGCTTCTTCTCAGTTTTTAAGACCTAAGGTTGGTTCTGTCCCTGAGTGAGAGACAATGGGCCAGCTGAGCGTATGTATGTTCAGCCATCCTCGCCAGGCGGGCACATACTCTACTGATGCCTTGAGGGAACCAACTCCAGCATTGCTTAGAGGACAGGACAGATGTAGGACAGATCACACTGCAGCCTGCCTGTGACACAAGTGCGGGTGTGTGAGTATGCACATGCGCACACGGCACTCTGAAGCTCCGCTGGAGAAGGTTGAGAACGGGCTGCACACATAGCTGCCTTCTTCAGAGTGACACGGGACCTCTGCAGTGGGATTTCAGCCTCCTGCGGTGGCACACAGATGATCACAGCACTCGGGACGCTGAGGCAGGAAGATTGCTGTGACTTCAAGGCCAGCCTGGGCTAAGTACCAAAAACAATAACAACCAAAACCAAATACAATGGGACTTTAAAAGCTGACGTGTCCATGCTTTTGTGTTTCCTTGCTCCATACTTTGAGGGAAAATGGGATTTATTCCAACACCAGGCCACTTAATCCCTAAAGATGTGTCTGATGTTCCCACCCAAAATTATCAGAGGAAGGAAAAAAAATATTAACCACAAAATAAACCACCAAACAGGCCAAAGACACCCTGCAAGATTCTTTTCAAAAATCCAGCCCATTTTTCTGGGGATAGTTCCTCATTCTTGGTTAAGAATTCATGCTCTAAGGCCTGGGATTTAGCTCAGTGGGATGCCTGCTGCGCAAGCGCAAGGACCCGAGTTTGATCCCCGGTACCAAAAAAAAAAAAAAAAAAGAATTTGTGCTCTTAGAATCTTTCTGAAGATTTAATTTTGTTTGCAAGCCTCAGTTTGAAAATGGGAGGGAAATGAAAGAGATGTACATTGTTTGAGGAATGACTTATAAACAGGTGTGGGGTTTTTTGTTTTCATGGCACCACGGATTGAACCCAGAGCCTTCACACTGAGCTACATCCCCAGCTCTTTCTTATTTTGAGGCAGGGTCTCACTGAGTCACAAAGTTGCCTAGGCTGGGCTCAAACTCATGATCCTCCTGCCTCAGCCTCCCAGAGTGCTGGGATGACAGGTGTGGGCCACCATGCCTGGCTTAGATTATTTTTATTCCAAGCACAGAAACCAAGAGGAATCAGATCCTAAACTGACATCTAACCATTTTCCACGAAGCATCAAGGCAGACACACAATGCCATTCAGTCCACTGCTTCTGGTCCACAAAGAGGAGGAGGACAAGAGAGGCCCAAGAAAACAGGATGCTCAGGGCCAGTTCCCAGCAGGCAGGAAGGAAGCAACTGGAAATCATTTTTTGGGGAGATGTGGTTTGAGGTAGGGTCTCACTATGGAGCCCAGGCTGGCTCTCCACTCACGGAGATCTTGCTGCCTCAGCATCCCGAGTGCTGTGATTATAGGTGTGTGCCACCATGCCTGCCAAGAAAATGCAGCTATCTAAGAAAAACTTCTAGGGTCGGGCATTTAGCTCAGTGACACCCAGCCTGCCTGGCAAGTGCAAGGTCCTGTGTTCAATCCCTGGTACCAAAAAAAGAAAAATCTATTTGATGATTAAATATAGGAGAACCTTGCATTTGTAGCTTCCTGGTGTGTTACACACAGAGTCTTGTGCGGAAGACTGTAATATGGAATATGCTCAAAGCAGGCTACGAAGTTAACCCCACAACTGGCTTGTTTATAGATGTGTCTGGCTGAAGCCTATGTGCAGAGGTCAGAGCAACTCGCACCCAAATTCCGTTCCCACAACTAAAACCTTCAGGCTAGAAGGACAATGTTCTAATTACAGCCATATATTTTATCTATTCTGTTCCCAATTTGAGAATGCTGTGTCTTGTCCTTTCTGAGCCTTGTTTACATTAATTTCCATAGGAAACAAATGTTGCCTTTACCCCAACTGATTGCCAAAAGTCAGTGCCTGGGCCTGGCCAGCGCCTTTGATGGTTGCACCGGCACTGGTCGTCCTGGCCCCCGCTGTCTCTCTCTTAGCTCTGCCTCTCAGTGTATTCTTTTCCTCAGGCCTGCGTCACACACTGGGCAGGTGGGTACTGGAACCTGACTACAGGGGTCTCCAGCAGTCTTGTTTCTAACTCTCCTGGGCTCCAATGTGACCTTGATGTTTCTTTCTGCCCTACCCGGTCACCGGACCCTGGGATGTCAGAGTCCCTCTTCCAACTAAGCTGTTCTGTTGCCTCCCTCCCACCTTAATTCACAAAGATTACTCTGGGGGAAGAGGAGGAAAAGAAAATTTCTGTAGTTCAACAAGGCCATGGCCGGGCATGGTGGCACATGCCTGTAGTCCCAGCACTCGGGAGGCTGAGGCAGGAGTATCTCTGTGAGTTCAGGGCCAGCCTAGACTATATAGCCAGACCCTGTCTCAAAAAACAAACAAACAGAAAGACTCCCAGGATTCCTTCAACTAAAAGCACTTCCTCTGGAAGTCCTGAAAGCCTGTTTCTAACCTCGCTGGCAACAGGCTTCATGTCTGAGTCCCCTGTCCACCCCCAGCCCTGCATGGAGGACAGTGACCTGCTGAGTGAACGAGCGACAGAGTGACTGCATGAATGAAGGCTAAGTCCGGGTGGCCGCTCTGGGACACACCAGCCAGTTCTTGTCCCAGTAGCCGCACATCGATTTCCCTGGAAAGAGTGAGAGGCGGATGAGACAGGTCCCGCTGAGACACGCCAGGCTGTCACCTGTGTGATGACGTTGGGTGAGCAGGCCCAAGGGGGCCCGGCTGCCCGCGAATGAGCAAGAAAGTGGCCATGGAGAAAGACGGAGAGAGGGCTGGGGGTTTAGGTCAGTGGTTCCAGCGCCTGCCTCGCAAGCACAAGGACCGGGGTTCGATCCCCGGTACCAAAAAAAAAAAAAAAAGAAAGACGGGAGAGGGCTGGGCTCACGCAGGCAAAAAAACGCACCTGTCTCCACTGTCACTATCCCCAGCCCCTCCCAAAGGTCGTGCTCGGGCTACAGCACAAAGACAGAGACAGACTACACCATGAAGACAAGACAGCAGCGGCCCGCCCCCTAGGACCTAGGAGTCTCCAACCTCCTCGTCCCTCTGGCACCTGGGGAAAAGCTGACAACGCAGGAAACTTGGGGAGAGGTGACCGGAAGCGACTGCAGATGCCAGAGCAGGTCGCTCTGATCATGTGACATGAAAATAAAGGTCCTTGTATTGCCAACCGAACTGTCTACGTCAGGCATCCAGTTTGCGCCAAAAAAGTCACAGGACTTAGCGGTGGCCACGAGCTCTGCCAGACAGGGCTGAGGCAGCCCGACAGCCGCAGGGGCCGCTGGGAATCTGTCTTGCTTTAATTTACCCACACATTAAAGCTCAACTTAGTCAAACACAGAGAGACACCCATAATGTCATCCCCAGTACGGCAGACATCTCCACCACAGCAGAAACCCCAGAGTTAACTTCATTGAATTCACTTGCGTGCTGGTCCAAAAAGATGGCTCTGCACAGCTCTAAGAAGCTCTCGTGGTAGAAATCTCCTCACAACCAAAATTAAAATGCGAGGGGCTGGGGGTTTAGCTCAGTGGTTCCACTGCCTGCCTCACAAGTGCAAGGACCCGGGTTCAATCCCCGGTACCAAAAGAAATAAAAAATGTGAGGTCCATGATGCAGTTTTTTCTCAAGTCCAACAACACTAATTAAAAAACCACCATCTATTTTCTCTCTGCCTCTCTCTCTTTCTCTCTCTCCCTTCCTTCTTTCTTGAGACAGGGTCTCCCTATGAAGCCCAGGCTGGCCTGGTCTTACATCCATCCTCCTGGCTCAGCCTCCTGACCCCTGGGGTGACAGGTGTGCACCACCGTGCCTGGCTTCTAAATACATTTGTATGAAGTTGAAAACATGAGCTGAAGCCAATGGAGTGGGAACAGTTTCAACTGAGAAATCAAGATCTGATTCTTCCCTGAGTCTAATTAGCAGACACTTACTCACAATCCAAGGTCCTCCCCGCCCAGCCAGCACCAGCTGGATTCTCTGGATTCTCTTATTCGATAAGAGCCGGGGGCTGCCGCTTCCAGCCACCTGGGCAGGCTCATTACACCGAAGCCCATGGAGGCATCAGGACTGAGTCTATGTCAGGGGCAAACCCAGTCCCAACTCTGATCTGAGATAACCTTGGGGAGCACAGGCCCCCTCGATGCCCCATGGCGGGAGGTGACCGAGGTTCCCGCTGTCAGACGCTGTGGCCATGGCCCAAAAAACCTCAGTGCAGCAAGGATCTGTGCCACTTCTCAAGTGACCACTGAGAAAGAGGGGAAGCTGGGGGGGGGGCAGGGCACGGCTGGTATTCCAACATCTGGGAGGCTGAGGCAGGAGGATCTCCTCATTTTGTGGCCAGCCTGGGCTACATACTGAGATACTGTCTCAAAAAACCAAACAAAGCAGAGAAGGAATTGGCCAACAGGGCAGGCGGAGTGGGGATGGGGAGGTGGGGAAGGAGCTGCCTGGGCTCTTCCCACAGTCCCAGGGCGTGGCCCTTTGGAAAACAGGGCGTCAGCAGCTGGCTGTTGCCTCGCACCGCCCACACGCTCTTGGTTTCTGCAGGGCGAGGCAGCTGGGGAAAAAGTCACGCAGATAAAAGACCCAGGCGGACAGCCTGGGAGCCACCTGTGTGCCTCTCTCATTCCTGCAGGGGCTGGGGACCCTGAGGACACCTGGTGGGCGGCGATGCGGCCCCTGTGTCCCAAAGAAGCAGGATGTGCATGCTGGAGTCTGGAGAGCTGGACACAGGGTGACACAGGCGCCAGTACATGCTCCCTCCCTGGGGATAAAGAGCGCAGGATCTTAGTGCCAGGTGTTTCCCACCGTATCAGCAATGCAGAGGTCGCTCTAGGAGCACAGGTGACAGCCGCCACTGTCCTAAAACCCAGACCTCAAGGCCCAAGGCAGCTTGAAATCCTGCTCTGGAAGCTGGGTGTGGCTGCACACTCAGGAGGCTGAAGCAGGAGGATCACTGTGAGTCTGAGGCCAGCCTGGGGTACAGAGTGAGACCCTGTCAGAAATAAACCAAAAATAAAAAAGAAAGAAGGAAAGAAATCCTGTTCTGGGGAGCTTCCATCCCCGGAAGCTCGGGTCAGTGCTGCAGCCTGATGCTTCAGTGACCAGGCAGCGAACTGGCTGAAATGACAGAGGTGGGATTCAGCCTAGACAGGGTTCCCCGGAAGGACCCAGGAGGAGGAGCAAGGTGACCAGGTGTCAAAGAAGGTCCTGCAGAGGGGCTTACTGTTCCTTCGGATGGCAGCAGCATAGAGGACAGGGAATGATTTGCCTGTGCCCACCCCCCCACGAAGCTGAATTCCAGGGACGGCGCGTGTGGCGGCGGACAGCAGCAGGTGCTTGGAACCTGTCTCGCAGGTGCCAGCGTCACCACAAACTGCAGCTCTCTTCGGCTGCCAAGCTCCCTGCCAATTAGGGTGTCCTTGGCCGGGCCTCCCCGAGGCAGAGCGCTTGTAAATGCTCCCTATTGTCACCGGCAGAGCCCGAAGTTGCAGGAATGGATCCACTTGCTTAGATGCCAGGGGATACTGCGAAATGCTTCTAAGACAAAGTCCAACAGAACAAGCTTTTAAAAAGGAGAAGCTTGCCAGGCGCGGCGGCACAGGCCTGTCATCCCAGCACTCAGGAGGCTGAGGCAGGAGGATTGCTGCAAGTCCAAGGCCAGCCTGAGCTGCATGGTGAGTTAAGGCCTGCCTGAACTATGTCTCAACCCACCCCCAATAAGTACATGGATAAATAAAAGGAGCCATGCTCCCTCGCTTCTCTCTCCGTTTAGGCCAGGGCAGATACATTTTGGTTTCAAATCTCGGTCTTGACCTAGCTGCAATCGCAAAGCCCGAGGCATGGACTCATTTCTCCCCTCCCTCCGCCCCCCCATTCACTGGGAATTTCAAGTTGTAAAACAAACCAAACCTGTCCCGGGCTTCACACAGTGGCCGGCCCACACAGCAACACCTTTCTTTGATGGCACACGTGGACGGTGCCTCAGCAGAATGGAATCCCCGTAAACACGCAGGCACTGTGTTCAGCCCAAACCAATTAAAAATTACTCTCACAATGAATTCCAAACATTATGCTCAGACAAAACAACGCGCCGCTGTTAAACCCTAAACCTGCCCCTCACAAGCACACACAAGGCATCCCTGGTCCGCATCACCAGGGTGGCTGCCCACCTCCTCCGGGAAAGCCCAACTCTCTCAGGTTGCGGTGCAGCGCAGGCGCAGGTGGGACAGGGGACACAGCCTGGCCGTGTGGGGAGCGCCCGGCCCCGAGTGCTCCCGAGATCCTTCTCAGAAACGCGAGCCTTTCCGGGACATGAACAACATGAACATCCGGGGCCGCAGCTCACAGCGCAGACAGGATTAGAAGCCAGAGCACAGCGTCTCCATCTCTGACAGTGCTCTCTTGCTCCAGGGACAGGAGGCTGAGACTCTGTCCAGCCCGGACCGTCCCTGCCCTCGGGCCATGCCCCCACTTGGAAGGCAAGATGTGAGAGGGGCCGAACCGGGGAGCCCTAGTGCTGGACTGGCTCTGTCCCCGTGGGGACGGGACCAGCCGTGAGTGTGCGGGCACTGAGGCCAAGCTCCCCCTTCTGCAGCCTGGAGGGAGACACAAAGGCACCCAGGTCCCCACAGTGGCTGTGGGACAAGGGCCCAGGCTGGGGACCGCACACCACAGCAAAACAAAACCAGACCCGCCTCAGCGTGCCTCTGACACTCGGGCACTGGCAGAGCCCGGCACATGTCTGACAGTGTGCTCTTCCCTGTTCATACTTTTTATTGTTTTAGTTTTTTGACATGGCCTTGCTATGTAGCTCAGGCTGGGTTTGACTCACTAGGTAGCCCAGACTGGTCTGGAACTCATGGGGATCCTCCAGCCTCAGCCTCCTGAGTGCCAAGGTTGCAGGTGTGCACCACCAGGCCTAGCTGCTATTAATATTTTAAACAGACCGTGTGAGCGGTAGCTGCAACATAATCCACCTTGTAGCACAAGGATTCTGAGGTCATCAGGAGAAAAAAACACACTGGGCAGGTATTTCGTATCCCTGGGGCTCGCCATGTCCTTGAAGTTTTCATAGTAGTCACAAAGACCCATTCCCAGGAGACAGAGGGGCCCAGAGCTGTGCGGAGCCGTCTCCTCCTCCCTCCCTGCAGTCCCCAGCTGCTGGCCACCCTGCCTGGCCTGTCCTGCCCACTGCCCGTGTCAGGGTGCAGACGCTGCCTCCTCCTCTCAGCTTGGACTCCACTGCCTCGAGGGACCAAGTGCTGCTCCGCGGTGCTGAGCCAGGTGGACACCTGGTGGCCCGTAACAGGCACTCGAAGAACTTTCTCCCGACTTCTCTGTCTTCTAATTTATTTTACTTATTTTTTGGTACTAAGGATTAGACCTAGGGTCTTATCACTGAGCCATATCTTCAGGCCTTTTCTATTTTTTAATTAGAGTCAGTGTCTTGCTACTTTGTTAACCAGTCCACCTGTTCTTGAACTTGGGATTCTCCTGCCTCAGCCTCCCACAGTGCTGGGATGCCAGGCATGTGCCACCTGCATTTTTATTTATTTTAGATCTTCAGGCTCTGAGGGGCCCTTACTTCACATCAGTGACCAAATCTCAATGCTGTTGTAAACTCTTGAGGTTTATAACTCAAGGAAGAAACTAACTTCCAGACCAAGACGTCCAACCGACCATCAACACTCACCAGAAATACTGAAACCACCCCAGAACAGAAGGCCTGATAGCAAATTCCATGTGCCCCAGGGTCAGGGGCAAAGTGGCACACACACTTTCCTTAGCAGTCAGGTCATATTTAGGGTCTCAGGCTACCCTACTAAAGCCCACTGATTATTTTTATTTTGGCTTTTTGAGACAAGGTCTCACTATGTAGTTCCGGCTGGCCTCGAACTCACTATGGAGCCCAGCATTGCCTCCAACTCACAGCAATCCCCCCGCCTCAGCCTCCTGAGTGCTGGTTAACAGGTGTGTGTCACCAGGCCTGGATTAAAGTCCATTCACTCCGGTGTGACGCTGGCACCAGGGCCTGATCCACAGCCCCAAGCTGGGAGCTTTGCCCGTCGCAGCTGCAGCAGCCGCATGGGGCAGAAGCCTGCAGTGCTGGGGAAAGGGCCCCAGGGAGGCCGTGCCCCTGCTCTGCCCACCTGACCTGGCCCTCAGATCCGGCCCCGGACCGTGACCTGCAGCTGGTGGCAGCCTCATGTAGGGAATGTGTGTCCTTGGCCGGCGCCAGCCTGGTCGCCTACCTTGGCCTCATCATTGATGTCCCAGGTGAAGGAGATGGCGTTGTAGGCAATTTCCTCTATGTTGCCGATGGTGTTGAAGCTCTCCTTGTAGTCAGCTAGACGGGGGAGCGAGAAGGGCACCGTGAAGTCACGTCTCACCAGAGGCTGCGGCGACTCTCAGTGGACGCTGTTTACCACCCCACCATCCCAGGGCATTGAAATGAGGGCTTCTATGGGTGGAAGGAAGCTCAGAAAAATGAACTGCTATAACAGAGGCAAGCTTCGATGTATTTAGTTCAATCTCATGCGGTCAAACTTAGGAAATTTAGGACTAGTTTTAGTAGTGCACGCCTGGAATCCCAGCACTCGAGAGGCTGAGGTAGGAGGATCACCGCCAGTTTGAGGCCAGCCTGGGCTACACAGTGAGTTCAAGGCCAGCCTGGAATACATAATGAGGTTCTCTCTCAAAAAACAAAAGAAAGAAGGGCTGGGGATTTAGCTCAGTGGTTCCACTGCCTGCCTTGTAAGCTCAAGGACCCGAGTTCGATCCCCGCTACCTAAAAAATAAAATAAATAACTTAATTAAAAAACAAAAGAAAGAAAACATTAGAAAATTTAGGTCTTAAAAAGGTTATTTAGGGGGTTGGGCTTTTTTTTGAGACAAGATTTCCCTGTGTAGTTCAGGCTGGTCTTGAACTCACTGTGTAGCTCACACTGGCCTCAGACTTGCAGTGATCTTCTTGCCTCAGCCTCCCAAATGCTAGGAGTACAATGTGCACCACCATGCCCAGTCAGCATCTCTTCAAAAAAATGTTACCCCTCAAAGCCTGTGCAGACTGGGCCGGGGGTCGGAGCGCTTCCCTGGCATGTGCGAGGCCCTCAGCCACCTCCAGCATGACCAAAAAGAAAACAACAACACAAACCCAATGCTCCCACGTCAGCTCTGCTCCTGGCCCCGGTGACACCTGGGAGCCACTGCCGGGCACAGGCCCCTGTGAAGGAAGCCAGGGCAGGACACCGGTTCCAGGAAGCCCAGGACGGGCCTTGGAAGGGACCAGTGGCTGGCAGAGGAGTCAGGTGCTTTTGGCAGGAAGCTGACCACTGCCAAAAACAACTGCCTTTAGAAAGCCGGCGCCTGTGCGCAGGGATCCAGCGGCCCTGGCTCCTTACCGATGTCAATGCACCTTTGTTTTGCGGTGTGCTGCCGTGAGTGCCAGTACTTCCAGTGCCTCAGCTGATCCTCCCTGCTCTTGTCCTCAGCGAAAACCACCATGATCACACTCTGCGGAAGGACAGACAGACAGATGCAGGGCTGAGAAGCCGCCACCAACCCACACATTGCATTCTGCAGCTCAGGCTTAGAAGTGCATGCTGAGCCATCCCCCAGAGCTGCTCCAGACTCAGAAACACCAGGACTGGAGACACCTCTTTCTGGTGTTTTCAGACAGGGTCTTGCTACACCGTCCAGGCTGGCCCTGAACTCACTATGGAGCCCAGGCTGCCCTAGAGCTTGGAGAGAACCTCCTGCCTCAGCCTCCTGAGTGCTGGGTTGACAGGCACGCACCAAGGCACTCAGCAGGACCTGGGGACACCTGACGAACTTTTCCAGAGAACAGAAGGAGGTGCAGGACTTACACGAACTTTGCTGATGGGGTGGTGGACGCCTTCAGTGCTGCTCACCTCCTTCAGGGTGACAGGGTAGAACTGGCCTTTGTTCAGGTACGTCATGGTGCTGTCCCCTGGCTTCTGCCGCAACGATTTGGAAGCTTCGAGGGTATACTCAAAGTTGTTCCTGAAGGACAGAGAGGTTGCAGATCTTGAACCTTGGGTCTCTTGGGCACAGCCCTGAAATGTCCCTGCATGGGTGCCCAACCAGGACAGGTACCCAACTGGGACACCCACGGAGTTCCTCGGACTAAGTGGTTCGTGCACCCTTCATGGGATGAAGGCTGCAAGCACCAAGCCGCCAGACCCTCGAGTCTCTCACATGGGGGCCACACAAACTGCTATGCTGTGGTTGGCAGCTACACTTCTGGAGGCTGAGGCCATGAGGATATCAGCAAGTGACAAGGCCCGTGGCAGGGACCCTCACAGGACAAACCACCGATCTGGAATTTATCCAGGAAAAGTGACAGAGAGGCAGCTGGAAGCCCTGCATTGAACCTGATTTGAGCTGGGCATGGAATCCCAGCACTCGGGAGGCTAAGGCTTCAGGATCGCTGAGAGTTTGAAGCCAGCCTGGGCTATAGAGTGAGTTGTAGGTCAGCCTGGACTGCATAGTAAGACCTTGTCTCAAAAAACAAAAACAGTTGAAATGTCTATAAATCGGCACGCTGCAGTTCTCTGCACTTCCTGTGCCCTTCCACTGACACGCAGACACCCCCTTTATAACTTCCCTGGGCCAGAGGGCAGCAGATTACATCTATCTTTGTAGATAAAGTTCTTCTGATTGGTCCGTATAAGTAGCATAGAATAATGAGATGCACAAGGGCACCCTGTTATAGTGTGTTTTTTTGTTTTTTGAGACAGGGTCTCGCTATGCAGTTCAGGCTGACCTCGAACTCATGGTGACACTCCTGCCTCAGCACCCTGAGTGCTGGCGTTATAGGCCTGCACCACCACTCCTGACACTGGTGCACACAGTGCACTGTGTGCTATGCAACCTGCATGGCCAAGCTGGTCACTCACAAAGCCCCCCCAGGCAGCCTCGCCCTTGGAGCCCTAAGTATTCAATCTGACTCCTTAGAGAAAAGGGGTGCTGGCCCCATCCCAAGCCTTAAAGGCATCTGAGGTACTAAGGGAAGCCTCAATTCCTGGAAAATCCTAGACTTCAAAAATCTTTCTCTACTGCAAACCTAACATAGGTCAGAGCAGACACACACAAGAAATGATAAACTTGGGCCGGGGATTTAGCTCAGTGGTTTCGCTGCCTGCTGCACAAGCACAAGGACCCAAGTTCAATCCCCGGTACCAAAAAAAAAAAAAAGAAGAAGAAGAAAGAAATGATAAACTGAAATCCCAGGCTCCTATAAAATCTGAAATTCTTCATACATGTTCTAATAATTGGACAACACTCCTTTTGCCAGAGAGAGTGAAATTTTACAACACTGAGATGAAGCTTTCAGATCGGAAAAAAATACCTTCCATTTAGGGTATCACTAGCAAGGTTAATAAAAAGGAAGGGCCTTTGTCTGCTTGCTGTTACCCCCATTATCACCTCATCATACGCACTCGGGACGGAAGGGGCTTCGCCATCCGGTCTAAGCTCACCTCTCTTCTCAGACTCTATATTCGTCTACACCCCAGAGAGAAGCCAAGGAAGAAAAGGCACCAACACCAGAGGATGAAGAAACTGGAAAGGCTTCGAGGAGTCCAGAACCAATGAGCCCAGGCCAGGCAGAGGCCAGGTGAGGAGAAAGTGACACCCGAAGCCACCTTGATTTGTGAGCGACACAAAGGGAAGAGACGAGAAGCGCTGAGAATGAACCATCAAAGGAAAAGGCAACTATTACCCAGCAACACTGTCAAACACATAGTCCTCTGAGTTCATGCCAGGCATCCGCAGGCTGAGATCCGAGGGGAAGAAAACCTGAAATAGTAATGTGATAAGCCATAACCCTTTAAGGTCAGCAGTTACTCAGGCCAGGCTCCGCCACGGCAAAGAGCACAGCTATGACAACTCGCTACCCTTTCAATGTCCATCTCGCAAGCAAACTCTTAAATCTATAACAAACGTAAATTTAAAAAACAGAAAATTATAAGCTGGGTATGGTGGTGCGTGCCTATCATCCCAGCACTCGGAAGGCTGAGGCAGGAGTATCGCCGAGAGTTGGAGGCCAGCCTGGGCTCCATAGTGAGTTCAAGGCCAGTCTGAACTACATAGCAAAACCCCATCTATTAAAAAAAATTATTTAAAAAAAATGTCTACTTTTATACACCACTCAAGAAAATGAAGACAGTTGTGCACGGGATCTACAAAATGCTTGGGATCTCTTAGCCCTTTTCTGTCTTTCCCACCTATCCCAATTCTGTTCCAACTCTAGAATCTGCAAACAAAGCGTCATGAAGGCAGGGCGGTGGGGCCATTCCGGGCTGGAAAGTCTGATTTGCTTCCTCGGGAAAAGATAGGCTTCACTCCTAACCCCACCCACGCAGACAGAAGCCGCTTCCTGCGCAGGACCCTAAAAATGGGCTCCAACACCACGAGCGCCTCACTTTTACCTGCATGAGAAGTGCATGACCATAAATCTCGGAAGCACTTCGAAGAATCTGTAAACATCCCAGGCCACACCCGTGGCTTCCCTCTGTCCCTTACAGTCCCACCAACCAGGCGAACGCACGATAAGGCACCCACACTAAAGGCCAGTTCCAAGAGGCTCACGGGCCAGGACAAAAATTGCACGCTGACCCTGTGGATCCATCCGGGCTCAGGGGAAGATTTGCACTGCCTTTTCCTTCTGGAGCGAGTCCTTCCCTGAAACCCTAGTTGTTAACTGAGCGGCTGGTAAGATTAGCCCTGTGTCCTGATAATTTCAGGATTTATAGGTTTAGCTTACAAGTTATACCCAAGGGGCTTTTCTCTTAAGAAAAAAAAAATGTTTTCTTCCTAATCCATCCATTTCGGGCCGGGTTTCAGGCTTGCGTAACAAGGAAAAGGTGGAACCCAATACTTGGACAAACAGCAGTCTCGGAGACCTTTGCTTCCCGTACCTCCTGCACACCCTCCTTGAAGGGCTCGGAGAAGGTGGAGTCCGGGGTGCGCCGCTGGGCGTTGGGGGGGTGAGCCCCGGAGCCGAACTGCTCCCCGTTGAGGTTCCGGTCGAAGACCACTACCCGCTCGGCCGGCTCGGGGTGGTACACGGCCGGGGGCAGCCCCACCGAGAAGCCGTGCGGCGGGAGCTCCGTCTTGATGGAGTGGGTGGGCATGGTCGCTATGGAGACGGTGACGGTGGTGTCGGGAGCGGGCAGGTGGCCGCGCTTCTCGGCGCCCAGCGGGTTGCTGTGGGGGAGGACGATGTTAAAGGGCACGTTCTTCAGGACCTGCACTCTGTTTTCCCCGGCGGAAATGAGGGACTGCTCTGCCACGTTGGGGAGATTGTTTCTGTAAAAACAGCAAAAACAGTGACGTTTTCACGCCTGATGCTCAGATAATTCTTTGCGATGCCTGTTTTTTTACTCTCATGGTCGCACAGAGTAAGGGAACAATGCACATCTATTTGTCGCCAGAGACGGAGAAAGACTTCAGCCCCTGCACAAGCACCTCCCAAAGCCCAAAGGGGACTTCAGTGGAAATACTGAGCAGTCACAGCTTTCATAGCATTCAGAGCCTCTCACAGCTTTATTTTTTTCCCATGACCCTAAAATTCTCATTTTACTCTAAGCCTGAAACTACAAACTTAATCTGATTAGTTGGGGTTAAAGTGTGAGCGCTAAAGAGTCAACTGTGGTGGCGCATGACTATGATCCCAGCACTCAGGAGGCTGAGGCAGGAGGATTGCCATGAGTTTGAGGCCAGCTCGGGCTACAGAGTGAGATCCTGTCTCAAAAACGCTAAAACAAATCAATAAACAAAAAGCTCTAGAGTCAGACTGCCTCAGGTCAAATTCTGTCACCTTGAGCAAGTTACTCCACCCCTCTGTGTTCAATCTTCACCAGGAAACAAGGTTTAGTGGTGCCCACCCTCTCCCCATGGCCAAGGGTGAGCGTGGCAGCGGCACTAACATGTACCCCCACGCCTGGCACCCCTTGAAATCTCATAGGCTGAAAACTTTAAGGAAAAAAGCAGATTGGTAATCTTGTAGATTTCAATAAAATTATTCAAATCCTGAGCCATAAATTCATGCCCAGGAATTTAGCTTAAAAGAAAGAAAAAAAAGCCAGGCTTGATGGTGAACACCTGTAATCCCAGCATTCCAGGAGACTGAGGCAGGAGGATTGCAAGTTTGAGCCCAGCTTGGGCAATTTAGTGACTTAGCAAGACTGTGCCTCAAAATTGCAAAGGGCTTGGGGATGTAGCTCAGTGTGAAAACCTGAGTTCAATCCCTATTACGGAAGAAATAAGAAAGGAAGGAAGGAAGGAAAGAAGGAAGGAGAAAGGGGAAAGGGGAAAGGAGAGAAGGGGAAGGGGGGGGAGGAGAGGGGAGGGAAGGGAAGGAGGAAGGATGAAGAAAGAAAAGGAAAGAAGGAGGAAGGGAACGGAAGAGAAGAAAGAAAGAAAGAAAAAGAAAGGGAGGGAAAGAAAGAGGGAAAAAGCTATTCAGAAAGTTTTTCACCAAGGCTTTGTGCTCTGGTGAAAATCAGATAGACTGCAATCATAAAGCTAGCTGACGTTTGGTTTAAAATAGTCCAGCAAGGGCCGGGGATTTAGCTCAGTGGTTCCGCCGCCTGGCTCACAAGCGCAAGGTCCTGAGTTCAATCCCTAGTACCAAAAAAATAAAAATAAATAAATAAAATAAAATAGTCCAGCAAAAACAAAATAAAGTGAATGCGAAAGCTACAGAAGAGGAAGATCAACTGGTAGGGTTGGACTGACAAGGGCTGGTGCTGTCCTGGATACTTGTGGCTCAGGTGATCTGTGCCCTTCACTGTGAGAAAATGCCCATCAGAAGGTAAAAACTACAGCCACAAATAAGCCCTTCCCAAAGGAGAGCTGTGCAGATTAAAAGAGCAATGTGGGAAATATTTATGAAGCAAGAAAAAAAAAGAGGAAAGCACCACATCCTGTCCTCGACTGAAGCAGAACTCCATACGAGCATGTGCAAGAGGGAACAGTAAGCTAATGGTCGTCAGGAGAGTGGGGTTCTGAGTGATCACTCATCCTTTAAATATGCTTTATTACCCAGAAACAGCCCAGTTAAAAGGGCTTTTTTAAAAAAAATTTCAAGCAGTCATGGTGCCACACGCCTGCAATCCTAGCACTCAGGCTGAGGCAGGAGGATTGATCACCATGAGTTCAAGACCAGCCTGGGCTCCATAGTGAGCTCAAAGCCAGCTTGAACTACATAGTGAGACCCTGTCTCAAAACAAAAACAAAAACACAAACAATGACACAGAGTTGAAGACCAGTTCACTATAGTTTTACTCAATTATTCGAGTCCGTGATATTTATTGTTTTGAAAAGACACCCTCAATTGCCAACTCCCTTAAAGCACCTCAGAGCAAACAAATGCTTCACTGAAGTTACCCCTGCAGATGTCCCCTGGAGGAGCCAAGTCTTTGTTTTTTTTTAAGGCTTTCTTTTTCTAAAAAAGACAACTCGGCCTCAAGAAAAGTCACTTTTTGGAGCAGCTGAGGCAAACCAGTATTGAAACCTCAACTCAGAGATGAGGAGTCCAAGTGACCCATCTCTTCCACTAGAGCTCACTCACTTAGACCAAGTCCAGCTTTGTGCTTTGTTCTGCTTTTTACTTTGAGACAGCGTCTCACTATGAAGTCCAGCTGGCCTGGAACTCGAAGCAACCCTCCTGCCTCTGCCTCTCGAGTGCTGGGATGGCACATTTAAAGCCCCACGCCAGGCTTTAAATTCCTGTTTTCTTTTTGGGGAAACGTGGGTTCGTGTGTGCTGTTCTGTGTTGTGATTCAACATTACCTTTTGCTGTGATCGGGCTCAGGGTGCTCGACCTCTGGCTTTGCTGTTGACGACCTCCTCTCTCGAGGGACCTTAGATGTGAGCACAAGGAAAGATTCAGTCCTCACCTGTGAAGGATGAGCCACGCCCCCAAATCCAGGTGCGCCCTGATCTCCAGAGCGCGCGCGGCAGGCTCTGGGGACACAGCGCATGCGCGAGGCAGCTGGGCTTCAAGGAGTTTACACTGGTCTCCATGGCGACTGGGCAAGAGCCCCGCTCCTGCTCAGATACACTCAGAGCATCGCGAACCGACTTCTCACTGGGCTACGGCTTTCAGCGTATCAGAAAAAGCCTGCTTTCACCCACCGTCTACACAGCCCAACACAGAAGGACCTACTAAAGACACAACATTCCGACTTCCGATCACCCCAGACCCAGAGCCAAGGATACAGTGGGGCCATTTCCTCCAGGAGCCGCCGCCGGTGCCATGCAGAAATGTGCTCGGGCACTTCGGAATTCGTGCGCCCGTTACCCATGTCTTAACTCGCTTTGTTCTATCCCCCCCATCCCCTACTGGGGATTGAACCCTGGGCCTTCGCATGCAGCTCCACCCCCAGCCCTTTTTTATTTTTTATTTTGAGACAGGGTTTCCACAAGTGGTTGAGTTGCCCAGGCTGGGCTTAAATTGCAATCTTACATATTTCACTATAAAAAACAAAATACAATACTTCACACTTGTCGCAAGAAGCCTAACAAGCCTATAAAATTGTCACCCTTAAACTGACTGTGGTGGTGCATACCTGTAACCTCAGTACTTGGGAGGCCAAGACAGGAGAATTGTCATGAGTTCAACGCCAGCCTGGATAGCAAGACCCTGTCTGGAAAAAAAACCCCAAAACCAGAAAAACAAAACAAAAAGCTAAAAAATTGTCACCCTTAATGGACAGACATGGGGATTTATCTCCTCTTGAGATGTAAAATACATTTATACTTTTAAGACAATTTATTTTTTTGTTTTGGGTGTGTTTGTTTGTTTGAGACAGGGTCTTGCTGTGTAGTTCAGGCACCCCTTAAACTTACTATGTAGCCCACACTGGCCTCAAATTCACAGCAACCCTTATGCCTCAGCCTCCTGAGTGCTAGGATTACATGTACCACCACGCCTGGCTCAAGACAATTAAAACACCCCTAAGTACGTACACACACACACACACACACACACACACACACACACACACAAATACCACCATCACTAATGTAATTCATTAGTTCTTCTGGCATAAAATTGTTTGTTTTTGCTCATTCTCAAAAGCTTTAGTTATAAATATATAACCTCAAAAAACAAAAGAAAAAAGATAAAAATATGCAAGTTCATAATTAACACCTTAGATTTTTATACTGATCCAGTCAATGTAACTAGCCATAAGGTCACATACATAATCTACTTCAAAGGAACCACTCCTGGCCATGCTTCCCAGTTATTATAAAAGTTTCTGTTCAGACTCAAAGGGAAAAAACCGAAGTGCACTCCCTGAGACAGTGCGAATTGGACACGCAGCTGGGACTCCCGGAAATAACTGAGCAGCATCTTAGTTCCCACCCTCCTCTTGGTAATCCGATTATCTCCTCTGCTTTGTCTTCCTGTTTCTCTTCTGTTCAAGAAAGACAGAGCCAGAATGGAAGCAAAAGCCGGACTGGCGGACTGGCGGCTCTAGGTAAAGGTATTCAGGAGTTGATTATTCCGTTATCTTAAATGCTCTTTAGGTCTGAAAGCATTCAAAACAAAAAGATGGCAAAAAAATGAACTGTAATGCACACACATCCACAAAGAGACACTACCACTAGGAAGCCCCTGAGTCTCCAGTTCCTGTCTTTATAAGGCAGTAACAGTGGCACAGTGACTGTGTGTCAACATACACGGTGACAAGAAGACAGGTCACATACAAAGCTGCGCTTCCGCCTGTACTCCAACTACAGCTTTAATTGGAACCTAAACTCTTTTTTGTTGTTGTTTTTTGAGAGAGGCTCTCATTATGTAGTCCAGGCCAGCCTTGGACTCGCAGTGATCCTCCTGCCTCAGCCTCCTGAGCGCTGGGATGACAGCCATGCGCCACCACACCCAGTGCCCAGCTTATAACCTAAACTCTTATCAGCCTTCCCCAAATACCTGCTATTGGCCTAAGGGACTGCAGAAGCCAGCGTGTGACCCAGAGGACAGTCTGTGGCCAGAACCAAGCCAGGGTGAAAATCCAGCTGCACATGTCCTAGTTGTGGGACCTGAGAATGAGCAGCAACACAAGCCCGTGACACGGCAGGCACAACACAAGTCATCAGTCAATGGCAGCTCTATTTCTATTAGGACAATAAGGAAGATGATGAGACAAATCAGGGTGCCCCGTACATATCCGTGCAGACTGAGCTTCCTATTAGTTAAGACCAGGTCACAGCTGGGTGTGGTGGTGCATGCTTGTCTTTCCAGTAGTTAGGAGGCTGAGGCAGGAAAATCTCCACAAATTGGAGGCCATCCTGAACTACACAGCGAGACCCTGTCTTAAACCTCCCCCCTCAAAAAAAAAGGACTAATGGGCCAGGGATGTAGCTCAGTGGCACGGCGCCTGCCTTGCAAGTGCAAGGTCCTAATTCAATCCCCGGTACCAAAAAAAAAAAAAAAAGACTAATGCAAATCTCTATAAACCGGCCAAAAAAACCAGGCAACAAAATATATCCCAACGTAGCACTATCAGGTCCCAGGTTTAGGAATATGTGGTTTTTCATGGTTCATCAATCAGATCAAATCAAGGGCTCTGCGACAATAGTCACAGAAAGGGCTCTCCCCAGAACACACAGCATAAAGGTCGGGGTAGGGGCCCGTCTTCGGCACTGAGAACACCGTGGTCTGTAGAGGTGCCAGCCGGCGACACAGCTGCTGTCCTCTCTGATGGCCGGGACGGCTGGCCACTCACTGGCCTGCATGGTGACACTTTGGTTCTCTGATTGCATAAGTTCATCTTTGAAGCCCATGAGTCAAAGTGCTCATTAAACTATTAATAGCTGCTACAGAAGCCAGCACACCTTGTAGTAGTCGTAGAGCAGCCCCAGCGCTGCTGCGCTGTCCTCGTCCCCATTGATGCTCATCATGGCTTTGGTGGCAGCGGTGAGCGGGTTTTCCAGGAATGACTTCCAGGCCTCATCCTCGCTGGTGTAGGGGCGCCGCTGTGGGTACAGCGCTTCATTTTGGAGGACCAGCACTGGCCTTTTGCTGCAGGGAAATTAAGAAAACACCGGGGCCAGGGATTTAGCTCAGTGGTTTCGCTGCCTGCTGCACAAGCACAAGGACCCGAGTTCGATCCCCGGTACTGGAAAAAAAAAAGAAAACACCAGGCTAGAGCTGGGCATGGGGGCGCATGCCTGTCATCTCAGCACTGGGGAGGCTTGCGGCAGGAGGACTGCTTGGTAGGAGTTGGAGGCCAGCTTAGGCTACGGAGTGACTTCAAGACCATCGAGACATTGTCACAAAAAAGAAAATGCCAGGTGATTCATGCATGTTATAGAAACAGATGCAGGGACACAGAGCAAGGCCATAGGCCTGCACTCTCTCTTCCCCAGCACACACGCACAGCTGGTCGTGCTGCTACAAGCTACCCTCTCTCCTGCTGATGTCAGGCCTTAAGAAATCTTCTTCCTAAAGGCCGGGGCTGGGGAGAAGGGGCGGAAAGGAAAAGGGACACTGTCTAATCCTTGAGGGCAGATGGGAAAGTTAGGGTCTATTCCCTGATCCAGGAGATTGGCATGGAATGTGGCCAAAGGGGATTGTAAATCAATAAAGAGGCATAATTTTCAGGCAGGGGAGTTAACTGTTTATCTTAGAGATAAACCCTTAAGAATCTACAATAAATGAAGCCACTGGAAAGAAAGAGATTTAAGAAAAATAGCAGGGGAAATCAGTTTTTAAAAATCTTTACTAGTTTTTAAGGGCTGAGAGGTAGAGAATGTGCCCAACATGTACAGGGCCTTGGGTTCAATTCCCAGCCTCCCTCTGCTCCCCCAGATAAAGAAATAAAATCTCTACTTGTTTCTCACACAGGCAGAGAACTATTTTGTGTGAACATTGCAGTTTGGTGGGAAAAATTCAGAAAATCGATGGCAAGCCTAGTGAATCCTTACAGAAGATTTAATTTAAAAGACTAAGCAAACATTACCGATTCCAAAAAAATTACAATGTCAACAGTCTCAACAACTGTTCAGTGGGTACTATTTAATAAGTCAATAAAGAGAAAAAACGCAACACTGACTCTAGAATAATGTTAAGCAGGGTTTTTTTTAAAGGAAATGTTTGGAACTGCACTGAATGATTCTTCTAACAAGCCAGTGCTCATTGCAACACACACTTGAAATATGTAAATGGCCTACAGGTGATCTACCTTTTCTAACAGGGAAGGTAGAGAGACTGGTTATCTTTTCAAGTAATCAACAAAGGTTAGGGTTTGGCAGACACCTGGGGCTCTTTAAAAACAGACAGAGATTTGGAAAAAGGACACAACTTTGAAAGGGAGAGGGAGTGCCTACTCAAATTCACCCTGGGTCCTGTGCAGTATACCCGGAGATACTGGGTCTCTACTCAAAAACCTACATTTGGTCTCCAGGTGGGGTAGGATCGTAACATAAAACAAACACGAGGGTTGTTCAATGGTCTCAGTTTGCTTAAAGATGGAGAAGACTGGACACAAATCTCGAATTTTAAGAAAATATGTGCTGGGCATGGTGGCACACACATGTCAGACCAGCACTCGAGAGGCTGAGGCAGGAGGATCACTGCAAGTGTGAGGCCAGCCTGGACTACGTAATGAGGCCCTGTCTCAAAAACAAACAAACAAAAAAGCAAATATACCAAATGACGTTCCCTGGGCTACCTGTAAAAAACCAACAGCTATGCAAGCGTGGTACTTGTAGACATTTCTGCTGTGCTAAGGTATTATTAATGGCCTAATAGCTACTTCCCCAAGACTATGACTTCCCTTGGCCCATTCAGTTCCTGTAATGCTAGTTTTTCAGCTTCCCTTCTTCATCCACCCCCATCCCAAATTTGTACCAGCATCAGAAAATAAATATTTTTCCAATGGCTTTGTCTGTGATCACCCTCAGGGTGTTTTATTATTTCCAAAGTGTGCCTAAGGCCAAAACGTTAGCTTTGGAAAATTTTCCCTTATCTGAGCTGTAAGTCAAGACATAAACATAAAAGCAGTTGTCCTTGGTCCTAGGTTTCTTCCAGACCCTCCAGCTATGGTCAGGCCCTAAAGGCTCCTAGGTACCCGGGGCTCTGAAACAGAGTTCAAGCCAATAATTAATTGAACTGCATATTCTACACCCCCAAATTAATGCCTAGTAGATGAGTCCAGACAGGATATCCAGCCTCATCCACAAAAACAGCACATCTAAAACGATCCTGTGCAAACACTTATAAAGCTATCTTGAATTTACTGATCAGAAATGGACTTGATTGTCTGGGTGTGAATTTCTTTTTTAAAAAAAATAAGTGTTTTTTTTTCCCCCACCACTCTGGGAGGCTGAGGCTGAAGGGTCCCAAGTTTGAGCCCAGGCTGGGCAGCTTAGCGAGAGCTTACCTCAAAATCATAAGAAGAAGAAGGAGACGGAGGAGGAGGAGGAAGGAGAAAAAGGGCTGAGGATGTAGCTCAGTGCAAAAGCCCGGGTTCAATCCCCAGTACTGGGGGAAAAAAAGTTTTTACACTTCTGAGACAAGTTCACATTTACGTAAAAGTAGCAAAGAGCACACAGAACAGTTCCTGGCTCTGGTTCCCCTGGTCTTACATCCCCTTCCCTTTGCCAAACGAAGTAAGTCGCAAACTCCCAGGGGCGCGTTCCTGCGCAGTCTGGTCTAGCTTACCACTCCGATCTCGGCTGCATCCTCTCGATATTCCCGAGCATTAAAACAGAAAGGCACTGCCCGGCGCGGCCAACTGTCATTACCATCGGTGATGCAAGCGCCTTTCGCACCCACCGGGCAGGCCGAGCCCGGCAAACGATGCCAGGGCCGCGGCGCCTCACCCTTCGCCCATTTCCCGGGCCCCAGGTCGCCGGCCCCGCGGGCTCAGCCGTGGGCAGCGGGCCCGCGGGGCGGCGGTGGCCGGCGAGGCTGCCCGGGCCCCAGCCCCGCACCGCGGCCGGCGGCCGCCCTGGCCCGATCGCCTGCGCCGCGCGGCCCGGCCCGCGTCTCACTCACTTGTCGTACTCCTGTGTCATCGCGCCCGCTCGCTCGCTCGCCGCTGCCGGGCCGCAGAACTGGACTTTCGGGTTGGGACAGTACACCCGATCCGGGGGGAGGAGGCGGCGGCCGCGGCGCTGGCGGGTCCGGAGCGGCGGCCCAGACGGGTTGGGTTCGCTTTTCTCGCTCTGAGCCGGCTCCGCGCGGGCTACGAGCACTGGGCACCGGGCGCGGGCGCTCATTGGCTGGCGGTGAGCCGGGAAGAGGCGGGGTCTCGGAGAGCTCTGCCTTCTTATTGGGTGGAGAGCTGGACACTGGGGCGGGGCAGACGGGGGCCGGGCGGCGCGGGCTGGGGGTTCCTCAGGCTCCGCGTGGCGGCGATCGGGGGCGATTGCGCTCGGGGTGGCGCGGCCGTCGGAATCCCCCTGGCAGGCGCGGGAGCCCTAAGCCTCGGCGCGCACCTGTAGCCCCTCGCGAGCACCCCGAAGCCCGGCTGTCCCAGCGTGCGCTGGAGCCCCAGAGCCGTGAACTCGTCTGGCAAGGGCTCCTGTGCCCATCTCGGGGTCGCAACACCCCATCCTCCTCCGGGCAGCCTTCTTCCCGAGCCCGGGGCACCTCCTGCTGACCCCTTGTCCTCTGGCCCCATCTGGGCTCAGCCCCGCGCCCGCACACGCATCGTCTGCTCTGATCGCTCCCACCGTCCAGTCCCCAGACGGGCCCCGCAGCAGAGGCCACTGTGTGCCAGCCAGGGTCCCAGATGAGCTGGCAAAGGTCTCTGCCTCCCAAGCATCCCTGCTGGGGCCACCACGGCACCTCGATGTGCTAAGAAGCGGCAATTTCTGCTGGCGGTGGGGAGCCGGGGTGGAGCGAGGCCCGGGTACCTGGGCAGGACTGGGCGAGGCAGAGCCGTCTGCGCTGGGTCGGGGGCTCAGGGCTGTGGAACTGGAGCACAGGTGTCTAGGCACTTTGGAGCAAGGGGAGCTAATCCTGTAGGGCCCTGCAGGTTTTTGCAAGGATTTGGACTGTACCTTGAGAAGGGGTGTGTTGGTGTCAGTGGGACAGCTGCAGGTCTCACTCGTGATTTAAAATGATCACACACCCCCAGCCTTTCCTGCTTTTCTTATTTGATATATTGATGATGGCCATTCTTTCTGGGGTGAGATGGAATCTCAGTGGAAGGATAAACTTGAGACATTGGTAGGAAGATGGATGCACCTTGGGATCATCAGGCTGAAGGAAGTAAACAGATGCACACTTCAGTATCACACGGTTTCCCTAACATGAGAAACCCAAAGTATAAAGGGCAAAATAAAAGATAGATAACAAGAAGTAGGGGGATGGAAAAAAATGAAGAATTGAAAGATAAAAATGGAAATAGAGCTTTTGGGAATGGGAAGGGGACCAAAAATTGGAAGGAACAGGGAAGGATGGGAAGGGAGGGGCTGAAGAAAGAATTAAGATATGTTGTGTACATGCACCCTCTTCACAAATGTAATCGTTAGGTACTGCATACATGGACTAATAATATATATATATTTTTTGGTACCAGGGATCGAACTCCAGTCCTTGCGCTTTTGAGGTAGGCAGTGGAACCACTGAGCTAAATCCCCGGCCCTAATAATTTTCAAAATAAAATAATCCGGGGCTGGGGATTTAGCTTAGGCCCAGAGTGCTTATGTATCTGCACGAGGCCTGGGTTTGATCCTCAGCTCCAAAAATGGATAAACAGAATTCATCTGGCTGCTGAGCAGGAGGCCATGGCAGTGACATAAGCCAAAGCAACTGATAGTGCGGTGGCAGTGGTCAGGGAAGTGGGGGATTCTGGTAGATTCTGAATTCAGAACCAGTGGGATGCAGTGAAACCGGCTGTGCAGTGTGAGAGCCAAAGATGACTCTAAGGCTTTCAGTGGAGCAGCTGGAAGTAGTGATTTGCTCTCTGCTGAGATCAGCAGGGCAGTGGGTGTAGACAGTGTGGGGAGGGCAGGAGACCTTTTTATTAGCCATCTGAGATATGTCAGGTAGGTGGTTGGCTAGGAGGCTGAGTCTAGGGGAGAAGTCTGGGCTGGAGCTGGACTTGGGTCAGGTTCTCTCCAGGGCATGAAAGGGGAGAGATGATGGGACCGGTCTGGATCCTGGAGCTGCACAGCAGCAGCAGCAGCAGCAGCAGGGGAGACTAAGAAGCAGGAGAACCCACAGCAGAGACCGGCAGCCAGGAGGAAGCCGGAAGTATCGAAGCCAGGGATGAAGCAGAGCGGTCAGCTGGCCGTGTGCTGGGGACCAGGCATGCGAAGGTGGTCCATGCCTTGACCAGCACCAGCTGTCCCTTGTCCTCTACCACTGTCCTGCTCCTCTTCGCATTCCTGGGACTTAGCAACCACAACCTCTCGTCACAGCCATCCATGTCTTCCTGTCTCTGTCCTCTGCCTGGGGCACAACACAGGAGCCTTGCAGCCTGCTCTTCTTATGTACTAGTTTCCTGTTTCAATTATGCTTTCATTTTTTTTCTTTTCTTTTTTGGTACCAGGGATAGAACTCGGGTCCTTGTGCTTGCACAGCAGGCGGAGAAACCACTGAGCTAAATTCCCGGCCCTTCAATTATGCTTTCAGAGCCAGGGATTTAGCTCAGTGGTTCTGTCACCTGCCTCGAAAATGCAAGGTCCCGAGTTCAATCCCCAGTTCCAAAAAAAAAAAAAAAAAATTTACACTCAATTATGCTTTCAAAGTGAGCTAATTTAGCCAGGTGTGGTGAACACCTGCCATCCTGACACTGAGAGAGGCTGAAGCAGGAGAATCACAAGTTTCAACCCAGTGTGAGCAACTCTGAAATTAGTGAGACTTGCTTCAGAATAAAAAATTTTAAAAGGCTGGGGACAAAGCTTAGTAGAATGCCTCTGAGTTTGTTTGCCAATACTGCAAAAAGCAAAGTAAAACAGAATCCCTCTAAAGCACTCCCTGCAAGCATCTCGGTCCCCTTTCCTTTTTTTTTTTTTGGTACGGGGATTGAACTCAGGACCTTGCACTTGGGAAGCAGGTGCAGTGCCACTGAGCTAAATCCCCAGCCCACGGTGCCCTTTCTAACCTGCCTTCACTTTTTAAGCTCTAGGATGGAGTAGTGTTGTTAGTTTTTGTTCTGTTTTTTGGTTCGGTGTTTCACTAGATGGCCCAGGCTGGCCTCAAAATCCTGGGCTCAAGGGATCCTCCTGCGTGAGGCTTCCAGTTGCTGGGACTCCGGTGCATACCACTGTGTCCAGCTGGTAGTGTTTCGAAAGTGGCTAAGTAGCTTCCCAAGGCACAGGCTTCAGAGTAGGAAGCTAATTTGGGAGCCCTCTCAGGATGGAGATAGCAAGGTCCTAAGGTACCCAGAGCAGCACCCGGTCAGGGCAGGTTGCAAATCGAGTCACAGACTGGCCACCAGTGCAGGGCCCTCTGCCAAGCAGCAAGGCCATCTCAAGAGAATCCTTCTTGGGCTTCAGTAAAGGAAACGGTGGCAAAGGCCACCAGTCCCTGCAGCGCCCCTTTGCCTAGGCTTGGGGACCATCGCTATGACAGCCTGAGGTCCCAGTTCCTCAGGGAGCATTCCAGATCCTTCTCCATCTGCCCTGAAGTCCACCCATTAGAAACCCCAGCACCCCGTGTTCCTGTCACACTGTCCCCTGGACATTCCTGAATTCCAGGCCCACTCCATCCGGCCGCCCTGGTCTACATCTTCAAATTGTGGTGGTTAACATCTGTCATCCCCACCCTCAGGAGGCTGAGACAGGAGGATCCTCTGTGTTTGAGGCCAGGCTGGGCTGCATAGTGAGTCAAGGCCAGACTGGACTACATAGCGAGACCCTGTATCAAAAAACATAAAAAGAGGGCTGGGGATTTAGCTCAGTGGTTCTGCTACCTGCCTCGAAAGCACAAGTTTCTGAGTTCAATGCCTGCTACCAAATAAATAAATAAATAAATAAATAAATCACAGCAGAGCTGCCATGCGTGCTCTCACATCCAGCACTCTGTCCCACCCAGGCCACCATGCTGATTGTGTCACCGCTTTTGCCAGAGTGCAATGAAAGTCTCCGTCCTGAAGAAATGGGGCACAGGAGGAAGCAGACCGGAAACTCCACCCTTCCCTCTAGCCCTGTCACTCAGCAAAGCCACCGAGCTTCTGAGCCTGTTTCCTCTGTGGACTCTAGGTAATAATATCTATGACCAAGCCTGTCATGGTGGTTCACGCCTGTGTTTCCAGCACTCGGGAGACTGAGGCAGGAGGGTCACCATGAGCTCCAGGGCAAGGCTACATAGAGAGTTCAAGGACATCCTGGACTACACAGTGAGACCTTGTCTCGAAAAAAAGTAAAAGCCCTATGTGATCACACTGACTGCTACATTTTGCCAAAGGAAGCTGACTCTCAGTGCCACCTGAGTAACAGTGACAATTGCTGACCTGTATATCACTTGTCTCTGTGACAGACGATGAGGGAAGTCTACAATGCGACATAAAGTTGTTGTCCTTTATGTATAATAAAGTTAGGAATAATGGGCAGGTAGGAAGTTTAGTATTTATTGAGTTCCAGTTACGTGCCTGGCATTGTTTGGGATATTTTTCTTAAAAACTAACACAAACCTTAGAAATGGAAAAAAGACATTTTAAAATTTCTGAGACAGGGTTTTGCTATTTAGCCCATGTTGTCCTCGAACTCTCAGCGATCCTCCTGCCTCAGCCTCCCGAGTACTGGGATCACAGGCCTGCGCCACCATGCCCGGGTTGCACAGGGGAGCTGGAGTCTCAGATGAGTCTTGTCAGCCACCTGAGCTGTGACCCAGATGTGATCCAAGCCACCAGGGATGGGGCTGCTGTCTGCAGATGGCAGCAGGAGATGCTGTCGGAGCTGGGCGTCAACGACTACTGGCAACTAGAAGGACCTAGACAGATACCTGGCGTTCTTTTCTGATGGCTTCACTGCCATCGGTCATTCCAGTGAAGGCCCTGGGATTGCAACACGGCACCCAGAAAGCCCCAGGCTTAGGCGCTCCGGCCTTAACCTACCTAAACCTCCCTTGCTGTGACTAACAGGGATGGGCGTAGCCCGCGGCCCTGCCACTGCAGGAAAACACCGGAGATGGGGCCAAGGGGCTGCACGGCTCACTGACCCACGTTCCCCGACTGAACTCAAGAGGGCTATTGGTGGTCAAATCTCTTTGCTCCTCAACTGGAAGAACTCAGGTCACTTTCTAGGCGGGAACAAGAAAAGGGGTTCAGGTACCTACCCGAAGTTGACATTTCATTAACTGAGCTTTCACGGTAATTTCCTGCAGCTCATCACTTCCCTTCTGGGAAACTCTTGTGTGTGTGTGTGTGTGTGTGTGTGTGTGTGTGTGTGTGTTCATTTCTGTGATCCTGGGGATTGAACCCAGGGCCTCCACACTGAGCTCCATCCCCAGCCCTTTTTATTTTTTATTTTGAGACAGTCTCACTAAGTCCCTAAGTTGCCCAGGGTAGTCTGGGACTTGCAGTCCTCCTGCCTCTGCCTCCCAGAGCACTGGGATGACGGGGTTGTCCCACCATGCCTGGCTACTCAAGTATTTTTGCACTTTTTTTTTGTCTGTCTTTTCTCAACCATGATACCATCAATTCCAATATTTGAGATTTTGAGTTACTCCTCTTGGGGATCATTAGAAAAAAGAAGAACAGGGGTTGCGAAGGGGAAAAGGGAAAAATTCAGAGAATCTGGCGATAAGCAGCAGCAGGGGGCATGGGGGAGCAGGTCTCCGGAGGTTCCCATGAGCGGGTGAGTAGGCCGGGCATGAGCTTGGTCTAAAGGAAGCGCGTTGCAAGCCTCAGTTCCGTGCTCTGGAATCGGGGAGCTCGCTGAGTGTTGCTTCCTAGATTCCTGTAATCTCCGGCATGAAAGCTTCTTAAAGCCTCATAAAACTCTGGCTTGTTCTGCTCTGGGGACAGTGTGGGATCACCAGATGGGAAACCAACTCCATTCGGAGCCTGGAAGGTTTCTGAGAAGCCACAGGAGGTGAATGAGCAACCACAAAACTCATTTATTGCCTCATTTTTTAGTACTGGGGATTGACCCCCAGGCCTCTTCACTAAACTGCAGCCCCAGGCCTTTTAAAACAATTTTTGAGACAGAGTCTTGCTGAATAGCACAGGCTGGGCTCCAACTTTCGATCCTCCTGCCTCAGCCTCCCAGAGAGCTGAGATTACAGGTGTATGACACCTGCCCCAGCTAAAACTCATTTTTACAAATGAGATGTGAGAATGTCCTAGATACACTCCTGTTTTGTGGTCTCTGGGAACTCAGGATTTCACAAAAGCGCTCAAATCCCTTAACCTCAAAGTCTCTGGCCCCTGGGCTAGGGTGGCACTGGGCTGCATATCTGTGTGCACATCTGTCTGCCCTCCAGTGGCTTCATCCAGGGAGCCGATGTCCTGCACAGACGGCTCATGTGGCATGACCAGAGAGGGGGGTCCAGAACAAGAAACGAGTCTTCTGTACAGAGTGACAGAGAAGGATGTCGCCGACAGCATAGCCACCACAATCCCACGAGGCCCGGGGTGTGAGCTGCCATGGCATAGGAGCCACACTCTGGTGACCTCCAGACCCAGCCACCAGGCTTGTAGACAACGAGGAGCCATCAGAGGACGTGGAGCCTCAGAGTGTTATTAAAGCTATTTTTGGAAAATAACTGGCTGAAGAAGAGAGAGGTGTCGCAATCCTGGGGAGAGAGGTGAGAGGGCTTGAGCTTGGCACTCACTGTGTGGGTGGGAGGCACTGGCCTGGAGTATCCAGGCAGAGGCTGATGAGGGGTTGGGGTGATGGCGAGGGAGGGGCTGGAGGTTTATAGATGGGGGATTAGGAGAAAGGCACTGTCACAGAGGGGAGAGGCAGGCAGGGAATGCAGAGGAAGAACAGGTTTGGGTGGAGGCCGGGGTTGTGAACAGCCCAGGTCCTGAGACTTTTGGCCGCCGTCCTTCGTCTGTCACCGGGTTGAGCGTTTTGGAGGGCAGCGCCGTGAGTCGGAGAAGCCCACACTCTGGCTCCGCGGCTTCACGGGTGACCCCGGGCCATGAGTGACCCCTCCAGGTCTCAGCGTCCTCCCTTGTGAAAGGCAGCAGCCACACTGTGGGACGCTGACAGGCACTCGCATGTAGGGGTGGAGGATGGGGCACTCACTCCAGGCACCAGACTGATGCTGGGGATCGAATCTGGGCCTTCGCTCTGAGCTACATTCCCAGCCCTTTTTGTATTTTTTGTTTTGAGATGAGGTCTTGCTAAGTCACCCAGGCTGGGCTTCAAGTTGCAGCTCTCCTGCCTCAGCCTCCCAGAGTGCTGGGACTGCAGGAGAGCTTCGTCTTACTATTATTATTACTATTATTATTATTATTATTGTTATTATTATTTTGGTGTGCTGGAGATTGAATTCAGGACCTTGCACATGGTAGGCAATGGCTTTGTCACCTGCGGCAAAAGTGACCCCCAGTTTTCCCCTTCTGTCTTAAAAGTACTTCAATTTGATTCAAAACCAACATTTGGAAGACAGAGACCTGAATCCATGCGTTAACGAGTAAAGCCTGTGCTGCAGAAATTGCTGAGGTGGACAGAGTCTTGCTGTTTTCCTTCTTTGTACCTGCGCACCTGCAGGTACAAAGGCTCTCCAAGAAGCGCAGAAAGGCTCTGCCACAAGGCCTGGTGTGGAGCCAGGCCACGGGACGTGCATACGTGGACTGCACCGAATGGCACAAGTACCATGTGCTGATCCTGGGGTGGTGCCACACACCTGGAAACCCAGCACTTGGGGAGGCTGAGACAGGAGGATCACAAGTTTAAGACCAGCAATTAAGGAATTTACTGAGACCCTGTCTTAAAATTAAAAGTAAAGGGCTGGGGATTTAGCTCAGTGGTTTTGCTGCCTGCTGCGCAAGCGCAAGGACCTGAGTTTGATCCTCGGTACCAAAAAAAAAAAAATTAAAAATAGGGGTTGGGGATACACCTCAGGGCAAGGTCTTGGGTTCAATCGCCAGTAGCTAAAAGAAAATAAAGAAAGAAAGAACTCCCCAAATTTAAAGACTCAAATCATAAATGGGCATCTGAAATGAACAGACATTTCCCAGACAGGCAAAAGCAGCAAATAAACATATAAAAAAATGTTCAACATCATTGGTCATTGGAGAGATGCAGATGAAAACAACATTGAGATTCCATCTCACCCCAGAAAGAATGGCTGCTATTAAGAAATCATCCAATAACCAATGCTGTCGGGGGTGTGGGGAGAAAGGAACCCT
>NW_004624865.1:5086870-5136553 GCF_000247695.1 Heterocephalus glaber
ATAAAGAACGAGAAACTAGAGACATTTATAGCTAAATGAATGCATACTGAGGCCATACTCTTAAGCGAAATAAATAGGACACACGTGTAAATACAGAATAGTTTCTCTGTGTGAGGTACTGAAAGTGTAAATAAGGATTAAAATGATTAAAACGAATAATTGATAATTTGAAATAGGAATAAAAGGTCCGAAAGGGTAGGGGAAGTGGGACGGGAAGGGGAAAGGAAAGAAGGGAAAGGAAAAATTATGAGAACAGTAAAAAATGGAAACAAAGTCTTTGTAAATAGGGAAGGGTGGAGGGGGTGAAGGCAGGACTGGGAATGGGGAAAAAAATAAGAATCAAGATACATCAAGTACAGGTACAAGCACCCAATGATAAATGTAAATGTACTGTATACCTAAAATGTACCAATAGAAGAATTTAAGCCAAAAAAGAAAAGAAGAGAAAAACACGATGCGAGGTAGAAGCTTGAGGATTGAAACAATTGCGCGCTCAAGTTGCCAAGGAAGCGGCGGGGAGCTGTGACGTCAGGAGGCGGGGCCTCGCCAGAACCACCTGGGTGCCCGCCCCCGCCGAAGCCGGGGCGGGTGACTCGGAGCTGGACTCCCGGGGGCAGTGGCCCTCAGGGGTGCGAGGCGGGAGGGGCGGGAGGGGCCTGGCGATCGAGGAAAGCATCGCCTGTTCTCTCGCCTGCCGAGAACCCCAATGCGGGTCCTGGAGCCTGCAGACACCTGTCGTGGAGATGTTTTTCTGGTTCCCCTCACCAAAAGGAGGGGCGTCTCACGGGGGTGGGGAGGGGAGGTTTTCTCTCTCCTTGCATTTTCCCCCCAGTACAGAGGATTGAATCTGGGACCTTTGTCCTGAGCTACATCCCTGGCCCTTTTTCAATTTTTTCTTTTTTAAAATTTTGAGACAGGCTCTGGTCATATTGCCCAGGCAGGGCTTGAACTTGTGATTCTCCTGCCTCAGCCTCCCAGAGTGCTAGGATTACGAGCAGCCAGGGCTACACCTGCCACCCCGTTCATTTCTGTCCAGAGGGTCAGCACTTCAGAAACACCTGGGGAAGGGCCGGGGATTTAGCTCCGTTGTTTCGCTGCCTGCTGCGCAAGCGCAAGGACCGGAGTTCGATCCCCGGTACCAAAAACAAAACAAAAGAAACAAAAATAAACATCTGGGGAAAACGATTCGAATTGTGGGCCCCAGGGCACGCACGCTTCATTCCGGGGCCACCTCTTTCATTTTAGGTGATGTTTAACCTAATCACGGAATGTAATTAATGAGGCCGCTGGTGAGAAAAGGTCATTGCATTTAAGTGGTATTTGACTTCAAAATTCCTGCAGGAGTCTTCGAGACACACGTCCAACCCAAATATCCATAAAACCCGGACTAATTGTTCAGGAGGACAAAAGGCCAAGTGAGCTGAATACCAGGCTCTGAATTTAGAAAGTCAACAAAAACCTTCTTTGTGAGCTCTTCCCGGAGCACTGCTAACCCAAGCGGCTTTATGCTTGACGACTGCTTGTTGGCACCCGGCACCCAACCGGCGCTGAGCCCTGCACTCCTGCCTTGTGAGAGGAAGAGCTTTGGGCATGTACGCAGCTTGCAAATACACCAGGGCATTTTAAGTAAAAAGCTGCCAGCTGCTTACTCAATAAAAATACACACTATTACCTATCTGCAGTGCATAATTCTCCACAGGACTTTCCCACCCGCTGGATTTGTGCACATATATGTGCACACATACATTGTGTTTTCGGGCAGGGTCTCAATCTGTAGTTCAGGCCGGCCTTGAACTCACTGTGATTCTCCTGCCTCAGCCTCCGCTCCTTTTCTCCCTTAAGCAGTTAGGCACCTTCCAGGTGAGTTCATTGCCTCCAGCTGCCAGGTGGCAGCAGCTGGGTCCAGGGACTGCCTTCCTCCACTCCAGGTTTAGAAGTGGCTGTAGCTGGGTGTGGTGGCACACAGGTATGATCCCAGCACTTGGGAGGCTGAGGCAGGAGGATCACTGCTTAGATAGTGAGACCTGTCTCAAAAAACCAAAAACCGGGCTGGGGATTTAGCTCAGTGGTTTCACCACCTGCTGTGCAAGTGCAAGGACCTGAGTTTGATCCCCGGTACCAAAACAACAACAACAAAAAAACCCCCCAAAACCAAAACCCCAGTGAATGCAGCCGGGCACGGTGGTGCACTCCTCTAATGCCAGCAGGCAGGAGGCTGAGGGAGGAGGACTGCCACGCATTCTAGGCCAACCTGAACTACATAGCAAGACCCTGTCTCAAAAAAAACCCAAAACACAAGTAAATACAACAAATACAAATTTTTGGATTTATATAATTTATTGCTGTAACTTTTTTCAAAGAACATATAGCACTTAAAAAATAAATGCAAGGTTCACCTGTTTTATAATACACATTTTAATAAGCATGTTCAATATACACACATGTATGTGTGCGTAATAAAACTGTATTTTCTACAGTTCCCTGGAGTGTTATGATTTGACATTACCGTCACTTGCAAAATATGTTTCCAACCAAGTTTCTGTTTCTTTTTTTCTCTATCTTCTCCTGGATCTTGAGTTCTTTTTTGTTTCACTGTATTTCTTTTTAAAAAGCTTCTTTTCAATTAAGCTCACTTCGTCATGGAGAAGGGCGGCCTTTATCCTCAGCAGGAAGGAGAAGAGGTTTAGTATAAACTGGTAGCTCAGAGAGAAATTGGATTCTTCATAGGTGGTCACGTGTTTGCAGTAGCTGGAAGAGAAGGAAAAGGAGCCAGTTATCTTCCCCTGGTGATTCAGAAGTGTGTGTGATGTAGCATGGTGATGCACACCTGTGATCCCAGCACTTGGGAAGCTGAGGCAGGAGGATCCCCATGAGCTCCAGGCCAGCCTGGGCCACACGGTGAGACCCTGTTCCTAAGCTCTGAAGCCTCACCCACCTCCTGCAGAACTTCTGAGTGCTCAGCCAGTACAAGGAATTCTTGGTCACCAGTGCTGGGCCTTTCTTTACCAGGATGCCCTGGAGGCTGTGGCCATGGAAACAGGGCCTGGAGGGGTCGTCTTCGGCCCAGTGGAACTGGAAACTCGAAGGGCTTTTCTTCTCAATGGTCGGTGCTGAATCGGCCAGTGTACTAAACTGTTTCTGTAGATTCACCACCATTTCTGGAAATGGAAGAAAAAGGAAGGAATAAAACAGAGAAGTAGTGTCATGTGATCACAAAGCAAGCCTAGAGTCTCCCTGATAGCAACGCAGATGTGGCAGTTTCTTAGTTTTGAAATTAGAACTGGTTTTTTTTTTGGTACCAGAGATCAAACTCGGGTCCTTCCGCTTGCCCAGCAGGCTGCGAAACCACTGAGCTAAATCCCCGGCCCTGTTTCTTAGTTTTGATCAAACATTTCACAGTAATGATCGAGGGTAGCATCAGGTAAAACAGAAACTGGATAAGGGGCAAAGAACCACTTATTCATAAATGATTAAAATGGTAAATTTTGTGTATATTTTATCAAAATTTAAAAAGAGCTGGGAGTGGTATGCATGTCTTTATTCCCAGCACTCTGGGAGGCTGAGGCAGGAGGATCACAAGTTCCGGCCCACCTTGAGGGATTTAAGACAGGCAGAAGGTCCAAGCTCTATCCCCGGTACAAGACTCAAGGGGGGGCTGGGGGTGTAGCTCACAGTGAAGGCCTTGGCCTCAATCCCCAGTACTGAAAAGGGAAAAAGTGCAACGTAAGGGCCGTTCTCCCGGCAGTTTTCAGTCCTTCAAGCCCAGCGCCAGGTTTTGGAGGGAACTTGGGCGTTCACGTGAGCGATGGCCATTTCTGAACTAACAGTCTTAGCGCTTCCTCGCAGCTGCTGCTGCTCTTCGTGCACGCGCAGGAACCTGCCAAGCCTTAGGCCCTCGTGTCTCGGGCCGATCCGTTTAGCTGATCACCGAGGTCCCTGCGAGCCCGAGCAGGACACCACTCACCCCTTCTCTTGGACGCCCCCGGCTTGTCGATGTGCGAGTGGTAGAGTGGCTTCTCGCTCTTCCACAGGTACCTGTGTGGGGCAGGCAGAGGGACAGCTGGAGCGGGAGGGCCGAGTGCCACCCACCCTTGAGCAGCGGCCAGAGGCCGCACCCCGGCCGGCCACAGAGACCAGGGTGGCCAAGTGCTACATCGCTCAGGGGACCCAGCTGGGAGGGCAGGGTCGGGAGGAGCCAGGATTACACCAAGCAGAACAGAAGTGGCCACTGGGCGTGACTGTGAAGCCTATCCTCCCAGCGCTCAGGAGGCTGAGGCAGGAAGACTGCCCTGAGTGTGAGACCCTGTCTCAGCAGACCTGGTTTCCCTCAGCAGAGCCTGGCTGCCGTTTCTTCCCTCCCTGGCTCTGGCCTGTGCCGCGGGCTGTCCTGGCAATTCTGGCTAGGAAATCGGGGGGACTTTGGACCAACCTAGCCCAAGGGTTCCCTGCAGGGCAGAGACTAAGAGTCACTGCTGTCCTGAGGATCACCAGGGAGCAGCCCGGGACTCAGGCCCGAGGGGAGAGCACTGTGTGCAGCACTGGGGCAGTGGCCACTGCTACAAGGTTCTGCCATGCAGTTCAGGCTGGCCTGGAAACTCGCAGTGATCCTCCTGCCTCAGCCTCCCGAGTGCAGCCACCATGCCCAGCCACAGAGTTCATTTGTAACCTCATTGTCACTCCTTCTGCGCACCCTAAAGCGGAGGACTCTTAGAACTTGTAGTCACAACTAAAGCTGCCCTCTTGGTCACAGGCCCCTTTCGATTCTGAGACACTGTGGCAACAGGAATGAGTACTGAGTTGAGGGACCTGGCTCTGCAACTTCCTGGTGAAAGTGAAGTGGCCCCAGAGAGGATGGAGGGGCAGGGGCAGGGGCACGGGCAGCCCCATGTGGGCAGGGAGTGGCAGCCAGCACAGGCTCATTTCACTACGCAGTGACAAACAGACAGAGAAATGGCCAGCTGAGCTTGGCACCTCTAACCTGTCTTTCTCTGTCCACAGGACTGTGTGAGGAACAACTAGAATCACCTAGGGACAGGTTCTCTAAATCCCATATAACTATTAGACAAAATGATCTTATCTGTGGATTTCCTAAAAAGGTGATAAACAATGGGAAGTCAGAAATATGAGGGTTTTATTATTTACCCAAAGTATTCTACAATTAGTAATTTTTCACTGTTTTTTTTAACACTCGGAAAGAAAATATACACAAAAGTAGACATTTAATATTATGATAGCAAACGGTCACTGTAATCAATTTAGAATTGGGCTTTTTCTCAAGTATTTAAAAAATAATTCAGTATAATCATGACTGAGAGAGAGAGAGAGAGAAAGAGAGAGGAGATTTTTTTTTCATTTTTTTGAGACAGGGCCTCGCTATGTAGTCTAGGCTGGTCTTGAATTCACTGTGTAGCCCAAGCTGGCCTCAAACTTGGGGCAATCCTCCTGCCTCAGCCTCCCAAGTGCTGGGAATCCATTTGCTCTCCAAGCCCTTGATCTTGGGCAACCGCACGTCTGTTTTTCTGCCTTTTCTGACTGGAATATAAATGGACCCACGCTGTGTCACCCTTTGAGTCTCTCCCTTAGCAGGGTGCGGGTGAAATGTATTCACACTTCGGCTCTTTCTTGTGGCCCAAGGGTGCTGCCCATGTGGCTGTGGTACAGCTGGTTTCTCCGGTTGTGGCTGAGGGACATCTGGGTGGCTGCCAGCTCTAGGCGGCTGTGAATGAGGCTGCTATCAGCGTCCTACACGGATTCCTGTGTGGACATGAGTTTCACCACATTTGGGTAAAAACCAAGATGTGGACAGCCCTGGGTGTGTCCCTACATTGCGTGCCTGACTTTGGGAGACACCGCCACGGCTCACGCACGGCTGCACCACTTTGCAACCACATGTGGTACAGTCAAGTTTGGGGTTTGGTTTTAGCTATTCTGAGATAATATTTCATTGTGGGGTTGTTTTTTTTTGGTACCAGGGATCAAACTCGGGACCTTGTGCGGAGCTAAATCCCCAGCCCTAGGGCTTGTTTTTTTTTTGAGACAGGTTCTCACTCTGTAGTTCAGCTTGGCCTGGAACTCCCAGGGTATATCTCAGAGGTAAAAAACTTGTCTACAGTGTGTGGCACCCTGGGATCTAGACCCAGCACCGGAAGAAAAAAGTTTACTAGAAGGTGACCATTTCTAAGAATAAAAGTCACAATGTTGATGATCTGTACTGATGGGACTTCAGCTTTCAAATAACACAGAAATAAAGTAGGAGAATCTAAGACAAGAAAAGAGCTGGGTGTGGTGGTGCAGGCCTAGAATCTCAGCACTTTGGGAGGCTGAGGCAGGAAGGTTACAAGTTCAAGTCCAGCCTGGGCAACTTTGTGAGATCCTGCCTCAAAAAACAAAGGGGGGGGCCCGGGGATTTAGCTCAGTGGTTTCACCACCTGCTGTGCAAGCACCAAGGACCTGAGTTCGATCCCCGGTACCAAAAAAAAAACTCAAAAAGGGCTGGGGGTGCAGCTCAATGGTGGGGCACCCCTGGGTGGTCCCCAGCATCACTAAATAAATAAGAAGAGACAACATACTTGGCTCTTGCTTCCTCCCAATTTTGTTTCTTCTCATCCACACTTTTCTTCATGACTTGGTACCACTTTCTGAAACTGAACCATGGTTTATCTGAAAGAAATGGGGTGCGTGGTTATTAGTGAAACAAACCACATCACAGTAACATCGATCTTTCGGGTCTGCCTTCATTGACGCAGCTGAACATTTATGCAACAGCTCCTGAAGTTACCTGAGTTTTCACCGATGTCGTGGCCTTACCTGGATTCAACCCGAAACATCTCTTCCTGCCTGTTTCTCCTAGATATGACTCTTAGGGAACAGAAGACACACACTGCTGTCACAGTACAACTAGGCCTCTTCCTTCCCCTAAGCCCAATACCCGGCACACATGGCCTGGCACTTGCTGGGGCCCTGACTGCCTGCAAACGTGTGAACTGGGGAACATTTGACCGAAAAGCATGTGAGACTCAGCTCTAAGAGCCGAATCTAGACTTCTAGGCTCACTGCCTCCTGTTCCCATTCTTCCCAGTCTTAATCCACAGCTTTCTAGAGATTAAAAAGAAAGTGGATCCTACTGGGTAGTTCATGTGTGTTCAGATGTAGAAGTGAGAGTGACAAGAGAACTGAAGATAGCAGAGTACAGAAGGGGATTATTCTCTAATGAAGACAGTCTCTTCAATGTCTAATTAAAAATCTCTTCAACTGGCCAATAGTGTCATCACCCAAACCAACCTAGCCTTGTAGCCATTCGGCCACGGAGGAGTGGACCCCAGCAGGATCATAGGGCAGAGGATACTGCAGCAATTACTCTGTATAAAGGTCTCGGGCTCACAGCTTCTCTAGGTCGGGGGGAGAGGGTGGAGGACAGTGGGGGGACAGGGTGGGGACAATGCCCTGCCTCCTGAGGGCACAGGATTCTGAGGCCCAGAGGGAGAGGTTGGGTGCTGCCTTCACCCACACGTCCATGCAGCCTGCAATCACCGTTAGCACTGAAAGGGACCTCGGGAGACTCCGGCTGAGCCAGAGTCCAAGCTTTCAGAGCAGCATGTGGAAAGCGGTGCATTGTCCTGCACAGAATCTGGAAGGAACACACCAACTGCCCATTCCTTGAGCTCCTAAAAGCCACAGACATAAAATCCTGATGAGAACAGAAGGCAAGTGGGACTGAATTTAAGAATTCAACAATTCCCCAAACTTCACAGAGTTGCTCTTAGGCCAGTTACTCTGTTAAGATGGTAAAACTGAGGTTCAGAATGAAGCTGCAAACCATCAGCCATCCACGGCCTCGTCCAGTGGGCGGGCAGAAGTGGGGACTTGGAGCAGCCGCGCTCCCACACAGCAGGAAGTCACTGCAGCCTGCAGCTGCCCACCACAGACTTAGGTGGTTATGTGACCAGAGAATCCTGGGCCCAGGTGAGGTTTGCACATGCGTATGTGTGCGTGAGTGTGCGTGTGTACTATTTCAGCCCCCCCTGATTTATTGTATCTTAGAATCCACCATTTACAATCACTTTGAATTTGATAGAGAAAAAAATTCAGTACCTGTTTTGTTCTTTTCATTATTGACTTCAGCGAGATCAGACAAAGACCTAGGGATAACAATAAGTGTGTGGATTGATTTAGAAATCACATATGTGAGTTACATTTTGAATTCTTCTGAGAGGAAAGTATAAAACTGTATTTGAAATTTGAAACTGATACCAAATCTTCTTGGAGAAACAATCACTGAAGCTGGAAGGAAGACACCATGAAAACTACTCTGCTGGGCGTGGTGGTACATGCCTGTCATCCCAGCACTAGGGAGGAGGAGGGACGATTGCCACGAGTTCAAGGCCAGCCTGGGCTACATAGTGAGACCCTGTCTCAAAACAAACCAACCAGGGCTGGAGACTTAGCTCAGTGGTGCTGCCACCTGCCTTGCAAGTGCAAGGTCCCTGAGTTCGATTCCCATACCAAAAAATAACTTAAAAAATTAAAAAAACCCCAAACCAACCAACACCCAGAATGACACGATCAAGCGTTATTTGCCATAAAATTTAAATGCTCTCACCATTCTAAATTGTCATCCAATAGGAAGAGCAGTTTCAAGACCACCACAATGAGAGCTATGGCCTGCACATCATATTTCACTGTTTGGGCACCTTTAGCTATCGGGTCAAATGTCAGAGAATCCACGTCCCCCAGCCCGGTCATCTTTGTCACTTGGTGGGTTAACCCGTGCATTTCATCTGTTGAAGAATGAAACAGTCAAATGTGAGTTAAATTCTTCGTCAAACTAGGCCCCAGCAATGTGTGTATCCACGAGACACAAGGCTGGGCACAGGGCACACACCTGAAACCCCAGCTACCCAGAAGGCTGAGGCACGAGGATCAAAAGTTCAAAGCCAGCCTGGGTAACCTAGGTTTAAGTAAAATTTCAGATGTGGAGGGGGCTGTAGCTCTGCACTCTTTGGGTACAATCCATAATTCTGGGGAAAGGCATGACACTACTAGAACCTGGAGATGCATGTGCATTTTGTGATAAAATGCACCCCCAAAGTGACACCTGTATGAAGAAATGTAAAGGCTGATCTCGGCAAGGCCTACATCTTCTGCCTCTGCAGAGCACACTGTGGCCCCCGGCGTCAGCCACATCTCCTGCAGGACACATCTCGTCTGTGTCCCATGCTGGCGCTCACTGACTCGGCTGCAGCATCCCTGGCGTGTTGGGCAGATGCACAGTGGGTGCTGACCTGATGCCCTGCTTGCCTAGGGGAGGGATGTGGGACTCAGAGGCAGGAAACCAGGCCTCCACATCAGGAACCTCTGACTCTGCATCAGGGCCAACAAGCCTCGGTTTCTCCACTTGTCACCAGAATAAACCAAGCAAGCACACCCTGGACAGCTCCACTTCTAAGCACACTTCTGTACTGAGTTCTCAGGATGCGCCATGTCCCTGGGGGGGGCACACTGAAGCTCAAGAGCTGCTGCCTGAGGAGCCTGGGGACTAAGCATGGTGCAGCTGTGGTCCCCTCCATGTCCTGGTTGCTGGGTCCTCTGTGGAGCCACCCAACTGGATAGAGATCGTCTCCAACACCATGGCTCTGTCACCTTCCACACGTCCCTGGGCCTTTGTCCGCTGCAAGTCTGTCACATGCAGAAAGCAGGGCCGGGGTCTCCCATCCTCTGGTCTCAGCCTGTGGTGGTCCGGTCACCATGTCCCTGCTCCTGGGAACCCGTGACCACTCAGGGTTCCTGGAAAGAGCCACTACCAGTTGCCTCTGCTCGGCCTGTGCTTCCAAAGTCACTTTCTCTTCTCTGTTCTTCCTCATCTCTAGTTTTGGTGGGCCGACGGCCGCTCCTCTCACAGAACCTGGTCACATGATCCTGGTCCCACAATCCCAGTGGGGCAGCAGCAGCCTTCGACTGCCAGGCAGCTGGCCACGGTTAAGGACTGACTTCCGCCTCCCTCTTGCTGAAAATCTGTCTTCCCCCCTGTAGCAACTGGCACGTACCCGGCCACAAGGACCCGTCTATGGTAAAGAATGACCAAAGTACAAATGGATTTCGTCCTGGAAATGTTTACATGCACATTTCCACTCATCAGGGCTGGGGCAGGGGCTCAGTGGTAAAGCACTTGCCTGGCGTGTGTGAGGCTCTGACTTCTGTCCCCAGCACTACCAAAAATAAACAAAGAAATTAACTTATTAAAAATACTTTTTTTTTTTGGCGGTACTGGGGATTGAACTCAGGACCTTGCACTTGTCAGGCAGGTGCGGCGCCACAGAGCCACATCCTCAGCCCAGCTTTTTTTTATGTACTGGGGATCAAACTCGGGACCTTGTGCTTTTGAGGCAGGTGCTGGGACTGCTGGGCTAAATCCCTGGCCCTAAAAGTGCTTTGAGCACTGCTTGTGGTGGCACACATCTGTAATCCCAGCACTTTGGAGGCTGAGGCAGGAGGACCACTGTGAGTGGGCTACATAGTGAGTTCAAGGCCAGCCTGAATTACATAACAAGATCCTGTCTCAAAAACAAAACAACAACAACAACAAAAAGCCCACTCGTGCTTTGTTCACACAGCAACAGAACATCCATATATATACATACACGTACACAATGGTAACTCAGTCTGTGGCATCCAAGGGCTTCTATGGTCTACAGCCCTCCCCCAGCTGTTACTCACTCTTCATCCAGCGACTCCTACGCCTCCTACACTGTGGACACTTGGGGCAGAGACACCCTTTTTCTCCAGGACTCGTGGCTCAGTGCCAGGCAGCTAATCAGGTGGTGGTGGGTGGGGCTGGGGCAGGCGCCCGGTAGCCTTTAGTGCTGATTGAGGAGCAGGGCAGAGGCAGGGCAGGAAGTGTTCATGTGATGGAGAATGCAGATGTGCTAATGTCAAGGTGATTTTGACCCAGAGTCCATCTGAATGCACTCAGGGCCACCATCCAGGTGGGAAGAGATGAGGATGTATAGAAGTATGCTCAATTCACAATACATTTACTTGGGCTCGGTGGTGCACACCTGTGCTCCCAGCACTCAGGAGCCTGAGACAGGAAGATCACCGCAAGTTTGAGGCCAGCCTGGGCTAGCTACATAGTGAGTTCAAGACCAATCTGCACTACATAGTGAGACCCTGTCTCAAAAAAAACAAACAAAAATTTATTTGCTGAATGCCTCCTGTGTACAGGACTGGTACAATGGAGGACAGCAGAAAAAAGAGTAACATGGAAAAGCTAATTTCAAACCACATTCACTAAAATTTATCTATTACCTGATAGAAGGTTATAGAGGCTACAGTCTTTTCTCAGAAAATTTAAAAATCAAAACCACATTGGTCAGGGCTGGGGATTTGGCTCAGTGGTAATGCACCTGCCTTGAAAGTGCAAGGTCCAGAGTTAGATCCCCAGTACCAAAAAAAAAAAAAAAACGAAAAGAAAAAAAAAAAAAACCACATTGGCCAAAGCTTTTGTACATGGGGAGGGGAAGGGGGGAATGGGATAAAAGAAAATAAAAATTAAAAACCACACTGGTAATATTATCATAAAGAATATCTCCTGAAAATAATGTCTTTCTTTTACGATTAACATCTTGAACTGCCAAAAGTGCAGAATAACAAAACAGTAAATGGGCTGGGTGTGGTGGTGCATGCCTGTCCTCCCAGCTACTCAGGAGGCTGAGGCAGGAGGATCTCGAGTTCATGCCCCCAGCCTGGGCAACTGCTACTGATTATATGTAGGTGTCCCCCAAAGCATCCTGTGCTCACAGGTGGGGCTTTTGGGAAGTGACTGGATCCCGGTGTGGGATGCTGTGCACCTATGTCCCTCTTCCCTGGATGGCTGCTGCTTCCTGCCCACCAGGCGCCTCAGCCAGGCCACCCTGCCTGGGACCAGCCAACCATGGATTGAAACCTCTACAGATGGAGCCAAAATAAACCACTGCTCCTTTAATTTGTGGGTGTCGGGTATTTTCTTCCACCAATAAGGAAGTAACTCAAGACAGGAACTCAGTGAGACCCTATCTCAAAATGAAAACTTAAAAAGGCTGGGGGATGTAGCTCAGTGATGGAGCACTTGCCTAGCATGTGCAAGGCCCTGGGTTCAATCCCCAGTACTGCAGGGGAAAGAAAAGAAAAGCAAGAAAAGGCAAACAGAAGGAAGTGTGGGAGAGGCCTTGAGGATGGACAGACAGGGTCCCAGGGGAGGTGACGTCCAAGAGCACGGGGCTTGGATGCGGGAACTGGCACGTGCCGGTCCTCCCTGCACAGGCCCTAGGTGCCACTGAGCCCCCGGAGCCCCATCAATCCGTGCGTGGGGACCCCACCTGCCTTCCGTCCTCAGTGCTGAGGAGAATGCACATGGGGTGCTTTGGAAAGGCCAGAAGTCTCCAGGCCAGACCCAGATGGTGAAGCGGCAGAGCCTTCCCTGGCCAGGCCGGAGGAGCCCTGCAGAGACTGAGGGCCACTCAGGGGGTGTCGGCTGCTAGAACCTTCCACCTGGCCCCAAGGTCACACTGAACGGCCTGGAGAAAGGGCAGTGTTTGTTATCCCAGCAGAGGCAGAAGCACTTTTAGCTTTCTGGGGACCCAAAAATCTCTCTTTAAAGTTGGGTATGCTGGGCCACACCTGTAATCACAGCACTTGGGAGGCTGAGGCAGGAGGTTCTCGGTGAGTTCAAGGTCAGCGTGGGGTATATAGTGTGTTCAAAGCCAGTCTGAAGCACACAGTGAGATCTTGTCTAAAAAAACCCCGAAAGCACAAAAGACATGGCCTTCTTTTTGAGCAACAGTGTCATACAACTAATGGCACTATTGGAAGTAGCATCTGTAAATTGTGAAACAGCACATTCGAGAGGTCATCTCACACACAATCTTAAGCACAGATGATGTGCACACCAGTTTCAGGCACTTTAGACTCTAGATCCTGAAACATGAAGACTATCAGCCCCCCTTCCCCATACTGGGAATCAAACTCAGGCCCTTCCCTTCTGAGGCAGCGGCAGATGCAGCGGCGCTGAGCTAAATCTCCGGCCCTCACATCTTAATCTGTAAATCTGAAAACATGTATTGCTCTCTCCCCGACCAGTAATAAAATAAACTCAATACAGGCCATTTGTAAGATTTGTAAAAATATGAAAAAGGAAAAATGACATGGATTACCACAGCTAAGAAGTTGCTCACTTGCTTATTTATTTACTTATTAAGACAGGCTCTTACTGTGTAGTCCAGGCTGGCCTCAAACTCACAGTAGTCCTCTTGCCTCAGCCTCCTGAACATTGAGATTATAGGCATGCACCACCAGGCCTGTCTCAAAATAGCCACTTTAATGTTTCAGTATATGTACTTTTTTTTTTTTGGTATCGGGAATCGAACTCAGGTCCTTGTGCTTGCACAGCAGGCAGCAAAACCACTGAGCTAAGTCCTCGGCCTCAGTATATGTACTTCTAATTTCATGTACCTATCACCGTGTTACTTTGTAATCTGGCTCGTTTCATTTTTTTTTTATAACAAACATTTTCAATGCTTTAATAACTCTTCATAAACATTATCTTAGAAGCTACACAGTACAGCTGGGAGGGTTTACACCGATAATCCTAGCACTGTGGGAGGCTGAGGCAGGAGGACCACAAGTTCAAGCCCAGTCTGGACAAATCAGCAAGACCTTGTCTCAAAATAAAAACAAGTAACAAGGGCAGGGGAGGATGTGGTTCATTGTGAGGCCCTGGGTTCAATCCCCAGTACTACAGACACACCCACACACCCACACACAGACACAGACATGTAAATAAGAAACAATGCAAAACAGCAATTCTGATCTATCAACACATGAAAATGCAGATAAACATCTTCCAAATTCTAGAATCCTGACCAAAAGTGGCTTCTGAAATCTCAATAAGGGATACAGATTCCTTAGCTTTATAAATGACACATTTTCAAAGTTTAAATTCTTTTTGTTCCTGTTTATAAAAATATTTTATTTATATTTGTACATATATTACCATATTTTCTATTTACTTTCATAGTTAATGTACAATGTTGTGTATCACTTTTTTCACATCTGTGTTTTTCCCTCCTATTAAAAGTATGTCAAGGCCAGCACGGTGGTGCACACCTGTAGTCTCAGCTACTTTGGAGGCTGAGGCAGGAGTATCACTTGAGCCCAAGAGTCCAAGACCAGCCTGTGTAACACAGCTAACACAGCAAGACCCTTGTCTCAAAAAATAATGAAAAAAATAAAGGAAAATACATTGAATCACATTTTTGATGCTGCTTAAGCCACGATGTAGTCATAGCATGTTTGCATTTTCCCTTAAGAATAAAAGTGTGTCTTTCTCACATTTCCAGTCTAACGAGAAACTCAGGCCAGTGCATCGCATCGGCAGATTCCATCGGGGTGACTGTCACCAGTGACAGGTGTGGCGAGGCTCTTGCACAGCCCAGGTCACCGTCTTCCAGCGAGCACCAGGGTTTGATCTCCTCTCCTTTCACAGACTGGAACCCGCAGATGCCATCGAGTGACAAAAATGTCACAGAGTCGCTTCTGGGATTCATTCAAGTTAGAATCCAAAAGCCTTCATGCAGTGTTACTCTTTACAGAGCCAGCTGTGAGCAACACACTGACATCTGCTGCGTCCTCTCCTCAGCAAACGTGGTGTGAGAACCACGCCTGCTCTCAAGCATAAATCTCCTACTCCGAACTAGACTTCTATTTTTGAACGATGTCCCTGGAAACACTTTATTTTTTTCACTCTGTTTTAATAGGTTATACAGATTAATGAGTTTTATTTTGGCAGATTACTTAAGCAGTGTGTGTGTGTGTGTGTGTGTGTGTGTGTGTGTGTGTGTGTGTGTGTGTGTGGTGGATGACTTGAGACAGGGTTTCCCTATGTAGCCCAGGCTGGCCTTGAATTTGCAGCGATCCTCCTGCCTCAGCTTCTTGGGTGCTGGGATTACAGGTGTGCACTCCCACACCTGGCACTTAAGCATTTTGAATGGCCTGAATCCTTTTCAGAAAGGATTTTGAAATTAAGCTTCATGCTGCTGTGTGCCATCTCTGGGGGTTCCAGGAGTCTGTGGCAAGGAAATATGTTTCACATTCTGAGATTCCGGTAGCGAAAGCTCCCTCGGGGAGCAGCCTGAATGCTTACCAGGGAGGTTGGCTTCCATCAGATACTTCACACATAGGATGTTGGGGTGAAGGAAGCAGTCTTCGGTGATGTCTGGAAAACGGGGCAAATCTAAAAACGTGGCGATTTCAAACATGTGTTTATAGATCTCCTCATAGTCAGGCCAAGACTGAAATAGAGAGAGGTCACTGGGGTAGCAATTGTTCTGATTTTATTTTTTTGTTTTTTGGGTTTTTCTTGGTACCAGGGATCAAACTCGGGACCTTGTGCTTGTGAGGCAGGCGGTGGGACCACTGAGCTTAATTCCTGGCCCAATTGTTCTGATTTTAACGCCTTATGTTATTGAATGTTTGGAATGTGGGAGAAAATATGAAGAAGGAAACACCCACAAATCCTTACTGTTCTAACTCAGCAATTTTTTTTTGGAGACAGAGTCTCACTATGTAGCCCAGGCTGGGCTTGAACTTGCAGTGATCCTCTTGCCTTAGTGTCCTGAGTGCTGGGATTACAGGCGTGCACCACCACACCTGGCTTAATCTACTAATTTAAAAAAGTCACAATACTAAATTAAAAAGCCACTAAAATTATTTGTCTCCTAAAATTCTTGGTGACTCTGCCCGAGCTGTACAGAACGGAAGTGTGACTCTTGCCCCTGAAAGGTTGGAGGATCAAGCTGACACTTAGTCACGGTGCTATCAAAGGGCTCCAACACACAGCTCTCTCTCGTCCCTCCCTCCTGCACCTCTCAGAATTGTCAGATTCATACTCGTCGCAAGTGCAGCCTGCTGGCATGTAACATTCACGCACTGCTACGTGGGAGAACACCGCGGTCCGTGTCTAGCAGGTGAAAATCCACACTTGACTTCCTGCAGAACTCCTTCACGTACATTCTCTTATGAAGTTCAGAAAAATCTGTTTTTTCCTGAGTAAACATTAATAAAGTCTGTCTGGTACTTTAAGACTGCCTTTCTGCCCGTGTGATTCCTACTTCTGTAACTTATAAACAGTTCTAATGTCAATACTATGTGTAATTTTGCTCCTTTATTTATCTGTTTGCATGAAAGCCTGCTCTGTGCAAGGTGCTTGAGGAAATGGGATGGGGTGAAGATGAACAAAGCAGATCCCTCAAGGGGTTGCCATCTAGAGTAGGAGCCAAGTGTGCAGAAATGGTTGGAGTGCAGTGTGGGAAGCTGTCAAGCACCATGCATAGGAGGAACAGTCGGCTGATGGGACCCCAGGAGAGCTGTCACAGCAGGGTCTGTTAGGACTGGTGCTGAATACAGTGCTTTGCAATCTGCTGGTAAGACCTGCGTGTGCTGAGCGGGTGACATCTTATGACAGCAACTCTACTCTCAGCTACACTCCCCAAAACCTGCACACAGCCCTGAAAGCTGGGTTCTATGAAGTTCCTGTAGCAAGCTGCTTGTATGAGGGCCCAGCAGGAAGCTCCCCAAATGTGCATCAAGGACAGGAGAGAAAGGCATATGTTGCAGGCACAAAAATACAGTGAATGTTTAAATTAAAAAATGTATCACAGTAAGATACTTTGCCACCAATCCCCCCAAATCCTCCTCCTTGCTTCCAACACACTCAGCCCATCGTCCTTGACACTTCCTGCAGCAGCTCTGGAGTCCTCTTTCCTGAGGGTCTTTAGGTACACTGTCCTGGCTGCCTTGATGTCCTGAATGGATTAAAAATGTCTCCCTTTCATGGTCATTGTGCCTTTAGGGAAGAGCTGGAAGTCACACAGTGCCAGATCCGGTGACTAAGGTGGATAAAGACACAGTGTCACGTTTTTTTACAAGCTGCCTTTCTGGATGGTACTCGGCAGCAGCAGTCACCATATTTTTTATCACACCTGGTAAAGTCCCTCAGGAACGAGAACTCCAGAGCTGCTGCAGAAAGTGGCAAAAACAATGGGATGAGTGTGTCTGATGTCAGGAGGATTCTGAGGGGATTCACAGCAGTATGTTTTTCACTGTGACATATATTTTTAAAGAAATGCATAAACATTCATGGTGATCACCCTCATGGTCTCAGGTGTCAGCAATGAAATGAATGCTCTACATGCAACAGTGTGAATGAATTCAAATTCTCAGGACATAACATTCCAAGAAGGAAGCCAGATGTAAAAGAAGAACAATTCCATTCATATAAGGTCACGTCAGGAGTCAGGACTGCAGCTACCCCAGGGGTGAGGCTGGATGGGGGCGCGCAAGCACAGCTCATGCTGCATACTCTTAGGATATGGACATTTTCCAAGATGTCTATTTTACCTTAATAAAAAGCCTATAATCGCAGCAGTCTGGGAGGCTGAGGCAGGAGGATCACTGGGTTGAGCCCACCCTGGGTAATTCAGCACTTAGTGAGACACTGTCTCAAAGTAAAAACTTTAAAAAGGGGGGTGTGTGTTGGGGATGTAGCTCAGTGCAAAGGCCCAGGGTTCGATCCCCAGTACCAACCCTCTTCCAAAAAAAGTAAAAAAGTTAAAGAAAAGGGAGAGAGTGAGGTGAAAAGGAAAGACAACATCAGTTAAGTATAAGAGAGCTACTCTGATGTCATCTTTAGCAAAGAAATAATCTAATTGAGAAACAGAGCTTTGGAAAGACCTTAGGAAGTAGACAGTGTAAATCTACAGACACCCTGGGAGGAGGACACCCGGGCCTTCTTAAAAATCTCTGTGACGAGGGCCATGGACGTAGCTCAGTGGCACTGTGCTTGCCTGGCAAGTGCAAGGTCCTGAGTTCGATCCCTGGTACCAGAAAACAAAATAAAACAAAACAAAACAAAATAAAACTCCACAGTGAGAACCTAGCTCTTTCTCCCAAGGCAGCCTTGTTTGTCTTGGGCCCATGGCTGAACCCAGTCTGCCAATGAGCTCTGCCTGCAGTGCCAGGTACCCCATTGTAATGGGTCTAATCATTGGTTTAAGGAAAAACCTACTGTGTTTCACTGAAAATAAGACCTAGGGCCTGGGGATTTGGCTTAGTGGTTATGCCACCTGCCTGGCAAGTGCAAGGACCCAAGTTGGATCCCTGGTACCAAAAAAAAAAAAAAGAAACTAAGACCTAGCCAGAAAATAATCAGCCTTAAAAACTAGAGATCAGTCAGCTGCCTGCCTCACAAGCACAAGGACCCGAGTTTGATCCCCGGTACCAAAAAAACAAAAACTAGAGATCAAAAATGCCAGCCCCAGATGGGCGTGGTGACACATGCCTGGAATCCCAGCACTCAGGAGACTGAGGCAGGAGGATTGCTGTGAGTTCAAGGCCAGCCTGGGCTACACAGTGAGTTTAAAGCTATCTCCTCTGGGCATATACCCCAAGTAGGATTGCTGGGCGTATGGTAGTTCTATTTCTGATTTCTTCGGATACATCCATGCTATTTTCCATAGTGGTCAAAGCTTGGTTTTAGATGCTACTATTTCTCACCACTTCTGCTGCTACTGCCTGCTCCTACGCCAGCCCCAGACCTGGCCCACCACCCTCAGGAACAGCACCGGGTCCGCTCTGGCTGTGGTGCAGCTGGGGGCCAGAGTGAGACTTTCAGTGCAAATCTGATATGTCACTGTCTTTGAGAACCCACTAACAGGTCACGCAGCTCCGAGGCCGCCATGTGTGGCTCTGGCTTTGTCTGAGGTAAACTGTCTGCTAGACCTTTAGGGGAGAAGGTGGAATGACCAGGAAAGGCAGCAGCAGGGAGACGAGGCGCGTGCACGGAGCACAGGGACACCTGCATTGCTTCGTGTTACAGGGGGCGTCTTCTTCCATCCCACACCACTTCTGGCCTAAGAGGCCACAGGCTGGACGAGCTCTTGGGGACAGGGTGTGCTCACCGCAGCATTAGGTGAACGGAATTGCTGTGGGTCCCTAGAGTGGAGAATGTGCCGACTGAGAGCAAGCGAGTGATGACAGACAGCAAGGTAGCTGATCCTGCAGCCCAGCTGTGGTTGTGCTGGGAGGGCAGAGAGGGGCCCGAGAGCCCTGTCTTCACCACACTCAGCTTCCTTTCTTCCAGGTGGCTTTAAACTGCCCGCCTGCTCGTCATTCTAACACAGACGCACAAGCAATCCTGAGGGGCATTCGAGATGGGGGCACACCGAGGGTAGGGTGTGGAGGAGACTCCATCCACTAAGGGAGGTGAGGACAGGCTGGGTGGAGCCCTTCTGCCTCCCATCGCTTTGGGCACAGGTTCACGAGGGCCGCAGGGGTGCTCCACAGCGCGTGAGTCACCAGGGCACTGCACCACTCAGTGGGTTTGGCCAAACCAGTGTGACACCTTTTCTTTTTACTCATTCAGAGAAGATCCGAAGGTTGTTTATCAACATTCAAAATACTGCAGATGTGTTCTGGAATGGATTTCCAGTTTTCTCTTTGTCACTTGTTGCTGAGGATGATAAAAGAATGAATGATCCATGGGCCAGGGATTTAGCTCAGTGGTTTCACTGCCTGCTGCACAAGCACAAGGACCCGAGTTCAATCCCCGGTACCAAAAAAAAAAAGAAAAAGAAGAGCATTATGAATGGTAAATATCCGGATAAATATAATGGCACTTTTTGGGCCAGGGATTTAGCTCAGTGGTTCCGGCGCCTGCCTCGCAAGCGCAAGGTCCTGAGTTCAATCCCCAGTACCAAAAAAAAAAAAAAAAGAATGATCCCCCCACCACCACCCCCCCGCCTGAGGCCTGAGGTCAGGGCCTTGGCACTGAGCTCCATCTCCAGCACCTTTTTACTTTTTATTTTGAGACAGGGTCTTACTAAGTCACTAAGTTGCTCAGGTTGGGTTCTAATTTGTGATCCTCCTGCCTCAGCCTCCCAGAGTGCCAGGATAACAGGCATGTGTCACCACCCCTAGCTTGAAATGACTAATTCTTGAGATGATTTAGAAACACAGCCAAGGACCGTGCTTGAATAATAAGTATGCAACATTATTATCTGTTCAGAAGCTGGTCTGAAGGTTCGAAATATATAAAATAAAGAAAGTCGGGCTGAGAAGACAGAAGGAGGCCTCCTGGCTGAGTCTCTGGCAGAACAAACTGCGTCGGGTACAGACACGTGTGCTGGGCTGGACACCTTGCTTCACCAGGGACCTTCTGCTAAAGACTCCCCAAAAGACGAGATTTTTGGCTCATTCAGCCAGATGAGCTGAAAGCTTTAGGAGGAAGTAAACAGAGCTTCACATTAGCACTGTCCTCCACGATCCTGAGTGAAAAATGAAGCAGCAGGAGAGGCAGAGGAAGGAGGAGGAGGAGGAGGAGTTGACCATCTTCAAATGAAGTAAGTAATGCAACAGCTTCGCACTGGGGCTTGGGAATCAGGCCTCAGCCAAGAGATGACGGAGACGCCCATCTTGGTGACTCCATCCCAGGTCAGGTCAGAGGTGGGTGGAATGAAACTCCTGGGCTGTGTGGAAAGGAAAACAGGGCACTCAACGCCTCTGTGTTCTGCCTCCACTGCCCAGGGTTAAGAGCAGTGTCAGATTCGCTGTCACCGGGTGGGGAGCCTTTAAACATGAGCAGGACAACTTCCTGGAGAAGCTCGCCTAGGACACGGTGGAGAGGGGCTCCCTGCTCCTTTGGAGGAGGACTTGGTGTAAAGGTGTGTGTGGCAGGCTAGGATACTAAAAATAAACCCACAGCCGAGATAGCAGCAACACAGGCCTGGCAGCCTACACACACAAAACTCGGGCCTTATCTCATGGCATCTCCTTGCACAATCGCACCTTTTGTCATTGCTGGTGGAGGTTTGGCCATAGAGAAGCCATGACTTACCAGAGAGAGCTAAGACATGCTGGGAAGAAAAGGATTCCTTTGTTTAGGAAAGCCCTTTCCATTTAAAAGTTTCAACATACTACACAAGAGTGAATGCACTTTTGTGACTGAGTGCCAGGCATACAATGAAGAAAAGCTGCAGTCAAGTAAATAAACAGCAGGCGAAGGTCCCTAGGCCCTCCTAAAGGGGTGGGCCAACGGGGGCGGGGTAGTCCAATGTGACACACAGGACTTGGACAGCGACACACATCCATCTCATCACAATAGTGAGAAATCACAGGCTTAATATGTTCTTAAAAGACCACAAGGCTGCAATAAATTGTTCCAGCATGCATTAAACACGGAGTGCTTGGGAAAGCATTTTAACTGAATTTCACAAATATTCCAGTGAGTTTATTTTCCCCCATGAAGCAATGCTCTAAGACAGGCAGAGACAAGCTAGAGTTTCTATTACACAACAGCAAGCTCCTGCGATAAAGCAGATTACAATACCCCGTCAGAGGCGAACTTCCTGCTTGGCTATTTAAAAAAAAAAAAAAAAAAAATGCAGCGCCGCACCCTACTTATTGTTGTTTTGAAGCTAAGATTTAGCTAAGAGGCCAATGCTCCGTGCACCTGCTAATCCCAACTCATCACGAGACTCTGAGACAAAGGAAAATGGATGAGGAATAAAGCTATCTGCAATAAGGGTGAAGCACTGGGATGTATTACTTAAGGAGGGAGGAAAATTGAATTCCACGTATATTATGATTCATAAAATAATTCACCTCCTATTTTCTGGCACCTACAATTATCTTTTTTTTTTTTTTTTGGTACTGGGGACCAAACTCGGGTCCTTGCACTTGCGAAGCAGGCGGCGAAACCACTGAGCTAAATCCCCAGCCCTGTGACTACCTTAATGGTTGCAAATCTACCAGGTAGTAACAAAAAGTACATTTTACATTCAAAGTCTCATCTTCTGGAAGTTTGCAACAGCCACATTACTTTACATGGAACATATTCTTGGACCTGAGAGTAAGACACAAATACAAACTTTATCAACAAATACAGAATTAAGAAGTGCTGGCCAATGAGGACTTGCCAATCGGATGGGAGACAGTGATTTGCTTTGGCCCCAGAATTGGAGCTAGGAAAAACCTTTTGGAGACTTCCTTAAGATCTGTCTGTCCCTCCTGGGTGCAGTGGTGCACACCTGTAATCCCTGTACTCGGGGGCTGAGGCACAAGGGTCACCATGAGTTTGAGGCCAGTGTGGGCTCCACAGTGAGTTCAAGGCCAGCCTGGACCACATAGTAAGACCCTGTCTCTGAAAAAAAATCTGTCTGCCCTCTAAGTACTGCTTGCTGTGCAGCTGTTCCAATTACACAGATCTATACAGAAGGAAATTAAAAGCTGTTGTCAAGAAGAGGAGAAATCCTGAGACAATCTGTCCTGGATCCTGGACAGGGTATGTGATTACTATTACATCTGATTAACCTTTGTCAATATTGCCTTGTTTTAGGCAAGCAAAAAATCCATGTCCCATCTCTTCCCGGGAACAGAGGGGAATCCTCGGCTGAGCCTGCTGGGCACTGGGGTGGACTGGCCCAGGATCAAATCAAACCACAGAAGCACACAGGATCAAGGTTTCACTTAGCAAACCCAAGGTCCAGTGCTGCTAAAGGAAATGTGCATGGGGCCTCACAGCAGCACTTTACGGCCTGAGAAATTCACTGTGGGTTTCGGGCACTGGTGAGGACCGGAAACCAGCTGCTAAGGGTCTTCATCTCATGTGCGGATGCCCACAGCAGTGATATGGAAAACAAAAAATAAAACAAAAGTCCAGTAGATGAATTTAAAATCTGAAGAGTGTTGAAGCATATTGTGTTTTATAACTATCTCAAATATTTTAACCAATAAACACAACCTGAGCCCTTACTGTGTACACAAAATGATTGAGGTCTTAGGGATTACAAAATAGAACCATTAACTATGGTCCCAATTCTCTTAAGAGTTCATAACTTCTACCTGTGGGTGCAAAATATATACAAAAAACTCTAGTATCACACATTGCCTTCCGGTCCTCTTTCAGAATTTCTTTGTTTTATTTTTTTGGTACCGGGGATCGAACTCCATGTGAGGCAGGCAGCGGAACTACTGAGCTAAATCCCTGGGCCCCTCTTTCAGAATTTCTTCAACAATATCTTCTAGCTTTCTTAAAAATTTTGAAAAATAGAGGATACATGTGAAAAATGGCAACTTTGGAAGTGTGAGCACGAGACAGGAGGAATGAGTTTTGAGATTATTGCATAGTAAGGCCACTATGGTGGATAATGATGTATGGCATATTTCAAAATAATGACGGGGGAAATGTCAAATGTCTCTCTATAAAAAGGACAGGCAAAGTGACAGGCTCGTTGAGCAGCTCAACTTCATTATCTCACACAGTACGCATATATAAAGACAGCACAGCATACATATATGCATACAACTGTGGCTTGTCAAAAACATTACTGATAAAGAAAGAAAAAGTAGCCAGCAAAGGGATTACTTAGGTATTGTGTACAAACAAAATCATGACCCTCCAATAATTCGATCCACCTGGGTGAAGAATTAGGCAAAGGTCAGACTAGTGACAATAGTCATGAATTGAGACTACAGTTTCTTAAAAATCTAGGCATGAAACAGAGTGGTTTAGATAACATCCAAAAATCACTGAAGACTGATTCTCTTGATGTCTGAAAGTTACTATTTGGAATGTTTCTGCTTCTACCCATGAAGCTTCACAGCTATGGCAACGAACCGCCCAGCCCAGCATAAGCACAAGGATCTGAGAAAAACGTAGAGAGAAGAGCATCAGGCACTGGACAACCGGAGACACAGGACTGGAGTCCCAGGTCACAGAAGCAGTGGTGTTGCGCTGCCCGCAGGCAGTTTCCAAACTGCAGCGCAGGAGCAGGGAGTGAGCTGCCTGTGGCTGAGCTGGGCGAGGGGTCAGACAGCGGATTCCTGGTGGCTGAGGTGGCTGTCATTTTCGGGCAGAGTCCTCTCAAGTCTGTGCTGAGCATGGATCTGGACACGCGCTAAGGAAACCCCGAGGCAAGGGGAAATCACTGGAAAGCACGGAGTTGACAACGTGCAGCACTCAGCAAGCCAGGGCCAGTGCTGAGGAGGGACATGTGGCCCGGAAGCGACCAAATCAGCTCTGGAATCAAGGACCTGAAGCCTCCTAGCAAAGCTCAGAAGCGAGCTCCAAAAGGGCCAAGCTGATGTTGAAGTTACTTAATACACATCAGAATAAAAGTCCAGCACCAACAGAACATTCACAATTGCTGTATCCACTCAAAAGATCTCAAGCATTAAAGGAGCAGGAAAATGACCCATAATCAGAGGAAAATCAATCAACAGAAAGAAACGCAGAAATAACTGTGACGATGGAAACGGCAGACAAGGGCCTTGAAACAACTATTATAAGTATCATCAATATACTCAAGGATATAAAAGAAAACATGATCATAACGAGAAGAGAAATGGAAGAAAGAATATTAAAATGGAATTTCTATGGGTATGGCGGTGCATACTGGTAAACCCAGCTACTTGGGAGACGGGGGCGGGAGAATCTCAAGTTCAATGCCAGCCTAGGCAACATAATGAGACCCTGACTCAAAAGAAAAAATGAAAAGGGCTGAGGACATAGCTCAGCACTCCCTGAGTTCCATCTCCTGTACCACAAAATAAAATAAAACAAAACAAAGAGGAAATTTATAGAAATGGAAAACACATTGAACATTTAACAACAGACTGAAAACTCAAGAAGTAGAGATCAGTGATTTTGGAGACACGCAGATAGAAACTGAAAATGAAACCTACTAAGCAAGACTGAGAAGGGGGGGAAAGGAAAAGACAGAAGCCTTAGTGAGTCTGGACAAGATCAAGTTGTACAACACGTTACTGGTGTGCTAGAAAAATGCAAGGGAAGGACAGAAAGATGTCTGAAAAACAATGGAAGAAAAATTTCCAAATCTGATGAAAACTACATCTAAGGTACGTAAACCCCAATCAAACGACATATAAAGAAAACCAAGACAAGGCACACAAAAATCTAATTAATAACCAGAGAGAAAGAGAAAATCTCAAAAAGCAGCCGGAGGGAAGGAAGGCACATTACACGGGAAGGTCAAAGGTCAGAGGCAGCATGCTGTTCTCATCAGCAAGCAGCCCTGGCACCGGGAGCACCCAAGCCCAGTCTGGAAGCCGTCCAGGCGCTGGCCCTATCCCCTGGTCAGGCTGTCACAACGCAGGCTGCCCCGACCCCTGGACATCAGAGTCCATTTCAACAGTCAGCCAGACACCGTCCCAGCTGACAGCTGGCCAGGCAGCAGTCCTGCCCCCAGCAAGAGCTACGCAACACCACTGGAGACAATGACACCCACAGCCAAGGCCACTGATGCTGCCATAGGCGCCAGTGACAAGGGGTACAGCTGAAGAAACCATGGGGACCACACTGTGGGGACCACACTGTGGCATCCATCCTGGACCAAAGCTAATGCACCACACCCAGAACACCCCAACATCCACCCCCAGAGCAGGGCTCCCCATATGGGGAAAAACCTCCAAAAAATTAGTTACCAATGTAGGGACACAAAAAACATGACGGTCCCACGGGAACACAGTCTTCACTAACAGATTGACATAGGAGATTTATTTATGAAATCCCTAAAAAGGAATTCAAAATAATGATCTCAAAGAACCTCAGTGATATTCAAGAGAACACAACGATATTGGGAAAACAATTCGTGACCTGAAAAAGAAATTCGGCAGAGATAGATACAAAAAAGAACCTAAAACTTGAAGAAAAAATTCAATGAATGAAATAAAAATTGGGTCGAGAGTGAAAATAGTAGATGAGATTACAGAGAAGAAAGAACCTGTGAGCCTGAAGACAAGCCTTTTGAATTAACCCAGGCAGACAGCACTAAGCAGGAACGTTCATGTGATGGGAGTTTCCCGTGGGTAGCAGCGTCCCTATCAGAGCAAACTGATTATAAGGCAAAAACTGTCTACACACACACACACGGCCAGAGTGAGCTCCACACACTACCATTGGCCATGAGGTTTACCCGAGGTGTGAGGATTGCTAACTGAAACACAAAACAGAAAACAAACATCACTGTCTAACTCGAGAGAGACTTGAGCAGGGGTGAAGGGCTTCACTATCATCAATGTACAGACAGCGCGGACAGAAAATTGGTATGAAACACAAGTTAGATCACACTCAGCCCTACTCAGGGCAAAAGGCCTGGAAACACTGGTGATTATGGGAGAGAGAAGGGGTGGGGGAAGGAAGCAGGGAGGAAAGGGAGGGAGGTGGAAGAAAGGGAGAATTTTTTATGAGCCAAGGGTAAGCTGGTAACTAATGCAAAGATGCTCACTCGGTAGTATTGGTCTCTCCAGGAAAAGGGTTAGAGAACCAGAGTCTCTCCCTAAAAGAACATTTAACAAAGCTTAGATGACTAGCCACGAACAACTCTTCAGCTGCTAAATATAAAGGGACAGATTTTCAAGGCTATTATTTAACCCCTACTTCATGCCAGTTTCAGGGGACCATCAGTCTATCCCAGGCCAGCCTGGAAGTCCAGACTGCTCAGTCAGCAGGGCATGCCTTGGAGAAGAGAGACATACCCTGCATGTGTGTCCAGGCTGGCCTTGACAGCAGCTGCACTGTTCTCCTCCCGGGCGCAAACAGGGCTCCAGAGGTGGTAGGAGCACCATGCACTTTGGTACCCTGATTTCACACACGTTCAGCAACTGTAGCATCTCATCCGGCCCAAGCTGAGAGACAAACGTGCTTTCCGAGAACCCACACCAGCAGCCTCTCTGGCCGGCCAGCCCAGACCCTCTTTGATCTCACCCACCCCTAACCTTCTGGGTCTTCCCTGCCTTGGCCACCTGTTGTCCAATTTCAGTGACCAATCTGGAGCCCTTTTTCATCTCCAACCCTGACCCCTACTTCCTGTTCCTTCTGTCCCCTCAAACTGTCCCCAGCCAACCCTCATGGCTTCATCCGGTCCCTCCTGTTTCTCAAAAATCAAGACCTGATGTGGTCATCCGGGCTCCATTCAGAGAAAGAGCAGCAGGCAAGTGAATGAGATTCACCTCCAAACAGGGAAGTAATAATAATGCACAGTACATTCCTCGTGGAGTGGACACGAGTAATAACTGAGTTATAAAGTACCTAATCCTGGAACTGCTCCCACCCAAGTCCCGTTAGGTCTTTGAGCTGGAGCTACTTCTGGTTTCAAAGCTTAATGTCCCCTACAAATCACCCTAATGGGAAGCAGAGTGCTGCTGCTATTTAACAACGTGAGATCTAAATGTTACAGGTGGCATGGGCTGACTTACTTGCATTTGCAATCGTCCACTTCCTCCTGGCTAATGCTTCCAAATGACTGCTTTATAGGATTCAATGTGACAGGCCCTCACTGGACCTTCACAGAAGCCAGTGAAGGGTTTTAAAGAACAAGGCAAACAGACCAGAAGGTGACAGGATGGGTACAAAGCCTCAGTGTTGCTTCAAGCTCGAGACACCAGCTGTCTGGACAGGCAGGTCACCTCGTCTTTCCAAGGTACCTGCCCTTATGTAAAACTGGGGTCATGCCTGAGCTTCATTTATCATGCAGCTCTACTAGGGACCCCTGGGCACTCCTGGACCGCAGACAGTTCCCCTAAAGCGACCTCAGTCACTAAGAAAGGCCAAGCTGTGTGGATTTCACTTCGAGTCTGCACTGGATTCACACTTATGGGTTGGGCAGGAATTGACCCCACCGGCACCCAAGGGATTCCTTTTCTGAAGGTCAGGATAGGCTGATTGATCAGGGCTGGCATTTTTGGTTTCTAATTTTCCCCAGTCGATTATTTTCCAGCTCGGTATTGTTTTTGGGGAAGAGAGTAACCCATGCAAGACTTAGATGAGTGTCTCCTGAAACAGGCGGTAACTTTCTCTCTCCTCCAAAGCAAATAACAAAAAGCCACATAAGGAAAACAAAAAATCATAATTCTACTCTTCATCAAACTATAAATAATATTCCATGTTTTGATAGAACAAAAACTAGACATTTAAAAAAAAAACAACTCCAACATAGGGCCGGGGATTTAGCTCAGTGGTTCTGGCACCTGCCTTGTAAGCACAAGGTCCCGAGTTTGATCCCTGGTACCAAAAAATGAAAAATAAAAAAGCTAAAAAAACTCCAACACCGAGTACTGAGTCAGGCATAGAATGTAAATCCCACATGGCTGTGTCTTTTGTTTTGTTTTGTTTTTCCGAGACAAGGTCTCACTATGTAGTTGAATGGCCTTGAACTCACTGTGTAGCCCAGGCTGGCCGGGAATCTGCACTGATCATTCCGTCTCAGCCTTCCAAGTGCTAGGACTATAGGTGTGCGCCGCTGCACCTGGCTACGGCTGTGTGTTATTAGTGACTTATTAAGAAGGTTATAAAGGAAAGAACTCACCTCTATAGCAAAGATTCCTTTGTCACGTCCATACAACTTCATCTCTTCTGGGAAACTCTGAAAAGCCTTTATGTAAGGAATGTGATCCTCTTCAACAAATCTGTATTTTTAAAAAGAAAAAGTTTCAATCAGAGTTTTGTATTGATTTAGCAAACTGTGAAAATCTCTTACTTCAAAGGGAAAGTAAAAAAATATAAATAAAATTTTAAAAAACAACAAAGGGGAAGAATTAGTTAAGCAAATTCTATCTCCTACTTTTTTTTTTAGCTGCTGAGGATTGAACCCAGGGATTCCTACATCCTAGGTAAGTGCTCTACCACTGACCTACATTCCCAGTTCATTTTTTTTTTTTTTCTTTTCACTTTTTGAGACAGGGTCTTGCTAAATTGCCCAGGTTGGCCTTGACCTTGGGATTCTCCTGCTTCAGCCTCTCAAACAGCTGGGATTACAGGCATACACCACAATGCCCAGCAAATTGCACATCTTTAAAGGGTGAATGTTCTTATACAAATTATGCTTCAACCTAAAAAACACCCAAATTCACAGCTCCCCTCACAAAGAACTGCCCATGCCGTGCCTAGTGACTTCTGGCCTCACCAGCACACCATGTGGATTCTCTCCCCAGGCCTGATCACACCCAGCCTGTGCCTGCTTTGGGACTCGGCACTAGCAGCCTCTGTCTACCCGGACTGCTGGGGCTTCTGAGCCTCACAGGCTGGCTCTACTTTCATTCAAAGTGTGCTTGAGGCCAGGTGTGGTGGCGCACACCTGTGAACCCAGGACTCAGGTGGCTGAGGCAGGAGGATCACTGTGAATTTCAGGCCAGCCTGGGCCACATAATGAGTTCAAACCTGGCCTAAACTATATAGTGAGACTCTGTCTAAAAAAAATTGAGTTCAAATTCCACCTTCCCCAATAGCCAATCTAAAGTAGCCATTTGTAGGGCATGGTGGGGCATACCAGTAAACCTCAGCACTCGGGAAGCTGAGGCGGGAGGACTGGTCTGAGTCCAAGGTCAGCCTGGGCTACATAGAGACCTTGTCTCAAAAAGCCCCCCCGACGGAGCCCTCTAGGGACTCTATTTCATATCACCGAATGTTCATCTGTAGACTGCAGCTCCTGTCTGCTCATTTTCTCACTTGCTTATGTATTTGGTGGTGTTTCCTCCTCCAGCCTAGAACTTCGAGAAAGTAAGGGCTTGACCTGTGTGGCTCACACCTACATCTCACAGGCCTCTGCCCCAGAAAGGTAGATATTCAGTGAATACTTGGGGAACAGATAAGTGCCAGCTGTTTCCAGGTGTAACTGTTACTGTTAGGTAGGCAAGGACCTTTCCAGGATGCTTGAAGGGATTAACCATGAAGGATACAGATGCTGCTGGAAGATTTAAACAGGGGAGTAACTAAGGCCACCTACACTTACCCTAAGACCTTTGGGTATTCTGGCCAGGCTCATAACGATTCCCTTCAAATCAGTGTTCTTTGGAAATTTATTTTTCAAAGTTCAGCTGCAGCTCTCAGACTCCAGCATCCTGAAGAATCCCCTGGAGGGCTTCATGAAGTAGAGACCTAGACTCTACCCCTCCTCTGTAGTAGGGCTCGGAGGGTCTGGAGTGGGGCTAAGGACAGGTGCCCGGCTCCCAGGTACTGCTGAAGCTGTTGCTCAGGAAGCCACACCTAGAGAACCTGTGGCTTCCAGCAGAAAATTTCTGGGAGAAGAGCAGAGGAGGAGGACGAATGGAATGGCGACGGCCCCTTCTCCTATTACCCCAGGCAACTAAACTCTGTTCCCAAACCTTTACACCTCACAGAGCCAAAGAAAAGCCCTCCGGCTAACAGATCCCATCTCCACGAAGACATTTTTCAAATCTCCTTGGTTGGGGAGGAGAGGGAAGGAGGAGGGGACAGAGGGGGAAGGGGGAAAGGATCTTCCTTTCTCCTTCCGCGAAGCTGCTTCTTTGAGAGCTCTCGCATCACCTCTTCTGCAGCTCCTTAGACTTCCAGGACAGCTGGAAACATCCCAGGATCGCCCTGGGCAGCACAGCCAGCCCTTTTACCCAGCTCCAAGGATGTGATGAGACTGATGTGTTTTTAAAGCTCTCCCTGGTTATCAGCAGGAAAATGGGCAGGAATGACACAAGATTGCAGACCCAGAGCTCAGTTGGGAAATTGTTAAGTAATCCAGGTGAGGACAGAGGGTGATTCTGGAAGGAGAGCTGATAGCACATAATGACCCACTGCATGCAGAGGGAGGAAGGAATGAAGATGACCTGAGGTCTCCTGACAGATGGAGCAGGGTGCAGGGTGTGCACTGAGCCAGCCAGTGCTGGTGGAGGACGGCTGAGGCCTATCTCTAGATAGTGCCAAGACATCCAGGGAGTGTGTCCAGCAGGCAGGCGGCTGCACACATAAATACATGGCTCTGGCCCTTGGCGGACAAGTCTGGGCCGGGGATAGAAGCTGGAGTCCTCAGCAAGGGTGCTAATTAGGGCCTGGGCAAGGGTGATATCACCCGATGAGCACATGGAGCAAGCGGAGGCTGTGAGTTGGGGGAGAACCCCTGAACCCCGAGTCTCTGCGGGCGGAGTTAATCATGCCTGGGAAAGGCTTTGTTATGGGGTTGATGTGGCCAAATTCAAAGGCACGATCATTCCTGGAAGCTTTTTATTTAATGAAAGGGCTGAGTGCCAACAATAATGATGATAGCGATGATGGAGTTAAAAATAATTGTGACCAGGACCAGGTTCTTATGACACACTTTGCATGCAGTCCTGGTTCTGAAAGTTGTTCAGAACCTGTGAGGTAGCTATTATTTTTACCAGTGAAGAAAGAAGCAGAGAATTATTCTATTCAGAGAATATTCTGATTCTCTGATTCTCTATTCAGAGAATTATTAATCATTTAATAGAAATGGCTCCAAATCTCCACACGGACTAACCCAATGCTGTTCTTCAGAATGTGCACAGGGAGGGAAAATTCACACTCATGATTTTGTTACATCAATCAAGTGAGAAATTCTTACACGCAATGCTATAGTTACTCAACTCATGAACTATAAAATCCTGCAGACTACCTTGAAAAATATAAATGTCGGGGCTGGGGATTTAGCTCAGTGGCACCATGCCTGCTTTGCAAGTGCAAGGTCCTGAGTTCAAGCCCCGGTACCACACACAAAAAAAGCAAAATGTAAATGTCTACTGTTTCTTCAACAGCTTCACCTCATGGTTTTATTTTCAAGTTTTCCTAAGAACATAGATAACCTGTATTTTAGCTCTTCAACACTAACGTATGCTTTGTCAACTACTAACAACCACTTTGCTAATGTAAAGTTCATCTTTTCTTAAAAAATATTTAATACTCCAAGTTGGCCACAGTAGCACATGTTTGTAATCCCAGCCCTCAGGAGGCTAAGGCAGGAAAACTGCCATGAGTTTGAGGCCAGCCTGGACTACATAGTAGTGAGACCTTATCTCAATAAACAAATAAATAAAAAATTTAATACTCCGGGGCTGGGGCTGTAGATCAGTGGCAATGCGCCTGACTGGCAAGCACAAGGTCCTGAGTTCAATCCCCAGTATGGCGGGGGGGGGTGACTTGTAAAAAATTTAATACTCCTACTCAGGCACTTTTATGTTACCTTTGTCTTTACATGAGATAATTAATTGCCCAATATCCCACCAGAGGTAAATACTATTATTTCTACCACATAAATAAGAAAATCAAGGAGATGAATACCTGAGGGGAAATTAAACCTCAGAATTCAACTGTTTCTCCAACCTTTCAGATCCTTTCTCATGTTAGGCTGTTTTGCAAAATTAAAAATATCCAAAGGAGGGCTGGGATTTAGCTCAGTGGTTCCACTGTCTGCCTTGCAAGCTCAAGGACCCCAATTCAATCCCCAGTACCAAAAAAGTATTTATATATATATCCAAAAGTGAGGCTGGGTGTGGTGGGGCACCCTATTATCCTAGCACTCAGGGGGCTGAGGCAGGAGGATCAGCATGAGTTCGAAGCCAGCCTGGGCTACACAGTGAGTTCAAGTTCAGCCTGAACTACTTAGCGAGACCCTGATTCAAAAAAGCAAAAAACCACCACAAAATATCCCCTTCTTTTCTTTTTTTTGGGCACTGGAAATCAAACTCGGGACCTCGCACTTGCAAGGCAGGCGGCAGAGCTAAATCCCCGGCCCTAACAAAATACCCAAAGGTGTTCTTGTAGTTCACAGAGAGCTGGCAGAAGCACTGCCACACGGTACGTCGGGCTCACCTCAGAAGATCGGAGAGAGTCACTGCTTCTCTCTGCCACAGCAAGGACAGGTAGCAGAGAGCGAGTGTCCCCGGCACTGTCATCTTCAAGATGCCTTTCTCCTTCCACTCCGAGTACTCCATGCCATCGAGGGACCCGGAACAGACAGATGCAGCCACTGCAGGGACAGAGCGAGACTCTGAAAGACGCAAAAGCCAACAAAAGAACATCACAGGAACAACCTCAAACGGTCGCTTAAAATATCTTTTTTTGGTTTTTTTTTGATACCGGGGATAGAACTAGGGTCCTTGTGCTTGCGAGGCAAGCGGCAGAACCACTGAGCTAAATCCCCGGCCCTTACTTAAAATATCTTAAAATCAGGTTACAACTCATCTGTGTCACGAGAGCGATTTGCCAATGAGAAGTGATGAGGGTGAGGAAGGTCATCAGCAAGGAAGGGACCTGACTGTCACCTGTGGGAGTGATGTAGGGTGGAGTTTGAAAGGAAGATTTGAATTTTTTAGTAGTGAACATGAATTTTTTTTTTTTTAGAACATTTTTATTTTATTTTATTTTTTGTTTTGTTTTATCGAGACAGGGTCTTGCTATGTAGTTCAGGCTGGCCTTGAACTCAAACCGATCCTCCTGCCTCAGCCTCCCGAGGGCTGGGATACAGGTGTGTGCCACCACACCTGGCTTCCTTATCTATCTTAAATTATAGAATTCAACCAGAAAGCAGTCACACAAATAATAGAGTAAAATTTACTCAGCTTGCCTCGATCTGTGTTTCGAAACTGGGGATACCATCATTGCCTCTTGACTATTTTATCATGCGGCAAAGTTACAACATTTTCTACTGCAACTTTCTCTAAAAGTTCTGAGCCCACACATACATGATGTTTTTGGAGCAAGCCTCTTCTGTGGATCCACTTTCTCTTTATTTCCCTTTGAAGGCCACACAAAAATACTCCCTGGAGACGAGAGGTGCCTTTCTGAACACAAAGACCCTCCCTGGATCTAGAAGCCAGGCTAAATGACTTCGAGGCAGGGCTGGCTTTGATATCCGGCAGCCCGCTTCTTATCTTTACCTGACTGTGGTGTTCTCAGGGCAGGAAAAGGCTTTGGTGTTGGGACGTCAGACTTCGACTCAGCTCCACTTTCAAGGCTGGAAGCACAGCTAGCATCGCTGAGCAGTTCAGACCCACTCGCCCAGTCTGAATGATGGACATTATCTTTCAACACCTGCTTGCAAGATCATGCAAATAAAATGGCTGCACAGGAGCTGAAAACAGTTAACGTCTGCGAGGTGAAACAATTCCTGAGGGACACAAATACAGTTAGAAGAACCACTCTAGAGAACTGCAAGTCCAGCAGGCCCCGAGGTCTGAGATGCCCTCAATTCCAGAAGGGAAGGTGCTGCCGGACAGCACCCACCAGTGCTTCCAAGAGGAGAGCTACAGACGGGGGCCCCCTCAGGATAAAAATACAGAGAATCAACAATGATCCATGCAGGCTGCTGGCCTCTTCCTACCTGCATAATTTCTGCTCTGTGTTTTGCTAGTGCCAATTCTCCTCCCTGAACTCTTCCTTTCTCCTACTCACTACTTCCTCTATCATGCTGTCTCTCTGATCACTCTTCCAAGGATTTCTCATTTCCTTGAGCTCCTGCAGCACCTAGGGTTTAGAGCAGGTGAGCAGCAGGGTGCACTCACCACATCACGGTCATCGGCACACACTAAAAGCATGCTCAGGGCATCCCTACAAGCCAGGGCCTGGTTAGCTGATATAACCTGAGGGACTGACCGTAGTCAAAAGCCACGATCCCAGCCCCGCAGGGCGAGAAACTGGATCTTACTACCAGGAGATAAGACTTGCTTAAGCAGCTCTCGAGAGAATGAAGTGAAGAAGCAGGGAACCGGTTCAAATGGGGCGCCCTCTGGCCAGCACCGACGGGAGGCGAGGCCCACCCAGCACCCCGCAGTACGCTTACTGGGGAGGCAAAGTTCGGGGCCGGCAGCCACCTCGGGCTCCCCTGCCTTTGCCTCCACAGTTTCCCACACATCTTGCAGTCCCACTTTTCAGAGCCGCAACCCACCTGGGCCTTCCTTCCACTGGTGTACACCGGGTTTGCACAATATGCCTGCTTACTTTTCTGCAGGTAGCGCTTCCAAAAATTGTGTAAAACTTCATTCTGAGGTGGAAGGGGAATGAGCGGTAATTGTGGTTCACACAGACACGCGGATGCATGGACTGCAGAATCTCCTGTGCTGCCCACGGGTCCTGTCCCTAGCGCGTTCTTACTGTTCCTCCTTAACAAGAGCTATCATCACAGTGCCAAGTATATGGGCAACACAGACAAACACTCTTTAGTCTTAGATTTCAGAGAAGGGAAAGACACTAAATATCACCTAGTTGAATCCCTTCTTTTTCTGTATTAAGATCACAGAAAGAAAATACCTTCTACATGTGTACCCTTCCAATATTACTACTGATATCTCCCCAGCTGCACTCTGAACCCTACTCTTCCACCCACAAAAGGTAAAGCTAACTTCTACACACGGACAGGCTCACCTTTAATTCTGGGGCTACTCCGAGGGTCTTCAGCACTTCTGCTTGCTGACAAAGTATGTGCTGAAATCCTTCGCACACATACCAATCCCAGCCTTTTTCTGAGTGACAAATAGCCATGCTTTAGACATTTGTGTTCCTGATCGGCTATGACACTACCACATAATTATAATCTGTGCTTATACACTGCACTCTGATTTTCTGGGTAGCCCTGAGTTTCCATTCTTACATCCCTTGTTCCCAACTGAGCAAATTAGTACACAAATGCTAACAACCTAAGCATGTTGTACAATTTACCAGATTTTTAATGTTTTATCTATAGTTTTTCTGAAATATTCATCTAAGGGGCAAAAGAAGAGTCATTATGTTAAAAGCACCAGTGAAATAAGTTTTAGAAATGTGCATTTTACTGAGCAATGCCTAGCAGAACCCTAAAGGGAAGTACTGAGTAGCCATGGCTCCCCTCAGTTTTTGGGTTTGTTTTTATTTTTGGTACTGGGGATTGAACTCATGATCTTGTGCTCGCAAGGCAGGCGAGGTGCCACTGAGCTAAATCCCCTGCCCTTTCCCCCCAGATTTTTATTTGACTCACACAGAAACAGAGCACTTGGCGAATCTGTGAACAAATGTCAATGAATGACACGAGATCCATCAGATGTCCCTGAGCATAGAAAAAGGCACTATGACTATTCAAAGGCGTGATTCTAGGACACAGTGAGAAACTGATAGCAAGGGAACTGATTTTGGGCTAGGTACCAGGAGCATAGAAGTTATTTCCTTGCATCCTCCAAGCAGCCCTAAGAGACTGTAAAGAAATTTGCCACCACAGAGGACAGCGTTTCCATTAAATTACTACTGCCATCGATTAGAGAAAACATTTAACCTGTGCAGACCTCTGTATCTTATCCCTTGCTGCTGGACAGTCACTCTTAACAGCAAGTGATCACCAGGTTTTATACATAACTTCTGAAGCCTGTTGCTGGCCCCCAGCTGCCTCTGCCCTGCACTTGAGGATTCCAACTCCTGTCCCTCACTGGAATGTCTCAAAGTCTCCCAGCTGTCCTGACTGACCCGATTCCCACACGGAAGGGATCCAGGAGGTGTAACATGGAGCCTGTGATCCTGGTCATTCCAAAGTTGAGTGAGTATCAACACAGACATGCACACACACATGCACACACGGGTCCTGTGCACCATTCTGGGCACTTAGAAGCTGATAAAGTTGTACTCTAATTCTGAGTTCCTATTTTACATAACAAATGGCATCGATATTCTCTTTGTTGTTATAAACACATTTTTATTCAAAATAATTATAATTTTTAACATAACCGGTAAGAATGGCATTTTACATTTTAAAAAATCTTTCTCTTCACTCTATTGTGATATTTTGCTTTCACTAAAGTATATGAAGAAAATCTGGCCTCACACAGATAAGAATTTGAAAAAGGAGAAGTATGTTAATATCTTTTTCAGGTAACTGTGAATAGTTTTTATTTTGTCCTTGTATCCACATTGAACAAATTGTAGTTTCTTTCTTTCTTTTTTTTTTTTAAAGGGGAAGGGGTTTATTTGGCTTACAGTTCGTAGAAGTTTCAGTCCATAATCAGCCAACTCCAAGGCAGGGACAACAAACAGGCATAGCAGAGCAGAAACAACATGGCACACACAAGGCAGCAAAGGTAACAAGAGCTCACTATTCCTCACTATTCTCTTTTTACAGATACAGACACTAAGCATACACCTACTAAAGCACCTCAAGTTCTTGTCAAGAATTTTGGGGATCTTTTTTTTTTTTCTTTTGGCACCAGGGATTGAACTCAGGACCTTGTGCTTGCAAGGCAAGCAGCAGAACCACTGAGCCAAATCCCTGGCCTTGGGGGTCATCCTTGATCTAAATCATAACATTCCTGAAGAAATTTAAGCTGGTTTTTTTTTTGTATCAGAGGTCGATCTCAGAACCTTGTGCTTGTGAGGCAGGTGAGGTGCAGTGCGCCACTGAGCTAAATCCCCAGCCCCAAAAGAAATTTAAGATTAAATTACATAATTTAACTATGTCAGTCTGTCAAGTCTGAATTCATCAGGTTTTATTCTGATGAAACTTAATAAAAATTAATCAGGTCTTAGCCCAGTAAAAAGTTATTATTAAAACTCAAATAGGAACATGAGTTAGCACTTAGGTATTCTTTGTTCTTTACCTAAGAATGTCAATGTATGTCCTATAAATATGTCACATATATATGAGATATATATCATATATGTGTGTGTGTGTGCGCGCACGTGCATGTGCATGTCCTCAGAGCCACCTCATGTAGAAGAATCACCATGATCATTATCCTGGTTTCAAACTTCAGCATCTGGTCATTAGTCCTAAAATGGCAAGCATCTCGAAGACTTTACCTGAGCCCCTTCTCAATCATGCTTAATTATTGGCGCTCACTGGATTAATGACATAACAACCTTTCCCAGCACACCCATGGCTATTTTAAGGGAAAATAATCTTCCCTATTTGAAAAGGGTGTGTTCAAATTCAGTGTGAGAAACAGGGTTGGCAAAGCTGAATATCATGTTTAACTTGCCTCATCTGACATCTCCACAGTTGAATCATTTCAGCAAAGAAGCATTTTCCTTTAAAAGCACGGAAAATCTTACTCATAATCAATAGATACAAAGGACTGAAGAAATATGCTAGGAGGTAAAAAGAACAAGTGCTCCTTTTGCTATTACCATCTTTTGCGTAATAGTTGCTCCACCAGAAATGCAACTCACTGACAAAAAGCAGGATAAAAAAGAAAAAGATACTCTTCAATATATTCGCTTACCATCTTACCATCCGTAGTTACCATCTTTAATTCTGTTTCAGATAACCAGCTTTAAAATCTGGTGTTTTCTCTAGTATTCATTTAAAATCCCATTCCATGTCCCCAAATCATCATGGTGAAAGATGTGAGTAAAGACATTCAGCACTTATGAAGAAAGAGCTCACCTAGTTTGCTTTTTCTTTTGAGGCCTCTGCTGATGGATTTTATCTTGGTGTTAGGAATAATGTCAGTGTTGATAACTTCCTTAGATCTCTGTAGGAAACCAGAACAGATGTTAAGAAAGCTTCCTACTGCCCTATGCAATATTTCCAAAGATGCTCTGGTAAATATAAAGAACCCAAGTGAGCTCCAAGACCAAGGATGGTAACATCTTGGGGAAATTATATTAAACCTAACATTCTGGTTCATCTTGATGTTGCTTTTTCATTCAAAATTTCTCAGTTCCTAAAATAGTACCTGAACAAAGTAATCATCACTAAGTGTCTGCTAAATGAATAAACTTTTAAGGCTCTCACACCAAACCAACCCAAAAGTCAAACTTACTCAATTTTGTCTGTATGCAAAACACGCTTTGGTATGAAAACAATGTGTGTTTATTGTAACTGCTGATGTCTAACCTACATGCAGTTTAGTCTCAGCCTCCTTTCCCATGTCTGAATGTTACTCTAAAACTGCTTTCAATTCTGAAATTTCAATTTTTTTTTTTTTTTTTGTACCAGAGATTGAACTCGGGTCCTTGCACTTTCAAGGCAGGCAGTGGAACCACTGAGCTAAATCCCCAGCCCCTGAAATTTCAATTCTTAAAAAGTATTACTTTTTAAGGTAACTTACAGAAGTTCAGGATGATTAAATGGTTAGGATAATTCATACCAAAGTCTTTAATTCCAGCTGCTCATTCTCAATTTGATTTTCAAATTCCTAACTTGAAGATGACCAGAGGACGACTGACCTTCTTAGAATCTGGGCTTTGTATGAGTGATAAAAATACATCACTTCTTTGGGAACTAAGCTACAGCCCAGGCTTCAGCTACAGTTTTTAAAACATAAGCAAATTAAAAAATGACCTCTGTTACTTACCTCTGTAACATTGTGGCAGGAAGTGCAGTAATATTTCCCTTCCTCAGTGAGACCCCAAGAGATAGCATCACACTGAGAACAGCGCTCTTTTAACTCTTTCTATAGGAAAAGATAGAAAAAGTCTTATTATTAAACCATAATCCTAAAGCCTGCAGTTCTTAGTTCTAAGTTCCTGGCAATTTTACACTTATCAATAAAAAATTCCCGGAAAAGATGTCAGAGAGATTATCTGCAAACAAGAAACATTTAGTCTCTCTCTCTCTTTATCTTGTTTTTTGTTTTGGTACCGGGGATAACTCGGGTCCTTGTGCTTGGGAGGCAGGCAGCGGAACCACTGAGGCTAAATCCCCAGCCCTATCCTGGGTTTTTTTTGAGACAGGATCTATGTAGTTCAGGCTGGCCTTAAACTCACTACATAGCCCAGGCTGGTTTTGAACTCTCATCGATCCTCCTGCCTCAGCCACCCAAGTGCTGGGATTATAGGTGTTCGCCACCATGCTCAGCTAGGAAACATTCAGTCTTTTGGGCAGTGTGAAAGTGAATTAAGTTATTAGAGAAAATGTACCAAAATATGCAGAGAATGAGGGGAAAAAAGAAAGACAAAAGGTGATAAGGGTAAACTGTAAACAAAGATGAGAATATAAAACTCCTTGAGGGAGCCAGGGATTTAGCTCAGTTCTTCAGCCACCTGCCTTGAAAGGTCCTGAGTTCGATCCCCGGTATCAAAAAAAAAAAAAAAGAAGAAAGGGCTGGGAATATAGCTCAGTGAAAAAGCCCTGGTTTCAATCCCCAGTACCAAAACAAAACAAACTCCTTGAGGGCTGGGGATTTAGCTCAGTGGTTCCGCCGCCTGCCTCAAAAGCACAAGGAGGAGTTCAATCCCCGGTACCAACCCCCGCCCCAAACCAAAACTCCTTGAAAGTGTTGTGAGAAAAAAAGACAAGATGTAAGTATGCAGATTTAAAAATTAGACAGGCCATTTGGAATTTCTGGTAGGAGACTAAAAACACATGCATACTTCAAAGGAACTAGATTTTAAAAAATTAATTGCATTGATACACTTTTGACATATACAAAGATCACATTCATTGTTTGAGGGCCGGGGATTTAGCTCAGTGGTTCCAACGCCTGCCTCAAAAGCACAAGGTCCTGAGTTCGATCCCCGGTACCAAAATAAATAAACAAACAAATAAAATCCTAAGATCACATTCATCGTAGGGAATTTGTACCTGTAAGTAACATATCTTCTTTTTTTTCCCATTCCCCTCCCTTCCCTTCAATCCTTCCCTCTTTACACAACTTTGTTTCTATTTCTATTGTTTACCTTCCATTCTTTTTAGGAACTAGATTTTTATTAATGCTGTTTCAAGTTCTGATTTACTTATTCAGCAGTAGAAAGGGTCTCAACTATGTGTGCAGCAGTCATTTTACCAGGTTCTGGGGATTCAAAGGCGAACAAAAGAGACACGGGATCCACTCACAGTATATGTGAACTATGTAATTATTAATTTCATATTTAGCATTTAGACATTAATCGTCCATTAGTGAATTAACCTTTACCAAGCAGCTACTACCGACTTTCTATCCCCATCTTGCTCTGCACACAGGGGCCTAATTATCTGACTCCCCTCTCTCTGCTGTTTGACTTCTTGTTACCACTTAATTACCGGAGACTCACTTAACACCATCAGAGAAGGCAGTATTTTATGCAGTATGTAAAAAATGCATGTCAAATTTATTCTGATAACTTCGTAGAATTTCCATTGACCCCTCACTGACAACGCTACTGATAACGGACACCTCCGGGTGCCCCCGCACCCGAATTTGGGAATCTCTACGCAAGAGGGGGCCAAGCTTCCCAGAGAGACGCAGGGATTCCCTGGGGCCATTTGGGTTCCGGCCCCGGACCCCCACATCAAAGGGAACTCGTGGGTAGTCCCGTGGAGACGGGCGAGTCAAGCGGGTGGCCACCCACAAACCCACAGCTCCGCCCCCCCTCACAGCAACCTCGCCGAGCCAGAAACTCCAGCCTCTTTCCCCAAACCGCTCACCTCCCACCCGTGGCCGCCCCCAGCCCGCCAGCGTCCTTCTTACCGCCTCCTCCAGCTCCATCCCGCCGGAACAAGACAGTGCGCCGGCCCGTTACCCGGGCAGCGGACGTGGCTTCCGGGAGCGCGATAGGAGCCCTCCGACCGGAAACTCGAAACCCAGACTTTGAGTTCCGGACTCCATCCGCGTGCTCCCGGGCAAGACTCCGGGAATCCTGCAACTTCCCTTCTCCTCCCCGCAACCTGGGATAATGTTGCTTTCTTGGGTTTGATAACTAAAAGGAACGCATTCACCACTGGGCGGCGCCCAGGGCAGAATGATTCATCCCTGCACCATTCTGATAGTGGCTCAAGACCCACGTGCTCAGCTGCAAGGGAGGCAGTGCAGAGCTAGGCTCCGCACTGTGAATTCTACCTCCCAATCACTCTGCCCCTTACAGATTTTTTTTTTTCTTTCTACTGGGGATTCAGCCCAGGGCCTTTGCACTGAGCTACATCCCCAGCACTTTAAATTTATTTTGAAACAGTTCTCCCTAAATCATTAAATTGCCCTCCCTCAAACTTGTGATCCTCCTGCCTCAGCCTCCCAACTGGTGGAATTATGGGTGTGCACTACCATGCCCTGATTTTTACTGGGTTTTTAAAGGTGAGACCTTGAGGTTTGGGTTAAACCTAGGTTTTTAATTTCCCCAATTTCCTCCTCTACAAAAATTAGATACTACCTGTCCTGTATAGTTGAGGTTTCTGGAGTAAGGGTCAATAAATTTAGCTGTTAACAATCTACAGATTGGGCCAGGAATTTAGCTCAGTGGTGCCGCACCTGCCTCACAAGTGCAAGGTCCTGAGTTTGATCCCCGGTACCAAAGCTGGGTGTGGTGGTGCACGCCTGTGATCCCAGCACTCTGGAGGCTGAAGCAGAAGTGCCATGAGTTTGAGGCCAGCCTGAACTACATAGTAAGACTGTCTCAAAGAAAAAAAAAGAATTTTTCCCCAGTACCAGGGATTGAACTCAGGACCTTGTGCTTCCGAGGCAGGCATGGCACCACTGAGCTAAATCCCCGGGCCTAGAGAAATTTTTTTTTTTTTTTTTTTTGCCAGCTACTCCCTGGATAGAGGACTAACACTTGAAATATACAAACAACTTTTAAAAATGAGACCCTTGGGCCAGGGGTTTAGCTCAATGGCACCACTTGCCTGGCAAGTGCAAGGTCCTGAGTTTGATTCCTGGTACAGAAAAAAAAAAAAAGAGACCCTCACCCCAAAAAAGACTTGATGAAAAAACGAGCAGTTGAATAGACACTTCTCAGAAGTACACTGCCCAATAAGTACGTGAAGAAATATTCAACATCACTGGCGCAGGGGATTTAGCTCAGTGGTGCTGTGACTGCCTTGCAAGTGAAAGGTCCTGAGTTTGGTCCCCAGTATCAAAAAAAAAAAAAAACTCACTGGCAATTAGAGAAATGCAAGTTAAAACAACACTGAGATTCCATCTCACTCCAGAAAGAATGGCTATCATCAAGAAATCAACCAATAACAAATGCTGGTGGGGAAAAAAGGAACCCTTCTCCATTGTGGATGGGAGTGCAGACTGTTGCAACCACTACGGAGATCAGTGTGGAGACACCTCAAGAACAAAACAAACAAAAAGACCAAACTGAAACTAGAAATTCCATTCAACCCAACTATTCCTCTTCTAGATTTCTTACTGAAAGAGTTAAAGACATCATATTACGGTGATCCATGCTAACCCATGTTTATGGCAGCACAACGCATAATAGCTAAGTCTTGGAAATAGCCTACATGTCCATCAGCAGATGAATGGATAAAGAAAATGTGGTGTTATACACAATTGAGAACTACTTTGCCATAAAGGATAAACTTGAGGCAATTGTAGGAAAATGAATGCACCTTTGAGACCATAATGTTAAGGGATGTAAATCAGACATGCAAGCGCAAATATCACATGATTTCTCCTCTATGAGAAACCCAAAGTATACATAATTTAAGGAGCAAAAGATATATAATAGAAAACAGAGGGATAGATCCTCTGTAAATTGGAAGTAGAGCTAGAGATGGAATGGGAGGGGCCTGGGGATTTAGCTCAGTGGTGCCACGCCTTCCTTGCAAGTGCAAGGTCCTGAGTTCAATCCCCGGTACCAAAAGAACAAAAAGGAATAGGAGGGAGGAGAAAGCAAAGGAGAGTTAAAAAAAAAAAAAGGATTTGTTATGTACATCCAATCCCCCAGGATAAATATGATCACTATGCCCTGTGAATGTGTGCTAACAAACATGAAAATACATCTAGCTCTTGTTTCGTTGCTGAACACATATACTCCTTGTTTTCTTTGTTAAAAAGGAAGTGGTTTCAGTCCTGGGAAATTAGCAGGGAACAGATTAAATTGAGCATCTCTACTTTCAGGGAGATTCTATTGGAGAATGACAGGGAGGAGCAAGAAATCAGGACAATGTATGGTGTGTTAGATGGTGATGTGTGCTAAAGAAAAACAGAAGAGGGGCAGGGATTTAGCTCAGTGGTTCCGCCGCCTGCCTCGCAAGCACAAGGTCCTGAGTTCGATCTCCAGTACCAAAAAAAAAAGCACAATAACCAGTAGTAGGGCAATAAAAGTGGCATCACTGTAAACACCATATACCTTAACAGAGTATTATAAACAGTTCTAGGCCAATAAATTTGAAATTTTGGAAAAAAAGAGACAAATTCCTAGAAAAACACAATTATCTAAAAGCATACAAGGAGAAATAAAAATCTAAACAATTCCACAGCTATTTAAGAAACTTATTCCATAAGTTAAAAAAAATACTCTGAAGGGGCTGGGGATTTAGCTCAGTGGTTCCGCTGCCTGCCTCGCAAGCGCAACAATCCGAGTTTGATCCTCAGTACCAAAAAAAAAAACATGAAAAGAAAATTTCAGTTTTACCTGGGGTGGTAGCACATGCCTATAATCCCAGGATAGGAGAGGCTGAGGCAGGAGGATCACTGCTTAAATCCAGGAAGTGGAGAGCAAATGTCTCAAAAGCTTTTTTAAATTCAAATTTTAAAAATGTTTAAAGAAGGGAACAGAGAAGGAGAGGGAGAAAGGAAGGAAGGGACAAGAAAAAAATAGTGAAAGTAGAAGGAAAAAATAGAAACAAAGCTTTTGTACATAGGGAGGAGAGGGGAGCTTGCAGGGAGGGGGAATGGGAAAAACAGAGGCAGAAGGTATAGCATACGGGCGCAAGTTCCCTATGGTGAGTGTTATCATCATGTACATCTAAAACGTACCAATCCATGTTTTGGTATTTGAAAAAATAGAGAAAAAATAGAGAAAAATAAAAATGTTTAAAGATCTGGGGCTGTAGCTCAGTGTAAGGACCCTTATTTCAATCCACAGTACCAAAAAAAGAAAGAGGAGGCAGAGGAGGAGGAGGAGGAGGAAGAGGAGAAAAAGAAAAAGAAAAAGCAAGCAAGCAAAGAGACTCCCTTCTTTTACACAGACTCTTCCAAATAATGGAAAGAGAGAGAGTACTCACCAACGTATCTTGTGAGGCAAACATAACCTGACACTAACGTCTGACAAGGACATTTCAAGAAAAGTCAGACTGGGGCTACCATGGCTTTTCTCATGAGTGCCTGCCCTGCTTCCTCCAGGGTGTTCTTTTATCTCAAATTTTCCTTCTTTTACTTGGCCCAAGCTCATTCTGCAGAGCCACTTTTTTCTTCACTCTTCACTTTTTTTTTGGTACTGAGGATCAGCAGGCGGCGAAACCACTGAGCTAAATCCCCAGTCCCTACTCTTCACTTTTACATATCTTTTTACTTTTACTTTTTCAAATAACCTTTGCCACTGCTAAAAAAGAAAAAGCCAAAATTAAAGTCCCATCTCTGTCAGAAACACAAATGCAAAAGTTCCCAAAAAAGCAATCAGTAAATTTACATCTTTTGTTGTATTCAGCAATATTTGAAAGCAATGTTTCAATAAGGTAATACTACATCACAAACATGTTGGGTTTATTCCAGGAATGGCAGGTTAGTTTAACATTTAAAAGATAAATGAAGAGGGCTGGACATTTAGCTCAGTGGCAAGTGCAAGGTCCTGAGTTCGATCCCGGGTTCCACAAAAAAAAAAAAAAAAAGAAAGATAAATGAAGGGTAATCTAGTGTACAACAAGGAGAGAACAAAAGACCAATAGGAACTGAGTAGAAAGCTCAGAAACTGACCCAGAAATACAGATAAGAAACCACTTTACATGAAATGCTACTAAAATTCAATGGCGAAAAGATAGCTTTTCAATAAATGGCTCTGGTTCAATTGAACATCCATACAAATATTTAACTCTTTTCTGTCACAAAAATTAATTCAAATGGATCATGGACCTATATTTGATAGGTAAACCACAAAGCTAGAAAAAAAATATCTGTATGCCTTCTGGTGGAATAGATCTTGTAAAAGCACTAACCTAAAGGACATAAAAAGCACTAACCTGTGAAGGACAAGATCATTAAATTGAACTTCATTAAAATGAAGAACTTCAGTGTATCAAAAGGCATTATGAGGGAAACTAGACAGAGAAAAGATATCTACCATATGAGGTGGGATTTTAAAATATGAAGAATGTTTAAGTTTTAAAATTTATTACAGTAGGCTGACGGTGAGAGAGAAGGCCCCATTCCAGGTTGAGACTCTGAAAATAATCCATTCCTGCCTCTGTTGCTAGCCTTGCACTGTGCAGTGGAGAATTCTGTTGAGATTTTTCAGAATCTGGGTTTGGATTCTTGGATCAGCTGAATTGCTATAGCTCAGCACTCTATTTTCCAGCACTGGAGATTTGAAGGCTTCTGATCCTCAACAAGTTCTTGCTGTCCTCATGGCTTCCAGTCAGAGGAGTCAATCCTGTGAGGGTTCAAGCTCCTTGCAGGACATGAGCTTCTCTCACATCCTGCAAAATGTGCTCCTAAATGCCAAGTTATGTAAGTTGGTGTCATTTCTGCTCCACAAGTATCAAAAGAAGGAGCAGGTCACCATGAAAGAAGTGCTGCATGTTCTGCTCCATGATTACCGTAACAACTTCCCTCTGAACTTTTGGGAACTCTGTGAGTCTGTGTATCTGGGCTTTGGCATTAAAATCAGGAAAGTGAATAACTCTGGCAATACATATGAGCTAGTCCCCATTCTGGGGATACTCGATGGAGATGATGCAAGACTCATTCTCAAAATCGACATCATTATATTTGTCCTGTCTCTAATCTTCATAGAGGGCAACCGTATCAGCGAGGAGGACCTAACTGAAAAAGTGAAAAGATGGGACAGGTTAGCTCAGTCTGAGCGTATTCATTTTGAGGAAGCCTGGAAATCCATCACTGAGGATTTAGTACGGGAAGAGTACCTGATGTACCGGCAGATTCCTAACGGTGATCCTGCTCGCTGAGTTCCCGTGGGGTCCAAGGGCCCACGCTGAAACCAGCAAGATGAAACTCCTAGTTCCTATGGCCCATCGTAATGGAACAGATCCCAAGTCTTACCCAGAACTACGTGAAGTGGCTTTGGAAGCAGAACTAGGTATAGAGCCAGGGTTCCTGAGAAATGGGATACTGCATAACGGTGTCAGTGAATTTGTTCTCCTCTGAGAAGAAATGAGGCCCATTTTCAGTCTCTGTGGAGAGCAGGCAGATTTCTAAGTAGTGAAGGGGCAGGGGAGGGGTAAAATAGAACACATAGCATCTTGCTGTCTCTTCTACCCGGGTCACTTGGAAATGGACAGGGGTTTTCTTTATGGTTTTTTGAAGTATTGGTCCTTTTGCGGGGAGACTGAAGTAGCTTACATATTTATTGAATGGTATTGATCTCCTGTGTATTTTTAGTTTTGTGATGTTGATGTTTGTGTTTTCTGGTGGGAATGTGATTTTGTGTGACATTGATCACAAATGGAGTGCCTTTTCCATTCAAATGTAACAGTCTTTCCTGTTTTATCATACAAACAAAAAAACTATTCAATTTATTTATGATAAAATGGGAGTGGAATAAGAATTTCCTTGAAAATTGTAAGTTTACATCAAGTTAGAGGGACCCTAGAAAAAATGATAAGGATGAAAATCAAATATTGGCTGCTGCTTATTTCTTTGTTTTTTGTCTTTTTTGGTACCGGGGATCGAACTCAGGCCCTTACATTTGAGAGCCAGGCAGCGGAACCACTGAGCTAAATCCCCAGCCCCTGCTGCTTATTTCTTTTCCCCTGTTGATCTATACTATTAAATTTATATTTATTGCATACCTGAAAAACATTTATTACAGTAAAAGACATAACCATTAATCCCCTTCAAAATACTCCAGTCATTTCTAACACACTCATCCCATCATCCTTGCTACTTTCTGCAGCAGCTCTGGAGTCCTCTTTCCTGAGGGTGTTTAGTTATACTGTCCTGGCTGCCTGGAAGTCCTGAATAGATTCAAAACGTTTCCTTTTCTGGCTGGGGATTTAGCTCAGTGACTCCACTGCCTGCCTCGAAAGCACAAAGTCTTGAGTTCGATCCCCTGTACCAAACAAACAAAACATTTCCTTCTCATGGTCATTTTGACTTTAGGAAACAACCAGGAGTGGATGAGGACACAGCAACATGTTTTTAGGAGCCTACCTTTCTGCTGGATGGTGCTTGGCAGTAGCATTCACTGTATTTTTTAATCTCACCTCATAAAGTCCCTCAGGAAAGAGGACTCCAGAGCTGCTGCTGAAAGTGACAAGGATGGGCTGGGGATTTAGCTCAGTGGTTCCAGTCCCTGCCTCAAAAGTGCAAGGTCCTGAGTTCAATCCCTGGTACAAAAAAAAAAAAAAGAAAAAGAAAGAAAGTGACAAGGATGATGGGATGAGTGTGTTTGAAGTGAGGGGGAAGATTTTGAGGGGAATTCATGGTGCTATGTCTTTTCCTGTAATACATTTTTTTAAAAATTAAAAATTTAAACATTCACTGTATTTTTAATCACCTCATACATATATTTTTTCTTTTTTTTATACATATATTAAGCAACAGATTTATACAACAAATGAAGATTTCCTGCACATTAATAAAAAATAAAATCTAATTAAAATAGGCAAAGATTTGAGCAGATATTTCACAAAAGACAATAATTAAATGTTCAACAACACATGTAAAGCTACTCAATACCATTACTCATCAGAAAAATGCAAAATCAAACTATAATGAAATGCTACTACATACCCAGCAGAATGGCTAAAATTAAAAAGATTGACAGAGCCAGGGATTTAGCTCAGGGCTGGGGATTTAGCTCAGTGGTTCTGCTGCCTGCCTAAAAAGCGCAAGGTTCCAAGCTCAATCCCTGGTACCAAAAAAAAAAAAGATTGACAATATCAAGATTTGGTGCCAGGTTTGGTGGTGGGTGCTTGTAATCCCAGCACACAGGAGGATGAGGCAGGAGGATCGCTGTGAGTTTGAAGCCAAGCCTGGGCTACATAGTGAGTTCATGTCTGTTATGCATGTTTGCTACCCTGTTCCACTCTGGGAAGTCGGCTCCTCTGAGCAGGGCCATCTCTATTCTGTCCCTGATGGTGTTCACGTGGGAAGGGGAGTGGAAAAGCTGACAAACCCAGAGAGAGAGAGAGAGAGAGACAGCAAGAGTGTGATGTAGCAGGTATTAGAAGATACATTCCAGGACTGGATCTTAAGACCTGGGAGTCACCAAAAAAAGACAGAGTGTTTCACAGACACACAGGGCAGCCAGACTCTTGCTTGGGGCTTCAAATAAAGGGATCCAGCATTGACTATGAAAAGGGGGGACTGGGCCGCTCACAGAACTAAGAGAATAGTAAGCTTTTCTGGATTTGCTGGGTTGGGGTCAAGTCCAGCAATTTCCAACACAGGAGAACAGTTCCAGAAAATGTTTCTTGTGTTACAGGTGGTGCGTGGGGTGGTCACGAACAGCTCATCTGTGAGGTGGTTGAACTTTTGTGTTACTGGCATGGTCCTACTGGGTCACACTTCTTAGCCTGTAGGCCTGTGCCTTCTTTAGAGCCCAGAGACTTCTGGCACTTGGGCTGCTGTGGTGGTTGAGACAGCACAAGTATCAGGGCAGAGGAGACAGGAGAGAAGACACAGGGCAGCTTCAGTGCGCGGTAGGCCACGTTAACCCTTCATGATGACCTTGGACTTATGACCAATTCTATTTGTTCCACAGGTTGACACGCAGAGCCAAGTAGAATTGGGCTCGGGGTTTGAGATAGCAAAGCGGGCAGAAGCAACAGGAAGACAGAACCCAAAATCTTACCTCATTGTATTCACCCATCAGATCTCTGTAGGCTCAAGCGTAGGGTCAGTGTTCTTAGCAGAAGTGACCTTCGGTCATCAGAAGTAACCCAGCCACTACCGCCTTCACCGTCATATCAGAGCTTTGTTCCTACCGCAAAGCTGTATGATCTGCAAAATGGGTGATTTTTCATCACACCAGGAGTAAGGAAAGGGAGACGGTTTATCTAGGTGTTTCCTGGGTCACGGTTTCTCCTACCATGT
>NW_004624866.1:64497-90962 GCF_000247695.1 Heterocephalus glaber
CTTTTTCATCTTGAAGCTCAAGAGTGATGAATGTGAAACCAAGTGTCAATGGTTGTTCTAGAAATAATATATTCAAAGTGCCTGACTGAGTAATTAGCTTGTTGTAAAAACTCAATTATCACTATTATTGTTATGTTTCATTTTGGCTTTGGTTCATTTTGAATCCTTAGCCATCACATTACACTTTGATTTTCTCTAAACCTTTTGAAGTATATTTTTGAAAATTCTGGAATCAGTTTTGACCACATCCACATTTCCCTCACCAATAAAGAACCTCATCACATAACAGTCACCTCCTAATAGTGTTCTTTTATCAAGCAGTTCTTTCTTTTTGGTTAAAACAAGACCAGACCAGCATTAAGTTTCTTTTAATGTTTTCTTTACAAACAAATTTCATTGTCACCTGAGAAAATCATGTACCAGTACCCCTGTTTGTAAACAGAGATTTCTAATAATGTCTAGACAGAAAAAACTTTTTAAATCTGGCACATCTTTGCATCTGTATCTTGCCACTTTACCACTTTTGTAATCTGAATCATGAAAATCTCATTGGTATTCTCCATCTGGCTAGGCATGCTGTAATTCATTCCACAATAACATCACATCTATTGTTCTCTCTATATATATCCTCCAGAAATCTCTCCACCATTCATCATGACTCTACCTATTAAAAATGGATTATCTTCCTATGCCTTTACAATCCATGTTTGAATAAGACATGTACTTCCATCTGTCATATTACATTCCTAGATTTCTACCCATCAAGTCTCAGTGATACATGGGAGTTTATGCTTATCACTCAAAATTAAATTTGCAAATTTATTTTGTTTGTCATTGGCCCCTGAAACCATAATTTTCAGCCTTGATTCTCTTCCTCATTCTGTCAGTGTTCTTTCACCTATAGACATGTGCTGTATTCCACAATAGTGAGAACATTCAGCTCTTCATTATTCCAGGAATTTATTTCTCCTCCCTACAAGTTTCAGTTTAATAAATCTGAATAGATCATTATCTCTCTGATAAGTACAGTCTTTCCAATTCTTACAGTATACACTTCATCTTTTCTTAATTATGATCCCCCCCCCAATCCATTTTTCAAGAAAGTAATGTTTGGTATAGAATGAAAATCAATCAAAGTCATGAAAGTCATAATATACACTGACCAAAATGCTTAAAATAGCACTCTGATTTTATGCAACTTCCCTTTTTCTATTTGTAGACTTTTAAGGAAAAGGATATAGAAACAGCATTTATCTTTGGCTATATAATTAACCTCACAGAAGTTAAAAGTTATTAGTAACGAGTAGGTGTTTTGTGCCAAGTTTTTTCAATCATATCTTAGACACTTCCTCAGAAATTACCTCCCACTTAAGTATGTTAAAGCTCCCTATCAAGAAAATATGTTCCCTACAGTGTGTCCCTCCCCCTGGACTTTAGGACAGTGCTTCTTGTCTTTGCTGGTATATAGTAGATATTGTTTCAGAGATACTCAGTCCCCCTCCAGAAACTCTGGTTTCATACTGACAATGCAACAAATGATTTGGCTTCAGAGGTTCACACTACTGGAAACAGCTCCACACCCCAACAAGTTCATGATAATTTTAAATCTCAAAGCCCCACAGAAATCTTTTTCTGTTTCTTTCTTGAACCACCTTTCCCATTTGCACAAAATGTCTTCATCTCTTTAAGTACAACTTAACGTATACATACAAACTCCAAATCTTTACTTTCAACTTTGAAGACCATCCACATCTAAATTGTTTCAGGAAGAAAAATCTAGGCCAATTGCTCAGAGTGATTATTTCCTGCAGCAGTTACCTATTGCTGCCTAATTAACCCCACAACATGGTGGCATGATGTGACCATTTACTATTTCTAATGATTCTTTGGGTTGATGGGGAAATTCTTCTGCTGGTCTTACCTGGCTCATTCCTGGGGTTGCAGTTTGATGAAACTTAAAATGACTGGAAGCAGAGAAGTATACAGCATGAAGCAGTGGAAGGAAACTATTAAGGGTACAGGCAGTCAGGTTCATCATCTGTAGAATTGTAGAACAATAATTAAAATTACTAAGAGCCTACTATGGATTGTCATCATGTAAACAACTTTAAACAGTGTCAGGGGCAGACTATTCCTCCCTGGAAAAAAAGAAAATATATTGGTCTGATTTCTAAACAACTGTTAGAGTTCTTCAGTTTTAATAACATATACATAAGACTTGGATTAGCATATTTTTATGGCTTTTCCTTTAATAAACATTGTATTCTACATGGAAATCAATTTGAAGAACTCATACTCATTCTCCACACCAACCCCCACAGTATCAATTACACATGTTTAAAAAATAATTTCATAACATTTGGGAATATTTCAAGCTTTTTTTCTGTGCAGCTCCTATCACTAACGCTGTGTTACTACATATTCTTGTGTTTAAGCACAGTTGAAATTAACAGTGACAGAATGACAAGACAAAAGGTCTCTGCTTCTTCATCTTTACAATCATTGTGTTAAGATCATTTAGAGTTTTTATTATATGAAATTTCTTTAAAGCTGAAGTAAAGTCAAAGCTGTGAGGTATAGTATTTTTGGTGGATATAATTTTTAGTTCATATATAAAATGTTTTGCTCAATTTGACTATCTTTAAAACTGATATTTATTCATTTTTAACTTACCAATTATTTTAAAACTAAACTGTGTATCAAGAAAACTTTATGATTCATTATTTAAAATAATTCTGCCATAAGGTAGGGAAGGAGTTAAAATGATTGAATAGTTTGACTGTTCAATACTCGTGTACACCACTAGTTAAAAAACCAGAGATGAACTCATTCATATGCCTGGAGTTAGTGCTGTTAGCAGTGGTGGCTGGGCTCCTCTCCCCAAAGCTGCTCATTCTCCAGGAGGTTAGGCCAGCAGCCTCACGAAACCACCTCAAGCTGAAAGGTCTTTAAGACTTACAGAAAAACTGGCACAGTTTCCTTTCCCTGGATTGTATTGGTTGAAACTACTCATAAGACTGGCAAAAATGCATGAAGAGGGGAAATAAACACCACATCCGGATAGGAGGTGCTGCAAGTTTTAATAATACTAGTATAAAAGCTTCCCTCAGGAGATCCTTTGTAGTGAAAGTTTAAAACTTTCTATGTAAATTACTGGCAAAAAACTAATTGATTTCCTCTTAATAGGAACTATTAGGTTCCCAACATGGTAGGAGCTTCTGGAGATGCTGCTGATATAAATCATAAGTCTGGAGATTTCTTCAAAACCTTTGGGTAATTATTGCTAATTACTTTTAGACATTAGCAACTAATACAAATTGAACCCTGCTGTGTACCACAAGGCTTCAGCACCATACACTCCAGTGCCCTTACAAACCAAATATTTCAAAATCTCTTGTTTGAATCTTTGACCTCTTCTATCATTCTTTCCAGATCTAAATACTAACCAATCTGGGTAGAGCAATTAGGATCTATTTGTAAGATTTCTCATGGGAAAGGATTATTTTTAGGGCAATTTAGTTTGCCAGTAACAGTAAGTGACAGAACAAGAACCTAATTAATAAGAATTTGATTTCATTGTGGACCAAATCCAATCAAAGCTAGAAGGGACACTTCCTCTGACTTCTCATAACCCTTTATTTTGATTCACTGTATAGTGTATCAAAATGGCACAATGGCATCTCTCTTCTGGTGTATTCACCTTGCCTTGCATCTTTCACAGAGTATCTTGGTCAGCTCCATAACACGAGTCCTAATGTCTATGATGAATAAATGAATGAATAAAAACTTTCCCTCTTCATAACTATTCATTCAAAGAATTTAAAAATAGGCATAACCCTTAACCAAGTACATCAAAGTGATAGATATCATGATGAAAGATCAGCTAACCAAGGGAAACAATAATTACATTCGTGGACTTTGATTCTATATTTCTAGGCTCAGGGCTAATTTTTTTATCTGCTTAAATTTAAGATTCTCTGCCAAAGAAAGCCATTATTCCAAGTTGAGGTGTAAAGGGAAAAACACAAAATGCACACATTCATTTCCTGAAAGTTCTAATGGCGGCACCAGCACATACACTACTTCCCCCACCACCACCTCAGGACGCAGCAATGCTCATCTTTGTTCTCTTAGCCTTGTCGCCTTTTCATTTCCTTCAGCTGTGTATGTCTTCAAGTCTTTTGTCTGCTGCCCAGAGAATGAGTATTATCTTAAAGAATAAATGACCGCTTAAGGAAATGAAACCATATAATGAATCTTTTTACAAATCTGACTAATGGTTATTTGCAAGAGAAGTGAAAATACAGTAACATTTCTGGATTTTAAGAACACAATAAGAAAAATATATGCACAAAGATCCAAATGAGTATCAATCTGACCATAGCATAGTAGTTACATAGCTGTGCAGTTTTATTTACAATTTGCTTTATTGGATTGTTATAACCATCACCTGTTAATATTACTTAAATCAGTGATTCTTGTGATATAGCTAACATCAGAATCAGTTCTTGTGAAGGCCATTGTACTAAATAAATATATTAAAGTGATTTGAAAATTCATATTGATACAAATTAAGTCCACTTTAATAAATAGAATTAAACTGTGCCATTTGATCACTGAAATACCATAAATTATCACATCTGAAGTGGTTTTGCCTTGAGAGTAGGAGCAGTAAAGGTGCTAGTATCTCTGAAGGGATACTACCAAGGCCAGGGATATCCACAAGCAAGTACTTTCAGAAAAGGTACTAGGTAAGGCCCAAGGACAAAAGATGAAGATGAATGAGAAGAAAATAAGAAGTTGCTAGTACAATACTTTTACTCACATTAATGAGAAATACTCCAAAGAGATACCCTTTTCTAAAACACCAGGTTGGGGGAGGGGGGTAGAATGGCTGAGACAACCTGGAAAGTATGGCCCTCCCAATCCGTGCTCCTCAAATCCACATCTTCAGCCATTTATCACTTGCAGCTTCCAAATCAGACACATACATGGTTTCTCTCCAGTACTGTTTTATTCCCGCCTACTATCACAATACAGACAGATCCTTAACCAATATTCTTTGAATGGATAAATGAATAAATATAGTATGTGGTAGAAATAAAGAAAAAGTTGTACACCTAGAAGAGGAGAGTAAATTGGTCTTGCTCTTGAGTGGAGAAGGTGATCTTTCTGCTGAGGACATTTCTCATGCACATAGAGTTAGAAGAGGTGAGCCATGGCAGAGCTGCCATGAGAACCATACAGGCTGTGCACTCTGAGGTTCCAGAGGCTCCACTCAAATATATTGCAATGTGGAACACAGAGGAAGGGGCTTCCCGGCCACCAACCACCCCACAACTCCCAGCCCAGAAGAAAGGGCTTTTGGACCACCCTCTGTCCCACCACTCCTGGCCCAGAGGAAGGGGCTTCCGGGCCACTCTCCCACTGCTCCTGGTCCAGAGGAAAGGGCTTTTGGGCTGCCTTCTGTGACACCGCACCCGGCCCAGAGGAAGGGGCTTCCAGGCCTCCATCCATCCTGCCAATCCTGGCCCAGAGGTAGGGGCTTTTGAGCCACTGTCCCACTGCTCCTGGTCCAGAGGAAGGGGCTTCTGGGCCACCATCCCTACCGCCACTCCTGGCCCCTGTCCCACCTCTCCCAGCTCAGAGGAGGTGAGCCACATGGGCACCAACAGCCCCCCCAGTCAAAATGAGAAAACACATAAATAGGTCTCAAAACTAGACTTCCAGATCACCTACAGCAACTCCAAAGGGAAATGAGATGGAACACTCTGATACTCAACCACCTGGACCCACTGAACTGGCAACAAAAGGGGATCTGGAAAAAATGAAATCAGAAATAATTTCTCAGATAACAGGAGAAATTGTGCTCCTAGTGCAAGACACGATTAATAAATCCAGAGAGGAGTTCAGGAACATGATGGAATCCCAACATAAGAAACAAATGGAATCCATAAAACAGATGCAAATAGATTTCCAGAACATGAAAAACTCCACTGCAAGTCGAAAATGCAAAATAGGAAGAAAAGGTCCAAAGGGGTAGGGGTAGTGGGAGGGGCAGGGGAAAGGAAAGAAGGGAAAGAAAAAATGATGAGAAATGGAAAAAATGGAAATAAAGTCTTTGTAAATAGGGAAGGGTGGAGGGGGTGAAGGGAGAGCTAGGAATGGGGAAAAAATAAGAACCAAGATGCATCATGTAAAGGTACAATTCCCAATGAGAAACGTAATTGCGTTGTACACCTAAAATGTACCAATAAAAGAATTTAAGGAAAAAAATATATTGCAATGTAAATAGTGCCCCTAAAACTGTACAGAGCCCAACTGCCTAACTAGACCAGGGGATTCTGTAAAGCAGCCACAGACAGAAAGCAGGATGTTGAAGGTAAGTCTAGGCTGCAGAGAAATTCTACAGTATGGGGACTGAAAGATAGGACTTTGCAGTAAGACAAATTCTAACTTGTTCTTACTTGTGTGTAACTGATTTCATATCTCTCCACCACAGTTTATTCACCTGTTATAAGAGATAAATAAGACTTTTCTTACTCTCAGCAAAATGCCCAGAATACACTTTTCTCAGCTGGCTGGACCTCTTCTCTCCATGACCTTGACCTGCTTCCCATTTCAAGCAAGGATGGGAATGTTAACACTGGTTTATCTTTTCTGGACCTGGAACTGGCCCCTGCCCACTTAATTCAGCCCTTCCCAGCCCTCTCCTGCTGTGACACACTTGATAATTTAGGCCTCTTGCTCTTGTATCACAAAGAAGCATCTAGATCACACGGTGCTAGTAAAAATTTAACAACCGGTTCTCTAGAGGGGGGAAAAGCCTTCATTTGTAGTATTTGCCAATTTCTGTGGTATAAGTACTCCAATCATGCTAATTTCAGGCTAGCAAGATGGAGTCACTGAATGGAGTTGAAAAGAGAACTACAATCAGCAGGTGAGTCAAACTGATAGCAGCTTAGAGCTACAAGGTAATTAGGGGCATCCACTCCTCCCGGCCTTTACTGCTCTCTGTTCCCTGTCTCTTCTTCGTTTTTGTGATCATCTCCAAAAATTTCTCTTCCTTTATCTGTCTCTCTGTTCTTGAGACTTGTCACTGTCGATCAAAAAATCAACCAACTTTGCTAACCCCAGATGGTGTTCCTAAGTCTTAAAATTCTGATCTCTAATCAAATAATATCCACCATCAAGGGACCACCAAAATGTTGTCACTGACTGAGTTAAAAGTTGACTCTAGGGCTTCATATGAAACTTGTTAGAAATTAAAACCAAAGAATCATTAAATGTGTACCTAGGATGAGCCAATAATTACCATATCAATGTTTTCTGTTTTCCCAAAGGGATTACAAAATTTTCCATTAGCTGCTACTACTGAGAAAGCAGGAATGACAGAGAAAGGTGACATGTGATGGACTTAGCTCTGCTCAGATTTTCCTTGTAAAGCTTCATATGAGCATTCATTCTCTTTACAGTATAGATAGAGTAGAAATGCCCCTTGTGGATAGGATTCTTTCTAGCGCAAATACTGGGCCATATCCAATTCCAAAAGTTTGTCTTTCCTACCAAATCTAACCTCCCCTGGGGTTTATTTCCCAGAATCTTCCCTCCACATTCACCTAGTCCCAGCAGCAGCCACTCTTGTTAAAAAAGAAGCTTATAATACATAAGCGTATCAAGTTAAGGGAGTCTTTGCCAAAGTGTGGGAGGCAGGGGCCTCTGAGAGCCACATCACATAAGGCGCATTGTGGGATAGGTTCCAATTCAAGGTCTCCTTTCAACTGTTTCAGAATTAATAGTCAGGTATATTCAGGAGAGAACAGAGTGCTCATACCTGCAGACCAGTAATAATGCTCTTTCAGAAAGATTGTTGAGGTGCATTTATAAGTTTTCTGCCTAGTTTCAGAAATAGAGAAACATGCTTATTATGGAGCTCATCTTATTCTTAGGTATGAATTGTATAATTCAACTCTCTGGAGTCTAATGCAGAACAATTGCTTCATATTAGTGCAGCTTCATTATATGCTCTATGCTTTAAATGTTCACCTCTCTGTTTGAGTGCTCTCATTTCCTAATAAGAACACTTTGAAATGGAGGCATCATTGTGCAAACAGCCTTGAATTTAAACTTTTGGGTGGATAGTAAATCAAGATGTGGAGTCATCTCTTTTTGAAAAGTCACTAAAATCTAAGGGAGGCCATATAAAATGCTCCATTTCAAAATACCTTTGTTTTGTGTTACATATACGTCCCATTTCCTTACTCTGCTTCCATTATTGAATTTTTCATATTTAATTGAATTTGTCCTATAGACTTGCTGTCTGATTTTAGAAATGGTAAATAAGATGATTACTTTAAAGGTGCTTCCTGCTTTAAAAATGTATGCAACAAAATATAATTTACAGAACAAGTAGAGAGTAATTTTTTGCATTAGAAAATGAAGCAATATATATCTGTATCAAAACAACACACAGTACCCTATAAATATGTACAATTTGTGTATCAGCTAAAATATATTTAAATAAAAAATGTAAAAACTAGTTATAAAATTTCTACAGCAAACTATAAGAGAATTTTTAAAAAGAACCATTACATTACAAATGGCTTCATGATTGTTTTTAAGAAGAACTGTATTTTGGTACTCCAGTTCACATATTATCAATTCACATCAATTAAAGAGAATAAAAGAATAAAGGGGAGGAAAACTGACATATTAAAGATAAAAGGAAATACTTTTGGTTGGAGATAATAAATTCCCCTACCAGTTGACTCCATAATCAATAATGACTTAACAGACAGATGGTCACTTCTCTCTTCCCCAGAGCTTTTATCCATACTCACTGACACCCTCCCTAAGCCTTGTTCCTGACCCAGCAATAAAGTTTATCGAGGTCAGCTCTCCAACCAGTGAGTACTGGGCATGATGTTCTCACCTTAGAACAACATGCAAATGCCTAGAGTAAGGCATTGGCCTCCTGGCTGGGATCTGTACATTCTGTTCAGACTCAATTTCACCAACTCTAGCTACCAGCGAACATCCAAACTAGAAAGCACTAATGGGGCCTTGCTATGGCTTCCCCGTGCACCTGATTTCTGGATTCTTGTCTCCACATACCACTCAGCACTCTGGATCTTTTCAAGAATGAGAGCAGTAATAAAGGTGAACACAAACGGAAGTACCAAAGTTGTCCCCATAGGTAGATGCCTACCTTTGCTTGTCTGTGTTGTTTCCTTGCATTACTCACTTAGCAATACAACAGGCACTGAATGTAGAAAACCACCTAACAGACCACTTCGTGCACCAACTTTCTAGCTTTCATCACTCAGTAACCATTTAAAAATCCAAGGAGTTCACACTCAAAAGCTCACACTGGCTTTTGAAGGGACAAATTTCAACATTTTTCAAAGGAAAAATTTTAAGTAGATCTCTTAACACTAACCATCAAGATATTAGCCATATTAACCATAACAAAACACTTAAGCCATAACAAGTACTCCTTTGTCTACAGGACACAAAGAGTAGCATGAACCTCAATATACAAATGACAAAGGAGTTCTCTTCATTTTATAGAAAAAAAGACCCAGTAACAGAAGACTTTGTATCTTTTGCCCCAGATTTCTACTGACTTTTCCTGCCTTTCAGATTTTGGCCTAGTTATTGGGTAAATCATACCCTAGCAATGCAGCAGATAAAATAAAATCTTAGAATCACTTTTTCATCTTAGTTCTGGGAGGGAAAGTGATATAATCAAGGAAAATATCCAAACAGTTCTCTTGTATGTAGTGAGGCATGGGATCTGGTAGAAAGAATACTGGTCTAAGTGTCAAAGGGGCTAGTCTCTACCACTAGACCTGTGATTCCTATAAACTACTTAAACTGCCCAAGGGTCCATGCTTCCTCTGTGCACTGGGGGTAATAAATGCTCCTACCTCAGGGAGTTGCCAGGAGAAATCAAGAAAATGAGAGGGGAAGAGTTTTCTTGATGCAGAGTCATAGTAAGAGGAGCCACCAATGTATAACCCCTGCTTAATTTTCTCCGTAGAACTTATTTGACCCCACTAGAAGCTTTCTATTCCAGATTAACCTTGTTAAGTGTTAAACTACTTACCAAACCATCACTGTAGCCCCCTGAATAGGTTGCCTAAAGCATGAGGAGGAAAAGCAGACCTATCAGCTAAGCTGTAATGTCTCCAAAGAAATGATGACACACTACGACATGAGGTAAGCCTACCGCCATCCTAAAAATGGATCAGAGATGAGATAATAAATGCAAAAGAGCTCTGAGAGTATAAAGTCCTAAACCACTGTGTGTTGTTACTGTTAATGAGGTGGGGTTGGTTCAGGCAATAGCATCTCATGGCAGGACCCAAGGTCGCACACTCAGACCTCAGACATTGCATAGACGCTGCTGCCCTCACCATCCTTGTCTCCAGGAGGACTTCGAATGTTATTCATCCTGCTGCATCATTCTTGTTTCAAGGCTTTTGTTGGTTTCTAAATGAGGTTTGAATGAGCTTTTCTTTCATATTAATTTGGAAACACTGGAAAACAATACGCTCAGACCCTGATGTGTATCTTTTGTCTGTGAGATGTCTTTAAATCTTTTGGTTTTATTGAAGTAAACATTTGAAGACTAACCTTTAAATAAGGGATCAATTTCCTTACTATTCCTTATTTGTTGTTTAGAACAACAAAAGTGGAAGATACCTAACTTGTTCATCACAGTTATCGACCATGGTGCTAAAGCAGCTACAGTCACCATGTATGGGTGCTGCTGTCTTCTGTACTTTTAATTGAGACAATTTTTAAATATGCCTCGACAGTGCCCCTCTAAGCAAAAGATATTACCTCCTTAACTTCACTTACTTTTTCCCAGCAGTCTTATCCAGAAATAACAGAATTTTGAATATTTTTCTCTAATCTTTTCTTCATTTCCCCCTCAACTGCCAAACCAATACCCCTGAACCAACCGTTTAACTATCTACTCCAGTCTAAAGACTTAAGATTATAAAAATTCAAAACAAACTGCTTTGAGTGAATGAAGCTGTGAGAAAAATCTTGATTATTCAGTCCTAAGTTTGTCTTCATTTATGCTAAAAGAACAAAAACAGCTTACATATTTGTTTACTTATGAATTGACAACCAGCAATTCTTACAGATCTCTATAGTCAGCTGGTTAGCACTGAACAAAAGGCCTATCTCTAAAGCATCCTAGAATTTGAAAGGACCTTATAAATCATATCATCCATTATCAACAGTTTACAGATATGAAGGTGAGATCCCTCACCTGAGGCCATAGCGCTGGTTTATGGTCTAGTCTTCTGAATTACCACACCTTTCACTCTGAAGGTGCTCTTTTACTGCCCCCTCCCATGAAAGCCATATTTCTAACTCTGGGACAGGACATCCTTGTTCTTCAGGGGTTCCAAAGTCAAGAAAACAAGTGCAAACCATCAGAATTTTAAAAATAACTTATCCTATCCATCTATCCTTATTATCGGCCTTCAGAACATGTTGTCATAAAAATTTTAAGGTTTGTTAGAGAGATGATAACACAAGGTCACATGAATTAAAATATATATTTAATTATGAAAATTATTCATAATTAATATTAGGCAAATAGCAGAATGAAGTAAAGTACCAAGGATTTGGGGAAGGGATCATTACTCCCCACTGTTCAGTCACAGCATGGTAAATAGACTATTCGGAAACGAAAACTCTCATAAATATATATACGCCATCCTGAGTACCCCTCCATTTCAATAACACTAATTGCCCTTTTTTCCTTGATGCTCCTAGCCATATTTCTTGGAAAACAACAGCTGTGTTTATTTAAATAGCAGCACACTGATGACTTGATGATAAGTAATCTGATGGAATTCCAAGTGTGACGGTCCCAGAGACAACTTCTCTTGGCATACCAGAAAAGTACCCTTTGCATAGTACAAAGCTTTGGAAAGGAATCCCCACTTTGTTAGCACGTGGGACTGGGTGTTCTTTATTTCAATTGGTTGCGACACTGAATTTCTTCCGGCAAGTATCATATTTTCTGGTTCTTGCAGAATAATCTTCCCATGCATCATTGTCAAAAAGTAAATCTGCAACACGAACATTTTCACTCCAATAGCTTCTAAGCAAAAGGATTAAACAGTGCCTTGAATTACAATGAAAACAGCCACAAGATTCAGTTTACAATCATAGCAATAAATTCCACTGGTTGAGATTTTCTCTGAATCAATGGGCAGTGGAGGGGATAATAATAGCTTAAGAAGCCATTTACTGGAAAAACAAACAATGTAAATGAACAAACAAAAAAATGAAATATCCATGGAAATGTAATTAATTGAAGAAGAACGTTAATTTACAAGAGTACCTAAGGTTAAACTTCTGTAAGAAGTTAGTCATCTTCTTTGATGATGATTCTTAAGATACATTCGTATTTACTGTAAGCCTTATAAGGGGACTTATGAAATAAGTTCAAAGAAATCTAGCCAACATTTTAAAGGAATAAAGCAGTTGGTCCCTTTAGTAAGAATAATCTTTATAACTTGGAAAATTTTAAATTTTATTCCTGAGATAGTATTTATGGATAACTACTTTTCTGAAGAAGGAATTTAATCAATTTTAAAAGAAAGTTATCCTGATGATTAGACTAAACATAATATTAACAAATACATCTATAACAAAATGTTTTAGGTGATCTTTTATGAGCTTAAATACATTTGCTCTTTAAATGAAGTTACCCCTTTTTTTTTTTTTAAGATGGAGAATATGAAAGACAGGAACATTACTACTGACTGAGGTCACACAGCTAATATAGGGCAAGAGTCAAAATCCCAACACAGGCTTCTGGCCTTACAGTCCCAGTTTTTCTCTCAAACCAAGTATAACAGGCAGGAAAAAATTACACATTAAAGGTTAAAAGCAAAATGTTGCAGACATTAATAATCCCACCAGATTTAAGAGGAGGTATATAATATCTACACACAAAAAGACAGCGTACTAAAAGAGTAGAGTCAGGATCCACTAATCCAAGAAATGTTGAACATACACCTATATGTGATACATAAGAGACTCAAAATCAATTGAGGAAGCTGATCTCTGGCAAGAAATTTGGATATTTTTCAAAAACACTATTCTATGTGTTTCCTGGAGAGAGTAACAGTAAATAGGTTTCTAAAAGAGTCTGTTTACCTTGAGTGGGACTTTCAGAAGAGCTGTCTGTCTGCCAAAATGAGTTCCTAAATGGATTTATGGAAATTATTCTTCTAGATATGATATTTGTTTTTTACTTGATCTGGCTTTTTAATACAGTAAAATGTTACAGGACAACAATGGCGTAGTGAATTCTAAAAAGAGGCCAAACAACCTCATGAGGGCAATTCTGTCTTTGGAATAAAACAGGATGCGAACTCAGTTCAGCAGACAATGAAGTCACACCCTGTTTCTTCACTTGTTCTAGAATATGCTCAACACCACTAAACAAACTCCAAAACTGTCTGTGCACCATTTTCTCTTTTTCTGCAGATATTGTACCTTTACTATAGATTTAAAGTGGAAATTTCTAAAAGAATGGCAATCTCAGACTAAACTGGATTTTAGCTGGCACACATGACAGAGCCTTTCCTAAATTTTTATGAAAATCCCTAAGAAAGCAGAAAGAAATATGAAAAAATGACATCCTCTCTCTCTCTCTCTGCCCCCCTTCTTCCTTCTACACACATAAACTACACAAATTAGGCTATGTCTTCATATATATGAAGACATAGCCTAATTTGTGTAGTGTGTGTTTTGTATTTGTGTGTGTTTCTATATGTTTTTGTATATTATATACATGTTCATGAGTATGTATGTATTCTTTTGTGTGTGTGCATATGTATGCATTAGATTAGTATTGTAAAAAATACCTGAAATAAATCAACTTATAAAGAGGAAAGTTGTATATAGACTCATAGTTTTAGAAGTTTGGTCCATAGCTGATTGTCTCCAGTGTATCATGACATGGAGCATGTGGTAGGAATTCCAGTCACCTAGGAATTGAAGAGAAGAGAAAGAAAACAGTGTTGCACACTATTTCAAATGCACACCTCCAATGACCTAAAACCTCCCACCAGGCCACTTCTTAAAAAGTATTCACCACCTTCCAACAGCACCAAGCTGAAGGCCAACCCTTTAACAAATAGACCTCTGGGGGACATTCCAGGTTCAAACTATAGCAGTAAGTATAAAATGAGAATGATGATAGATATAGGGAAGAAATAGAATTATGCAGATTTCCAACGGACAAAACGGAATATGCAATTGAAGCAGTAAGTGAAACTATAACTAAAGAAAACATTTTTGACTTGAAAAAATTTTAAAAAACACACAAATAGTTCACTATGATCTGAGAAATTTTAAGTAAAAGATATCCATATGTAGAGAAATTCTTAAGAAATTTTTTTTTTAAATGAAAAATAATTTCTCATAAACGTAGAAAAATATACTAAGGAACAAAATTAAAGTTAGCCTCAGACTTCTACTTTGTATATTAAAAATTGCTGAAGGCAATAGAACAAGGTTTATTGAATTTTGAAAGCAAATTCAATATTCAGAGTAATCTATTTAAAATGCATAATTTATCATATCCTTATATTAAAACTTCTTAAAGATTTTCCCTGCCCTTAGAACAAAATACCAAATTCTGTTCACAATTGAGTCTCTACACTTTCCTTCACAGAATTCATATGTCCCACTTGACTTCGCTGTTACTGTTTAGGTTTGTTAGTATTATTCTAGCCCCTAGAATTTGCCATATGCTCATACCTCAGTTGTCATTCACAGAGAATATTCTTCCTTTTGCTCTATACTGTGACATAAATTTCAGGTTTCAGTCTCATGAATTCTTTATAAGTAAAAGCTTTTTCTTTCTTGCTTGCTTTCTTTGAGACAGGGTCTCACTACGTAGTTCATCCTGGCTGTGAACTCACTACGTAGCCCACGCTGGCCTTGGACTCGTGGCAATCCTCCTGCTTCAGCCTCCCAAGTGCTGGGGTTACAGCTGTGAGCCATCACATGGGCTAATAAAAGCTTTTTCTGACCCTCAAACTATGTTATTATGGTATCCCTAGTGAAATATGTCACTGTTGTTATTTCTCCATTTTATTTTCAGTTCTCTGATCCACTTTCTTTCTTGTTTTGTTTTGTTTTGTCTTTTGATACATCTTGCTGTGTACTCCAGACTGGCCCTGAACTCTGTGTTGCGCACACTGATCTCAAAACTCCTAATGGTCCTGACTCATCCTCTTGAGTGCTGCAATTACAGGTGTGTACTACTGTGCCCAGATTTCCCGTATTGGTTTTTACCTATAAGCTTGTAAGTTCCAAGAGGCCATAAGCTGTATCTGTCATTTTCACTCTTGTAATTCTTATACCAGGCACGTAGATGTTCTATAAATAATTGTTATAAGAATTAATAAATTAATGAAACAAAAAATATTCTTAAATCTTCAAAACCTTGGAAAATATATCACTCATATGTCTGTCTTTAAGTGTATGTATGTATGTGTTTTCTACTTATTCAAAATCTTAATCATATTAAGAACTAAAGATTAGGAACATGACTGATGGTGAACACTAAAATCAGTAAAATACATGTTTATCCATAAAAGTATTAAAACATATCATCTATGTTAAATTGAAATGAAAATAAATTTAAGGTTAGCAAAAAATTACTAGTAACAGCTACAATTATGGGCTTATGGATGATTTTCTTATATTGTGTTTATCAAGTAATCTACAAAAGATGTATTTCTCTAATCAAAGAATTACATATTTTCCTATTGAAGAGGAGATAGTGAAAAGGTGAAAAAGAACATATAAAAATATTTGGTTCATTCCCTTGTCAATGATAAATTTAAGGATATCTTTATTTGACCCAACTTAGAAGTCTTCTAGGAAATATTTTTCCTCCTAAAGAAAAAGAGAAAGAAGAACAAAAAGAATTTCCCTTTCCTCTCTGTCATTTTTAGATGTGGTTTTAGTGACAAAATTCTCCTATAACAAAACATCTGAAAATGGCTCATTTACCATATCGGCAGAAAAAGAAATTCTATTTGACTTTCATCCCTAAGGTTTATTTACTTTTTTAAAAATGACTTGGAGATTTAAAATCTTATTCTCATTTTACTCTGCTCTTACCTTAATTTTTACAAGATATTCTTTTGTATGACTCCTGCTGCTTTTTCTATATAAAATGATTTAACTTCTTTCCCGCTAATTTTAGTTTTTCAACCCCAATTCAAATATCAGCCTCATTGAGGCCTTTTTCTTACTAACATTTTGGGAAATAAATCCTTCTAGTTTTCTTTTTTTGTCAGCCAAATAATTTCATTAAAAAATTAATTCAAAACATTAAGGAAGAGGTAATTTAATATGCTATACAGACACAAGATATGATTACAAGCATATCGGGTTTCTGAGAAGACGGAATATTTCTCTCACTAAGAACAACTAAAAATCCTGGAAATTATATATAAAATAGTATTAGAAGAGTCTGAAAGTAAAAAAAAAAAAAAAAAGAAGGCAAACTGAATTAGACCCTCAGGTGTAAAAGAAGAACAGGGTAGTGAGTTCCTTCTGAGTTTTCCTTATGCCTCATACATCCCAGAATTGGAACTGAAGAAACTGAGAAATAATAACACCTAAATTTTCCCAAATTTTTCAAGAAATACAAGCTTATAGATTTAAAGCTGAGCAAAGCCCAAAGAACTTCACACTGAGATACATCATAATCAAACTTATGAAAACAAAGATAAAGAAAAAAAATCTTAGAAGTAGTGAAATAGAACCAAAAGTTTTCCTATACAAAATTAACAATTTGAATGATTGTGAATTCTTTACCAAAAACCATGAAGACCAAAAGGAAGTAGCACACATTTTAAGTTCTGAAAGAAAAGAACTATCAACCAAGAATACCACATCCAGAGTAAATATCCTTCAGAAGAAAAGCATAACTAAAGACATTCTCAGGTGAAGTACAACTAAGAGAATTTTCTCCATCAGACTTAGCCTAAAATAATGGCTAAAGGAAATTTTCTTCCTTGAGTTTTCTAAGTCATGTTTGATGAAGTGAAATTACAACACTGCCTGATATGGTTCAATTATATGTCAAAAAAATATATAAAACAATTACTATATCAGAGATGGAGGTCATATTTCTATACTTAATTTGAACCAGTAATATGATGAAATCAGTATACAGTGATAAATTATATAATGTAAAAAAATACTTGCAGCAATCACACAAAATAATTTCTATACATGGGCTGGAACTGTTGCTCAGTGATATAGCATATGCCTAGAATGGGTAAGGAAGGACCTGGGCTCAGTCCTAGAATAAAAAACAAAAGAACTTGAGAGAAGATCTAATACCAGTACTCCTCAAACTCTTTAATGAAATAGAAAGGGAAGGATTCCTCCCAAAATCATTCCTGAAAGCCAGGATTACCCTAATTGGAAAACCAGAAAATTCCAATCAACAAAGAGAACTATAGACCCACCTATTTAATGAACATAGCCACAAAAATCTTCAACAAGATATTGGCAAACAAAATTCAATAAATCATCAAAAAGGTCATGACCAAGTAGTATTTATCCCAACAATGCAGGGGTGATTCAATGTATGCAAATAAATAAATGTCATACATCACTTAAACAAAAGCAAGGACAAAAATCACTTGAACACTTTGATTGATGAATGAAAGCCTTTGACAAAATCCAACATCCATCCATGATAAAAACCCTGAAGGAAATAGGGAAATAGGTATAGAAGGACCTTATCTTGGGCCAGGAATCTAACTCAGTGAGCCACACCTGCCTCACAAGTGCAAGGTCCTGAGTTTCATCCTGGGTACAAAAAAAACAAAAACAGACCTTATCGCAATCTGATAGAAGCCATTTGTGACAAACCAATGGCTAACCTCATATTAAGTGGTGGAAAAGTGAAAATGCTCTAAAATCAGGAACAACACAAAGATGTCCATTATCACTATTCCTGCTCAGTACAGTTCTTGAAACACTAACCAGAGCAATCAGGAAAATTTCAAATTTCATTTAAAAGAATAAAAGAGAAGGCCAGGGATTTTTAGCTCAGTGGTTCCACCTCTTGCCTTGCAAGTGGAAGGTCCAGAGTTTGATCCCTGGTACCAAAATAAAATAAATAAAAAGAATAAAAGAGATTTGTATAAGAAAAGAAAAAGTCAAATTTATCATTATTTGCAGATGATATGATCCTCTACATAGAAGACCCCAAAAAATTCACCAAAATACTCCTGATATTAATAACCAAATTTGGTAGTGTACCAGGACACAAATTAATCACGCAAAAATCTTTTGATCTATTAATATGTTTTTAAATCTACATATATGGTAATTAACTTTATAAAGTCATAAGATAAATAAATGAATCTGATGCCGCCAAAACAATAGAGGGGTGGAGGGGGAAGGGGGGGAGGAAAAGAGAAGTGAGATGTATCATGTAAGTGTACCAATTCCCTATAATGAAACATTCATTATGGAATGCAAACATGTACTAATGAAAGTGAAAAAAAATAAAGAATAAAATGCCAAAAAAGCATAACCTACATTGAAAAATTGATTCCATAAAATAAAATAATGAAACTTTCAAAAAATTAATAGCATTCCTCTACATCAATTAAGAGCTCACTGAGAAAGAAATTAAGAAAATAATACCATTCACAACAGCATCAAGAAGAATAAAGTACTCAATAATTAATCTAACCAAGGAAATAAAAGGACTCTACAATGAAAACTACAATGCTGTACAAAAGGAGATTGAAAGAGACACAAGAAAATGGAAAGATGTTCCTTGTTCCTGGATAAACAGAACAGTCAATATGTCCATACTTTCAAATCAAAATACCAATAGCATTCCTCACAGAACCAGAGAAAACAATCCAAAATTCATGTGGAACAAAAAGAAACCCAGAATAGCAAAAGCAGTCTTGGCCAAAAAGAGCAAATCAGGAAGCATCACAATCTCAGACTTAAAGTTATACTACATAGCTACATTTACAAATACCACATGGCACTGGTTAAAAAAAATAGACATGTGATTAAATATAACAGAATAGAGGACGCAGAAACAACTCTAGGCACATTTAGCTACCTGAGCTTTGACAAAGGCTCTAAAAGCACTTGCTGGGAGAAAGATAGCCTCTCTAACAAATGGTGCTGGGAAAACTGTTTATCTACATGCAGAAGATTGAATCTAGACCCATACTTCTAACCACATACCAGACTAAAATCAAAGTGGATCAAAGATCTAAATGTTAAAACAGAAACATAATGATCTGCAGGAAGCACTAAAACAGGAAATTTTTGAAGTTATAGGCATGAACGGGAACTTTCCGAATAGAATCCCAATTGCACAAGAAATAATATCAAGACAACAATTCCAACAAATGGAATCATATAAAATTAAAAACTTCTGCACAGCAAAGGAAACAGCAGGATGGAAAAAATCTACAGAACTGGAAAAAATTTTACCAGCTGTTCCTTGGAAAGAGGACTAATATTTAGAATATATAAAGAACTCAAACAATAGATCCCCCCAAATTAAGAACCCAATCACAAAATGGGCAACAGAAATGAATATACTTCTTAGAAGAAGTACAAATGGCCAATAAATACATGAAAATATATTCAACATCTCTGGCCGTTAGAGAAATGCAAATTAAAACAACACTGAAATTCTACCTTACTGCAGAAACAATGCCTATCATCAAGAAATCAAATAATAACCAATGCTGATGAGGTTGCAAGGGAAAAGGAACCTTCTACATTGTTGGTAGGAATGTAAACTAGTACAACCATTTTGGAAATCAATGTAGAGATTCCTCAGAAAACTAAACCTAGAAATTCCATTCAATTCACCTATTCCACATCCAGGTAACTCCTCAAAAGAGTTAAAGATACCATATTATATTGATACACGCATACTCATGTTTATGGCAGCTCAATTCAGAATATCTAAATCTTGGAAGTAGACTATATGACCATCAACAGATGAATGATAAATAAAATATGGTATTTATACATAATAGGATACTATTCTACCATAGAGAAGGATAAAAAGTCTTTTGGAGGAAAATAAATGCACTTTGAGACCATAATACTAAGTGAAATAAATAAGACATAAAAGCTTAAATATTCCATGGTTTCTCATATATCAGAAACCAAAACATAAATAAAGAGCAAAATAAAAAATAGATAAAAGGAAATATGGAAATAGTTTGCAAACAGGAAGGGTACCAAGAGATGTAGGTAGGGGAGAAGAAAGAGACATGAAAGGGATTTTTAAAAATTAAGATGTGTTATATACATGTATGTACCAACTCCCTACAAGGAATGTGATCATTATGTACTACTAACATGTACTAATAAAAAATAATAATTGGAAAAATTAAGTGAATTAAACAAATTTTCAAAGTATAAACATATATAAATTGATTCTATACACTAGCAGTGGACACAAAAAATTTCACACTGAAATTAAAAATACAATTCCAGTTACAATGACCTTTCCTAAAATGAACTATTTGAATATGATTACAATAGAATGTATATAAAACACCTGCATTTTAAGCACAGAGTGCCAATGAAAAAAACCACTGTTCTAAAAAGTGGATAAATAAATGTTTATGATTAGAAAGACTTGTAATAAAGATACCATAGTCATTTTCCACAAAGTTACAAATGTATAATGTAATTCTTATTAAAATCCTGGCAAGACTTTTTGTAGATGTAGACAAGATTATTTAGAGAAACATGGTGAGGCAAAGAAACTGGGATAGTGAAAACAATTTTTAAAGAGAATAATAGAATAAGGAATGAGTTTACCTGATTTTAAGACTTTCTATGTGACAACAGTACTCAAGACTATGTGGTGTCAGTGGAGCAATCAACACTGAGATCAAGAGAACTGTATAGAGAAACCAGAAAGTGATCAATGCAAGTATGTTAAATTCAGTTCTCACAGAGGAGCAAAAGCCATTCAATAGAGGAAGAATAATCTTCAAGAAAAGTTGCTGGAGCAATTGGATGTCCTTATGCAAGAAAGAAAGAAAAAAGAGAAAGAAAGAGTGAAGGAAAAAAGAAAGGAAGAAAAGAAGAAAAATGTAGGAAGGAAGCAATGGAAAAGAAAAAGGAAAATATAAACTTGACCTAAACCTCACACTTTAAGTGCAAACTATCCCAAAATGACTCACAAACCTAAACCTAAAATGTAAATTGTAAAATTATAAAATTTGGAAAAAGTTATAGGAGAAAATTCTCTGGGATCTAGGTCTAGATAAGAGTTCTTTTTTTTTTTTTTTTTTTTTTTTGGTACCGGGGATTGAGCTCAGGTCCTTGCGCTTGTGCAGCAGGCAGCAAAACCACTGAGCTAAATCCTCGGCCCTAGATAAGAGTTCTTACACTTGATGCCAATATAAGCCCATAAAAGAAAAAAAATTAATAAATTAGACTTTATAACAATTAAAAATTTTGCTGTGGGAAAGACTCTATCTAAAAGAATCAAAAGGTAATCTATGCACTGGGAAAAATGTTTGCAAACTATATATCTGAGAAAATACTAGTACCTGCAATATATAAAGAATTCTCTAAATTCAGTAATAAAAATAGTAAAACAATCAGTAAAATTTAAAACTAGGCACAAATAAATGAACAAACACTTCATCAAAGAAGGTATATCAATAATAAATAAGCATATGAAATGATGTCCAACATAATTAGTCATTAAGGGGCATGCATATAAAACACTGAGATATTACTGCATGCCTATCAGAATGGCTAACATAAAAAAGATGATAATACTTGATGTTGCCAAGAGTGATTTAAAAAACTGATTGTTCATACATTGCTGGTGGCTACTTAAATGGTATAGTCCCTCTGGAAGAGTTTGGTAGTATTTCTAGAAAATGAAGCATGTAATTATCATACAACCCAATAATTTCAGTCCTGTGCATTTATCCTATAGAACTAAAACCTTTTGCTCAAACAAAACCTCTACACAATTATTTGTACCAGTTTTTTGTAATAGTAAAAGAACTGGAAACAGCATAGTTGTCCTTCCAATGAGGATATTTAAATAAACCCTGGTACATCCATATTGTGGACTGCCACTAAGCAATATAATGGAATAAATTACCGATAAAACCAATAATCTGTAGGAATTACAGGAAATTTTCCTGATGAAAAAACCAACCACCAAAATGTATAAATTATATGATACCATTTATAAAACGTTCTTGAAATGGCAATACTATACAAATAGCAGATTAGTTTTGGTTGGGGTCAAACAGGAAGTGGGGCAGAGAGCAGGTTGGTGGTGCAGTCATAAGGGTACATCTTGAGGGTAGTGGAAATATTCTATATCGTGTTTATATCAATCCCCAAAAAAGGTTTTGTATTGCACTTAATATTGTTTTGCATAATATTAATATTAGGAAGTATGGGTGATGAGTGCATAGGATTCAATGCATACAAATGGACAATTAACTCAAAATAAAAGTTTTATTAAAATACATAACATAAAATTTTCTACAATAAAATCTCACTAACAATATCTGACAGAAAACATTGAATAGGAAAATTACAAACCAATTTCATTCATTAATATAGATTTTTTTTTAAACCCTAGGTAAAAATACTATAAAATCTAACTCAAAAGAATATTAACATAATTTTCCCAGCATAAGACATTTAGTGACTATAAAGAGTTTGATATTAGGACATTTTTTTAAGTAAGAACATAACATTAATATGCTAAAAATATAATCATTCCAAAAGCTTCGAAGTAGGCATACAATGAATTTTAACACCCATTGTTTTTTTAAAGTATGGCAAGTGCTGTTATTATTTATCAAATATTTATATGTCCCTTAATCTTTCCCAATCCCATAAATCTAAGTATGCCATGACTAATTCTCACCAACTGAACATAGAAATAGGAAATTAGGAGCAGTTGTGCTTTCTCCACATTTAACCTCATTTACATAGCTGAAATTTAAAAAATAAAAAACACAAAGGCAAGAGAAAAAGAGAAAGAAAATTGAAAATTGAGAACTGGTGGAGTTAGAATCTGGAAGCAGCTTTGGATCCTTGGGAAACTGTTTGAAAAGAAACACACAGGGCTGGGGATTTAACTCAGTGGTTCTGCCACCTGCCTCACAAGCACAAGGTCCTGAGTTCAATCCCTGGTACCAAGGGAAAAAAAAAAAGAAAGAAAGAAAAGAAACACATAGGCATGTGATTGATCATACATTTTGACATGAACAAGGACTAAACCTTTGCTGTTAAGCCACTGAAATTTTAGGATGCATTTGTTATTGCAGCATAGCTTTGTGTTATCCTGACTAGAATACCCTGACAACTACAATAAAACAATCCTTAATTACTACTGGTAAAGAATATCAATCCTGAATGAAAGACAGAATCACATTTATGCTTTAAAAACTGAAATCTCACAAAACTACAGCTCTTGTGATCTTTGGACAAATGATATGCTGCATACTTAATCTCCCTCTAAGAATTCACAGGACACATATTAATTGCATATTAAAAGCTCGGAAAAGCCCTTTAGATAAGAAATCTTTGTACTTTTCTTGAACTCAACATTACATAAACATATTTCACAAGAGCAATCTTTTTAATTCACCAGTATATCAGCATTCCATAGAATAAGTGGAAGAAAATAAGGCACTGGATATATTTCCATGAGATAAAGAAAATAGACCAAAATATTACCTGTTTTTGCTGCAGGTTTGTAGACAAAGACTTCTACCACTCTTCTATTTTATGGTGCAAAATAAGCAATAGGTAAATGTATATGTTTAGGTAGAGAAATATTCAAGTAATGTGTATGCAATAAACATAAAAACATTAGTCTATTCATATAGTATTGAATATGTAGAAAACTCATTTATTGCTGAATTAAGAAAATTATATATAAAGCTACACATATACCATGGGCCCAGATAATATATATACATAAACACATACAAAGAAGCACACCAAAATAGTAACTGCAGTTATCTCTGGAATCTGGAATTATAGGCAATTTTTACTTTATCCTTTATGCTTTTCATTATTTTAATAAAGAATAATAAACATTATTTTTTTAAAAAGGGACATAGAAATAGAACTGTTTCTTCCTTATAAGATTTCTACTTTGTCCTTCAGCCAGCACATTATTATTAATAATGCTTATTGAGCAGGAATAATCTCTTTTCAGCATGAAACATCTCGTATTCATGCAAAAATAATCTTCATACTTATTATTGTTAATAAGAAAATGTGCCCAGGTTGAACAATTTTTGTATAATACTTAATATGAGTATGTTAAGGAGAACTTGGCTTTGTAAAATTGAGCCAGACATCAAAATGTTAACAATCACCAATAAGCTATGGAAAGGAAGAGAGAAGCTGGAAACTGGTAGCAAGAAAAGTGGCCTGAAGATGGAGAGTCCTTAAGTGTCACAAGAAGCAGAACTCACTGTGCTTCAGTAGATTCCCAACATCACACCACCATTGCCAAGCACATGCACATTTACACTTCCTAATGCAAGTGCCTCATAAAGGCCTTTTCTGTTTTCTGTTCTGTGAGTTCTTTGAGTCTGCAGCTGCTCATTTTCTTCTCTCGGGATCTTCTCCATCTAAAATCTCTTTTCTAAAATATATATGTAAGGATATTTTCATTGTATAATTTCCAAGACAAATGTATGGTCAATTGTAGATTTGATAGAAGTTAACTCATTATTTCTTCATCTTCACTGTAGATAACTTTAGGGCAAAGCAAAGACCATTGTGTGGACATATGGGACAGATGTTGCTTCCTTAAAAGTGTATCATCCACACTGTCCAGATTATTGGTTCTTTTCTTTTGTTTTATTTTCTTCAATTCTGCCTTAATTTTATTTGAACTTTGCAATACTGATATGTAACATTATAAGTTGTGTTGGGATATATACTGCATCCAAGACCCTGTATAATAAACTTGCATCTCCTCATAGAATCATACAGCTTAATACAATAACTTATGACATTCCCATATTTATTTTCATATATATTCAGTTTTCAAAAAGTTATAAAATGATAGTTTCAAGGTACAACACTGTAGTCCAATTTAGTGATCTTTTCAGGTTGGCTTCTAAAAGAAAAAAATAGATCCATTAGAGCACATGCTTACATTGGAAACACTTTTTGTTTTCTGTAACAAATACATTAAAAATAGTCATCAATTAATTGGATCATAGTAAAATATAGAGAAGGAAATACAGTCTTGCAGACAAATCTGGATTCCAGTGTCATCTCTATTGAGTATTTTTAATGACCATGTTACATCATATCCCTCTCTAAGGCTCTCTTTACTGTTCTCCAATGAAAGTATAAAACTGCCTTTCTCATGGGATACAATGATAAATAAATGACATTAACTAAATGTGCTATATAACTTCACCATTGTTACAGATTTTTCCAAATATTTTGATTTTACTTGGATCTATTATCACTGAAAATTCCATTTCCATTGTGCTTAACAGAGACTCATGCAAGTCTTACCAGCAAAGAATAAGAAAAACTGACACCCTACCGAGGTCCCCAGTCACGTGGAACACACACCAAATCAGCCCGCTGCAGACAGGCAGGTCTGTGCACGCCCTATCAAGGTCCTGAGTTGCACGGAAGACAGCGAATCACCTCGCTGCACACAGGCAGGTCTGCCCATGCCCTAACTAGGTCCTGAGTCACACAGAACACGCCGAATCATCCCACTGCAGACAGGCAGGGCTGTGCACGCCCTACCGAGATCCTGAGTCAAGCGGAAGATGCCGAATCACCCCGCTGCAGACAGGCAGCCACCTGATTCCACACTACAAAGACACAGAGGACCCCAGACGACCAGACCAAGGTACTGAGTCCCACTGTTTCCAGCCCAGAGGTAGGGGCTTCTGAGCCATCGTCCCACTGCTCCTGGTCCAGAGGAAGGGGCTTCCCGGTCACAATCCCTCCCGCTGCTCCCAGCCCAGAGGAAAGGGCTTTTGGGCCACTTTCTGTCCAGCTGCTCCTGGCACAGAGGAAGGGGTTTCCCGGCCACCATCCATCCAGCTGCTTCCCGCCCACAGGAAAGGGTTTTTGGGTCACCATCCCTACCGCTGCTCCCGGCCCCTGTCCCACATCACCCAGCTCACAGGAAGAAATTCGTGCAGGCGCTAACAGTCCCCCGCCCCAGTCAAAATGAGAAAACATGTAAATAAGTCTCAAAACCAGACTTCCAGATCACCTACCCAAAAGGGAAATGAGATGGAACACTCTGATACTCAACCACCTGGATCCACTGAACTGGCAACAAAAGGGGATCTGGAAAAAATGAAATCAGAAATAATTTCTCAGATAACAAGAGAAAT